>CAJHNH020005837.1:0-17288 GCA_905116865.2 Candidula unifasciata | reverse complement strand
AAATTTTATCCAGTTATCATTTCACCTTGACGAGTTTCCTAGATATAATTGGGACATTTTGGACTCTTTGGGTGACAAAAAAGGATAAAAAAAGTAAAAAAAATTTTTAAAAAGATTTTCCTAACAATTGTTTGTGTCCTACCCAATAACAGTGAGTTCCCAGACAATTATTTTACATGACTGAATAGACACGCTAGATGCAGAGTGTAGTTAAACTGGATGTCTGGATTTGGCATTTTTGTCCCCCTCTGGGGGCAAACAATTGAGCTCCCCCCCCCCGCACCCCAAGTGACAAATTTGAAGAATTTATGCCTAGGCGTTTGGACAAAATGCATCGCGTTTGTGCCCCCCCCTCATAGTTGCCCCCCGTGGCCCATTTCGTCTCAGTCTATCCTTTCACACTTGACGAGATACTCTAGATGCTAAAATGGACACTTGGAGCTCGTTGGTGACAGAAAAATGGATAAGATAAAAGTGAAAAAACAAATTTTACGAAGAAATTGTTCCTAACAACTTGTTTGTGTCCTACCACTAAACAGTGAGTCCCAGACAATTATTTTACACATGAATAGACACGCTAGATGCAGAGTAGTTAAACTGGATGTCTGATTTGGCATTTTTTGTACAATCTGGGGGGCAACAAAAATTAGATAACATAAAAATGACCACAAGTGACAATTTTTGCAGAATTTATGCCTTACGCGTTTGGCCAAAATCATATTTTCCAAAAAGTTGCCAATTTAGTCTCAGTCTATCATTTCACACTTGACGAGATACTCTAGATGAGAAATTGGACACTTTGGAGCTCATAGGTGACAGAAAACCTGGATAAGATAAAAGTGAAAAACAAATTTTACGAAAAAATGTTCCTAACAACTGTTTGTGTCCTACCACTAAACAGTGAGTCCCAGACAATTATTTTACACATGAATAGCACACGCTAGATGCAGAGTAGTTAAACTGAATGTCTGATTTGGCATTTTGGTACAATCTGGGGCAACAATTGAGATAACATAAAAATGACCCACAAGTGACATTTTCATAGAATTATGCCTTTCGCGTTTGGCCAAAATAATATTTTCAAAAAAGTTGCCAATTTAGTCTCAGCTATCATTTCACCACTTGGGGACGAGATACTCCTAGATGATAAATTGGACACTTTGGAGCTCATAGGTGACAGAAAAAATAGATAAGATAAAAAGTGAAAAAACAAATTTTACGAAAAAAATTCCCTAAACAACTTGTTTGTGTCCTACCACTAAACAGTGGAGTCCCAGACAATTTATTTACAATGAATAGACACGCTAGATGCAGAGTAGTTAAACTGAATGTCTGATTTGGCATTTTGTACAATCTTGGGGGCAACAAATTGAGATAACATAAAAATGACCACAAGTGACAAGTTTTGCAGAATTTATGCCTTTCGCGTTTGGCCAAAATCATATTTTGCCAAAACGGTTGCCAATTTAGTCTCAGTCTATCATTTCACACTTGACGAGATACTCTAGATGATAAATTGGACACTTTGGAGCTCATAGGTGACAGAAAAATAGATAAGATAAAAGTGAAAAAAACAAATTTTACGAAGAAATGTTCCTAACAACTTGTTTGTGTCCTCCCACTAAACAGTGAGTCCCAGACAATTATTTTACCATGAATAGACACGCTAGATGCAGAGTAGTTGGTAAAACTGAATGTCTGATTTTGGCATTTTGGTACAATCTGGGGGCAACAATTGAGATAACATAAAAAATGGCCACAAGTGACAATTTTTCCAGAAATTTATGCCTTTCGCGTTTGCCAAAATCATATTTTCAAAAAAAGTTGCCAATTTAGTCTCAGTCTATCATTTCACACTGACGAGATACTCTAGATGATAAAATTGGACACTTTGGAGCTCGTTGGTGACAGAAAAATAGATAAGATAAAAAGTGAAAAACAAATTTTACGAAGAATTGTTCCTAACAACTTGTTTGTGTCCTACCACTAAACAGTGAGTCCCAGACAAATTTATTTTACACATGAATAGACACCGCTAGATGCAAGAGTATGTTAAACTGAATGTCTGATTTGGCATTTTTCGTACAATCTGGGGGCAACAATTGAGATAACATAAAAAATGACCACAAGTGACAATTTTTGCAGAATTTATGCCTTACGCGTTTGGCCAAAATCATATTTTCCAAAAAAAAAGTGCCAATTTAGTCTCAGTCTATCATTTCACACTTGACGAGATACTCTAGATGATAAAATTGGGACACTTTGGAGCTCGTAGGTGACAGAAAATGGATAAGATAAAAGTGAAAAACAAATTTTACGAAGAAATGTTCCTAACAACTTGTTTGTGTCCTCACCACTAAACAGTGAGTCCCAGGACAATTATTTTACACATGAATAGACCACGCTAGATGCCGAGTAGGTAAACTGAATGTCTGATTTGGCATTTTTGTTACAATCTGGGGGCAAACAATTGAGATAACATAAAAATGACCACAAGTGACAATTTTGCAGAATTTATGCCTTTACGCGTTTGGCCAAAAATCATATTTTCCAAAAAGTGGCCAATTTAGTCTCAGTCTATCATTTCACACTTGACGAGATACTCTAGATGAGAAATTGGACACTTGGGAGCTCGTAGGTGACAGAAAAATGGATAAGATAAAAGTGAAAAACAAATTTACAAAGAATGTGTTCCTAACAACTCGTTTGTGTCCTACCACTAAACAGTGAGTCCCAGACAATTATTTTACACATGAATAGGACACGCTAGATGCAGAGTAGTTAAACCACTGAATGTCTGATTGGGCATTTTAGGTACAATCTGGGGGCAACAATTGAGATAAACATAAAAAATGACCACAAGTGACATTTTTGCAGAATTTATGCCTTTCGCGTTTTTGGCCAAAATCATATTTTCAAAAAAGTTGCCAATTTAGTCTCAGTCTATCATTTCACACTTGACGAGATACTCTAGAGCTGATAAATTGGGACACTTTGGAGCTCATAGGTGACAGAAAAATAGATAAGATAAAAGTGAAAAAACAAATTTTACGAAGAAATGTTCCTAACAACTTGTTTGTGTCCTACCACTAAACAGTGAGTCCCAGACAATTATTTTACACATGAATAGACACGCTAGATGCAGAGTTAGTTAAAATGAATGTCTGATTTGGCATTTTTGTACAATCTGGGGGCAAACAATTGAGATAACATAAAAATGACCACAAGTGACAATTTTTGCAGAATTTATGCCTTACGCGTTTGGCAAAATCATATTTGCAAAAAAGTTGCCAATTTAGTCTCAGTCTATCATTTCACACTTGACGAGATACTCTAGATGATAAAATGGACACTTTGGAGCTCGGTAGGTGACAGAAAAATAGATAAAGATAAAAGTGAAAAACAAAATTTTACGAAGAAGAATTGTTCCTAACAACTTGTTTGTGTCCTACCACTAAACAGTGAGGCCCAGACAATTATTTTACACATGAATAGACACGCTAGATGCAGAGTAGTTAAACTGGAGATGTCTGATTATGGCATTTTTGTACAATTTGGGGGCAAACAATTGAGATAACATAAAAAATGACCACAAGTGCCAAATTTTGCAGAATTTATGCCTTACGCGTTTGGCCAAAATAATATTTTCAAAAAAGTTGCCAATTTAGTCTCAGTCTATCATTTCACACTTGACGAGATACTCTAGATGATAAATTGGGACACTTTGGAGCTCCGTTGGTGACAGAAAAAAATAGATAAGATAAAAGTGAAAAACAAATTTTACGAAGAAAAAAAAAAAAAAAAAAAAAGTTCCTAACAAACTTGTTTGTGTCCTACCACTAAACAGTGAGTCCCAGACAATTATTTTACACATGAATAGACACGCTAGATGCAGAGTAGTTAAACTGGATGTCTGATTTGGCATTTTTGTACAATCTGGGGCGCAACAATTGAGATAACATAAAAATGACCACAAGTGACAATTTTGCAGAATTTATGCCTTCGCGTTTGGCCCAAAATCATATTTTTTTTTCCAAAAAGTTGCCAATTTAGTCTCAGTCTATCATTTCACACTTGACGAGATACTCTAGATGATAAATTGGACACTTTGGAGCTCGTTGGTGACAGAAAAATAGATAAGATAAAAGTGAAAAACAAATTTTACGAAAAATGTTCCTAACAAACTGTTTGTGTCCTACCACTAAACATTGAGTCCCAGACAATTTATTTTACACAATGAATAGACACGCTAGATGCAGAGTAGGTAAACTGGATGTCTGATTTGGCATTTTGGTACAATCTGGGGGCAACAACTTGAGATAACATAAAAATGACCACAAGTGACAATTTTGCAGAATTTATGCCTTACGCGTTTGGCCAAAATCATATTTTCCAAAAAGTTGCCAATTTAGTCTCAGTCTATCATTTCACACTTGACGAGATACTCTAGATGATAAATTGGACACTTGGAGCTCGTTGGTGACAGAAAAATAGATAAGATAAAAGTGAAAAAAAACAAATTTTACGAAGAATTGTTCCTAACAACTTTGTTTGTGTCCTACCACTAAACAGTGAGTCCCAGACAATTATTTACACATGAATAGACACGCTAGATGCAGAGTAGGTAAACTGAATGTCTGATTTGGCATTTTGTACAATCTGGGGGCAACAATTGAGATAACATAAAAATGGACCACAAGTGACAATTTTCCAGAATTTATGCCTTTCGCGTTTGGCCAAAAATCATATTTTCCAAAAAAGTTGCCAATTTAGTCTCAGTCTATCATTTCACACTTGACGAGATACTCTAGATGAGAAATTGGACACTTTGGAGCTCATAGGTGACAGAAAAATAGATAAGATAAAAGTGAAAAACAAATTTTACGAAGAAATGTTCCTAACAACTTGTTTGTGTCCTACCACTAAACAGTGAGTCCCAGACAATTATTTTACACATGAATAGACACGCTAGATGCAGAGTAGTTAAACTGGATGTCTGATTTGGCATTTTTGTACAATCTGGGGGCAAAAATTGAGATAACATAAAAATGGCCACAAGTGACAATTTTGCAGAATTTATGCCTTACGCGTTTGGCCAAAATAATATTTGCAAAAAAGTTGCCAATTTAGTCTCAGTCTATCATTTCACACTTGACGAGATACTCTAGATGATAAATTGGACACTTTGGAGCTCGTTGGTGACAGAAAAATGGATAAGATAAAAGTGAAAAAACAAATTTTACAAAGAATTGTTCCTAACAACTTGTTTGTGTCCTACCACTAAACAGTGAGTCCCAGACAATTATTTTACACATGAATAGACACGCTAGATGCAGAGTAGTTAAACTGAATGTCTGATTTGGCATTTTGGTACAATCTGGGGGCAACAATTGAGATAACATAAAAATGACCACAAGTGACAATTTTGCAGAATTTATGCCTTTCGCGTTTGGCCAAAATAATATTTTCAAAAAAGTTGCCAATTTAGTCTCAGTCTATCATTTCACACTTGACGAGATACTCTAGATGAGAAATTGGACACTTTGGAGCTCATAGGTGACAGAAAAATAGATAAGATAAAAGTGAAAAAACAAATTTTACGAATAAATGTTCCTAACAACTTGTTTGTGTCCTACCACTAAACAGTGAGTCCCAGACAATTATTTTACACATGAATAGACACGCTAGATGCAGAGTAGTTAAACTGGATGTCTGATTTGGCATTTTTGTACAATCTGGGGGCAACAATTGAGATAACATAAAAATGGCCACAAGTGACAATTTTGCAGAATGTATGCCTTACGCGTTTGGCCAAAATCATATTTTCAAAAAAGTTGCCAATTTAGTCTCAGTCTATCATTTCACACTTGACGAGATACTCTAGATGATAAATTGGACACTTTGGAGCTCATAGGTGACAGAAAAATGGATAAGATAAAAGTGAAAAACAAATTTTACAAAGAATTGTTCCTAACAACTTGTTTGTGTCCTACCACTAAACAGTGAGTCTCAGACAATTATTTTACACATGAATAGACACGCTAGATGCAGAGTTGGTAAACTGAATGTCTGATTTGGCATTTTGGTACAATCTGGGGGCAACAATTGAGATAACATAAAAATGACCACAAGTGACATTTTTCCAGAATTTATGCCTTTCGCGTTTGGCCAAAATCATATTTTCCAAAAAGTTGCCAATTTAGTCTCAGTCTATCATTTCACACTTGACGAGATACTCTAGATGATAAATTGGAACACTTTGGAGCTCGTAGGTGACAGAAAAATAGATAAGATAAAAGTGAAAAAACAAATTTTACGAAGAAATGTTCCTAACAACTTTGTTTGTGTCCTACCACTAAACAGTGAGTCCCAGACAATTATTTTACACATGAATAGACACGCTAGATGCAGAGTAGTTAAACTGGATGTCTGATTTGGCATTTTTGTACAATCTGGGGGCAACAATTGAGATAACATAAAAATGACCACAAGTGACAATTTTGCAGAATTTATGCCTTACGCGTTTGGCCAAAATAATATTTTCAAAAAAGTTGCCAATTTAGTCTCAGTCTATCATTTCACACTTGACGAGATACTCTAGATGATAAATTGGACACTTTGGAGCTCGTTGGTGACAGAAAAATGGATAAGATAAAAGTGAAAAACAAATTTTACAAAAGAATTGTTCCTAACAACTTGTTTGTGTCCTACCACTAAACAGTGAGTCCCAGACAATTATTTTACACATGAATAGACACGCTAGATGCAGAGTAGTTAAACTGAATGTCTGATTTGGCATTTTGGTACAATCTGGGGGCAACAATTGAGATAACATAAAAATGACCACAAGTGACATTTTTTCAGAATTTATGCCTTACGCGTTTGGCCAAAATAATATTTTCCAAAAAGTTGCCAATTTAGTCTCAGTCTATCATTTCACACTTGACGAGATACTCTAGATGATAAATTGGACACTTTGGAGCTCGTTGGTGACAGAAAAATAGATAAGATAAAAGTGAAAAACAAATTTTACGAAGAAATTGTTCCTAACAACTTGTTTGTGTCCTACCACTAAACAGTGAGTCCCAGACAATTATTTTACACATGAATAGACACGCTAGATGCAGAGTAGTTAAACTGGATGTCTGATTTGGCATTTTTGTACAATCTGGGGGCAACAATTGAGATAACATAAAAATGACCACAAGTGACAATTTTGCAGAATTTATGCCTTACGCGTTTGGCCAAAATAATATTTGCAAAAAAGTTGCCAATTTAGTCTCAGTCTATCATTTCACACTTGACGAGATACTCTAGATGAGAAATTGGACACTTTGGAGCTCATAGGTGACAGAAAAATAGATAAGATAAAAGTGAAAAACAAATTTTACGAAGAAATGTTCCCCTAACAACTTGTTTGTGTCCTACCACTAAACAGTGAGTCCCAGACAATTATTTTACACATGAATAGACACGCTAGATGCAGAGTAGTTAAACTGGATGTCTGATTTGGCATTTTTGTACAATCTGGGGGCAACAATTGAGATAACATAAAAATGACCACAAGTGACAATTTTGCAGAATTTATGCCTTACGCGTTTGGCCAAAATAATATTTTCAAAAAAGTTGCCAATTTAGTCTCAGTCTATCATTTCACACTTGACGAGATACTCTAGATGATAAATTGGACACTTTGGAGCTCGTTGGTGACAGAAAAATAGATAAGATAAAAGTGAAAAAACAAATTTTACGAAGAATGTTCCTAACAACTTGTTTGTGTCCTACCACTAAACAGTGAGTCCCAGACAATTATTTTACACATGAATAGACACGCTAGATGCAGAGTAGTTAAACTGGATGTCTGATTTGGCATTTTTGTACAATCTGGGGGCAACAATTGAGATAACATAAAAATGACCACAAGTGACAATTTTGCAGAATTTATGCCTTACGCGTTTGGCCAAAATAATATTTTCAAAAAAGTTGCCAATTTAGTCTCAGTCTATCATTTCACACTTGACGAGATACTCTAGATGATAAATTGGACACTTTGGAGCTCGTAGGTGACAGAAAAATAGATAAGATAAAAGTGAAAAACAAATTTTACGAAGAAATTGTTCCTAACAACTTGTTTGTGTCCTACCACTAAACAGTGAGTCCCAGACAATTATTTTACACATGAATAGACACGCTAGATGCAGAGTAGTTAAACTGGATGTCTGATTTGGCATTTTTGTACAATCTGGGGGCAAACAATTGAGATAACATAAAAATGACCACAAGTGACAATTTTTGCAGAATTTATGCCTTACGCGTTTGGCCAAAATCAATATTTGCAAAAAAAGTTGCCAATTTAGTCTCAGTCTATCATTTCACACTTGACGAGATACTCTAGATGATAAATTGGACACTTTGGAGCTCGTTGGTGACAGAAAAATAGATAAGATAAAAGTGAAAAAACAAATTTTACGAAGAAATGTTCCTAACAACTTGTTTGTGTCCTACCACTAAACAGTGAGTCCCAGACAATTATTTTACACATGAATAGACACGCTAGATGCAGAGTAGTTAAACTGGATGTCTGATTTGGCATTTTTGTACAATCTGGGGGCAACAATTGAGATAACATAAAAATGACCACAAGTGACAATTTTGCAGAATTTATGCTTTTCGCGTTTGGCCAAAATAATATTTGCAAAAAAGTTGCCAATTTAGTCTCAGTCTATCATTTCACACTTGACGAGATACTCTAGATGATAAATTGGACACTTTGGAGCTCGTTGGTGACAGAAAAATGGATAAGATAAAAGTGAAAAACAAATTTTACAAAGAATTGTTCCTAACAACTTGTTTGTGTCCTACCACTAAACAGTGAGTCCCAGACAATTATTTTACACATGAATAGACACGCTAGATGCAGAGTAGTTAAACTGGAATGTCTGATTTGGCATTTTTGGTACAATCTGGGGCAACAATTGAGATAACATAAAAATGACCACAAGTGACAATTTTGCAGAATTTATGCCTTACGCGTTTGGCCAAAATAATATTTGCAAAAAAGTTGCCAATTTAGTCTCAGTCTATCATTTCACACTTGACGAGATACTCTAGATGATAAATTGGACACTTTGGAGCTCGTTGGTGACAGAAAAATAGATAAGATAAAAGTGAAAAACACAAATTTACGAAGAAATGTTCCTAACAACTTGTTTGTGTCCTACCACTAAACAGTGAGTCCCAGACAATTATTTTACACATGAATAGACACGCTAGATGCAGAGTAGTTAAACTGGAATGTCTGATTTGGCATTTTGGTACAATCTGGGGGCAACAATTGAGATAACATAAAAATGACCACAAGTGACAATTTTGCAGAATTTATGCCTTACGCGTTTGGCCAAAATAATATTTGCAAAAAAGTTGCCAATTTAGTCTCAGTCTATCATTTCACACTTGACGAGATACTCTAGATGATAAATTGGACACTTTGGAGCTCGTTGGTGACAGAAAAATGGATAAGATAAAAGTGAAAAACAAATTTTACAAAGAATTGTTCCTAACAACTTGTTTGTGTCCTACCACTAAACAGTGAGTCCCAGACAATTATTTTACACATGAATAGACACGCTAGATGCAGAGTAGTTAAACTGGATGTCTGATTTGGCATTTTTGTACAATCTGGGGGCAACAATTGAGATAACATAAAAATGACCACAAGTGACATTTTTCCAGAATTTATGCCTTTCGCGTTTGGCCAAAATATATTTTCCAAAAAGTTGCCAATTTAGTCTCAGTCTATCATTTCACACTTGACGAGATACTCTAGATGATAAATTGGACACTTTGGAGCTCATAGGTGACAGAAAAATAGATAAGATAAAAGTGAAAAACAAATTTACGAAGAAATGTTTCCTAACAACTTGTTTGTGTCCTACCACTAAACAGTGAGTCCCAGACAATTATTTTACACATGAATAGACACGCTAGATGCAGAGTAGTTAAACTGGATGTCTGATTTGGCATTTTTGTACAATCTGGGGGCAACAATTGAGATAACATAAAAATGACCACAAGTGACAATTTTGCAGAATTTATGCCTTACGCGTTTGGCCAAAAATCATATTTGCAAAAAGTTGCCAATTTAGTCTCAGTCTATCATTTCACACTTGACGAGATACTCTAGATGAGAAATTGGACACTTTGGAGCTCGTTAGGTGACAGAAAAATAGATAAGATAAAAGTGAAAAAACAAATTTTACGAAGAAATGTTCCTAACAACTTGTTTGTGTCCTACCACTAAACAGTGAGTCCCAGACAATTATTTTACACATGAATAGACACGCTAGATGCAGAGTAGTTAAACTGGATGTCTGATTTGGCATTTTTGTACAATCTGGGGGCAACAATTGAGATAACATAAAAATGACCACAAGTGACAATTTTGCAGAATTTATGCCTTACGCGTTTGGCCAAAATAATATTTGCAAAAAAGTTGCCAATTTAGTCTCAGTCTATCATTTCACACTTGACGAGATACTCTAGATGATAAATTGGACACTTTGGAGCTCATAGGTGACAGAAAAATAGATAAGATAAAAGTGAAAAACAAATTTTACGAAGAATTGTTCCTAACAACTTGTTTGTGTCCTACCACTAAACAGTGAGTCCCAGACAATTATTTTACACATGAATAGACACGCTAGATGCAGAGTAGTTAAACTGGATGTCTGATTTGGCATTTTGGTACAATCTGGGGGCAACAATTGAGATAACATAAAAAATGACCACAAGTGACAATTTTTCCAGAATTTATGCCTTTCGCGTTTGGCCAAAATCATATTTTCCAAAAAGTTGCCAATTTAGTCTCAGTCTATCATTTCACACTTGACGAGATACTCTAGATGATAAATTGGACACTTTGGAGCTCGTTGGTGACAGAAAAATAGATAAGATAAAAGTGAAAAACAAATTTTACGAAGAATTGTTCCTAACAACTTGTTTGTGTCCTACCACTAAACAGTGAGTCCCAGACAATTATTTTACACATGAATAGACACGCTAGATGCAGAGTAGTTAAACTGGATGTCTGATTTGGCATTTTTGTACAATCTGGGGGCAACAATTGAGATAACATAAAAATGACCACAAGTGACAATTTTGCAGAATTTATGCCTTACGCGTTTGGCCAAAATCATATTTTCAAAAAAGTTGCCAATTTAGTCTCAGTCTATCATTTCACACTTGACGAGATACTCTAGATGATAAATTGGACACTTTGGAGCTCATAGGTGACAGAAAAATAGATAAGATAAAAGTGAAAAACAAAATTTTACGAAGAAATGTTCCTAACAACTTGTTTGTGTCCTACCACTAAACAGTGAGTCCCAGACAATTATTTTACACATGAATAGACACGCTAGATGCAGAGTAGTTAAACTGGATGTCTGATTTGGCATTTTTGTACAATCTGGGGGCAACAATTGAGATAACATAAAAATGACCACAAGTGACAATTTTGCAGAATTTATGCCTTTACGCGTTTGGCCAAAATAATATTTGCAAAAAAAGTTGCCAATTTAGTCTCAGTCTATCATTTCACACTTGACGAGATACTCTAGATGATAAATTGGACACTTTGGAGCTCGTTGGTGACAGAAAAATGGATAAGATAAAAGTGAAAAACAAAATTTTACAAAGA
This sequence comes from Candidula unifasciata, assembly GCA_905116865.2. Classification (NCBI taxonomy): domain Eukaryota; kingdom Metazoa; phylum Mollusca; class Gastropoda; order Stylommatophora; family Geomitridae; genus Candidula; species Candidula unifasciata. Next base: position 5,590 of record CAJHNH020005837.1, on the reverse strand, counting down.
ATTGTTCCTAACAACTTGTTTGTGTCCTACCACTAAACAGTGAGTCCCAGACAATTATTTTACACATGAATAGACACGCTAGATGCAGAGTAGTTAAACTGAATGTCTGATTTGGCATTTTGGTACAATCTGGGGGCAACAATTGAGATAACATAAAAATGACCACAAGTGACAATTTTGCAGAATTTATGCCTTACGCGTTTGGCCAAAATAATATTTTCAAAAAAGTTGCCAATTTAGTCTCAGTCTATCATTTCACACTTGACGAGATACTCTAGATGATAAATTGGACACTTTGGAGCTCGTTGGTGACAGAAAAATAGATAAGATAAAAGTGAAAAACAAAATTTACGAAGAATGTTCCTAACAACTTGTTTGTGTCCTACCACTAAACATTGAGTCCCAGACAATTATTTTACACATGAATAGACACGCTAGATGCAGAGTAGTTAAACTGGATGTCTGATTTGGCATTTTGGTACAATCTGGGGGCAAACAATTGAGATAACATAAAAATGACCACAGAGTGACAATTTTTCAGAATTTATGCCTTACGCGTTTGGCCAAAATAATATTTGCAAAAAAGTTGCCAATTTAGTCTCAGTCTATCATTTCACACTTGACGAGATACTCTAGATGATAAATTGGACACTTTGGAGCTCGTTAGGTGACAGAAAAATAGATAAGATAAAAGTGAAAAACAAATTTTACGAAGAATTGTTCCTAACAACTTGTTTGTGTCCTACCACTAAACAGTGAGTCCCAGACAATTATTTTACACATGAATAGACACGCTAGATGCAGAGTAGTTAAAACTGGATGTCTGATTTGGCATTTTGTACAATCTGGGGGCAACAATTGAGATAACATAAAAATGACCACAAGTGACATTTTTCCAGAATTTATGCCTTTCGCGTTTGGCCAAAATAATATTTGCAAAAAAGTTGCCAATTTAGTCTCAGTCTATCATTTCACACTTGACGAGATACTCTAGATGATAAATTGGACACTTTGGAGCTCGTTTTTTTTTTTTTTTTTTTTTTTTTTTTTTTTTTTTTTTTTTTCTTTTCCTGGTGACAGAAAAATAGATAAGATAAAAGTGAAAAACAAATTTTACGAAGAATTGTTCCTAACAACTTGTTTGTGTCCTACCACTAAACAGTGAGTCCCAGACAATTATTTTACACATGAATAGACACGCTAGATGCAGAGTAGTTAAACTGGATGTCTGATTTGGCATTTTTGTACAATCTGGGGGCAACAATTGAGATAACATAAAAATGACCACAAGTGGACAATTTTGCAGAATTTATGCCTTACGCGTTTGGCCAAAATAATATTTTGCAAAAAGTTGCCAATTTAGTCTCAGTCTATCATTTCACACTTGACGAGATACTCTAGATGATAAATTGGACACTTTGGAGCTCGTTGGTGACAGAAAAATAGATAAGATAAAAGTGAAAAACAAATTTTTACGAAGAAATGTTCCTAACAACTTGTTTGTGTCCTACCACTAAACAGTGAGTCCCAGACAATTATTTTACACATGAATAGACACGCTAGATGCAGAGTAGTTAAACTGGATGTCTGATTTGGCATTTTTGTACAATCTGGGGGCAATCAATTGAGATAACATAAAAATGGCCACAAGTGACAATTTTGCAGAATTTATGCCTTACGCGTTTGGCCAAAATAATATTTGCAAAAAAGTTGCCAATTTAGTCTCAGTCTATCATTTCACACTTGACGAGATACTCTAGATGATAAATTGGACACTTTGGAGCTCGTTGGTGACAGAAAAATAGATAAGATAAAAGTGAAAAACAAATTTTACGAAGAAATGTTCCTAACAACTTGTTTGTGTCCTACCACTAAACAGTGAGTCCCAGACAATTATTTTACACATGAATAGACACGCTAGATGCAGAGTAGTTAAACTGGATGTCTGATTTGGCATTTTGGTACAATCTGGGGGGCAACAATTGAGATAACATAAAAATGACCACAAGTGACAATTTTGCAGAATTTATGCCTTACGCGTTTGGCCAAAATAATATTTGCAAAAAAGTTGCCAATTTAGTCTCAGTCTATCATTTCACACTTGACGAGATACTCTAGATGATAAATTGGACACTTTGGAGCTCGTTGGTGACAGAAAAATAGATAAGATAAAAGTGAAAAACAAATTTTACGAAGAATTGTTCCTAACAACTTGTTTGTGTCATACCACTAAACAGTGAGTCCCAGACAATTATTTTACACATGAATAGACACGCTAGATGCAGAGTAGTTAAACTGGATGTCTGATTTGGCATTTTTGTACAATCTGGGGGCAACAATTGAGATAACATAAAAATGGCCACAAGTGACAATTTTGCAGAATTTATGCCTTACGCGTTTGGCCAAAATAATATTTGCAAAAAAGTTGCCAATTTAGTCTCAGTCTATCATTTCACACTTGACGAGATACTCTAGATGATAAATTGGACACTTTGGAGCTCGTTGGTGACAGAAAAATAGATAAGATAAAAAGTGAAAAACAAATTTTACGAAGAATTGTTCCTAACAACTTGTTTTGTGTCCTACCACTAAACATTGAGTCCCAGACAATTATTTTACACATGAATAGACACGCTAGATGCAGAGTAGTTAAACTGGATGTCTGATTTGGCATTTTTGTACAATCTGGGGGCAACAATTGAGATAACATAAAAATGACCACAAGTGACATTTTTCCAGAATTTATGCCTTTCGCGTTTGGCCAAAATAATATTTGCAAAAAAGTTGCCAATTTAGTCTCAGTCTATCATTTCACACTTGACGAGATACTCTAGATGATAAATTGGACACTTTGGAGCTCGTTGGTGACAGAAAAATGGATAAGATAAAAGTGAAAAAACAAATTTACGGAAGAATGTTCCTAAAAACTTGTTTGTGTCCTACCACTAAACAGTGAGTCCCAGACAATTATTTTACACATTAATAGACACGCTAGATGCAGAGTAGTTAAACTGTATGTCTGATTTGGCAGTTTTGTACAATATGGGGGCAAAAAAATGAGATAACATAAAAATGGACCACAAGTGACATTTTTGCCAGAATTTATGCCACATCGCGTTTGGCCAAAAATAATATTTGCAAAAAAGTTGCCAATTTAGTCTCAGTCTATCATTTCACACTTGACGAGATACTCTAGATGATAAATTTGACACTTTGGAGCTCGTTGGTGACAGAAAAATGGATAAAATAAAAGTGAAAAACAAATTTTACAAAGAATTGTTCCTAACAACTTGTTTGTGTCCTACCACTAAACAGTGAGTCCCAGACAATTATTTTACACATGAAAAGACACGCTAGATGTAGAGTTGGAAAACTGAATGTCTGATTTGTCATTTTGGTACAATCTGGGGGCAACAATTGAGATAGCATAAAAATTGACCACAAGTGACATTTTTCCCAGAATTTATGCCTTTCGCAGTTTTGTCTAAAATAATATTTCCAAAACAAGCTGCCATTTAGTCCCAAGGGTTTTCCTAAATTCATTTTCACACTGACGTAGATACTCTAGATGATAAATATTGACACTTTGGGAAGAATAAAAAACTTCTTATGGGACGATCTGATCTTTTTGAAGCATTTCCCCAGAACCAGCATCCATCAGGGGTCCGGCAAAGGACGTTTCTGCAATTCTGTTTCCAGTTGAGCAAGAGCTGGAGAAAAATAAAAAAATTTCTTATAGGCGATCTAAAAAGTTTGGAGCATTCCAGGCAACAGCATCCGATCACGTCGGGGAAAGCCGGTTTCTGAAAGTTTTGTTTCTTTTAAAGAATGATTTTGGGAAGAATAAAAAACTTTTTATATGTAGATCTGACCCTTTCCCGCAGCATTTCCGGCCCAACCACACCCATCAGCGCCCTGGCTAAGTCGTTCTGCAATTTCTGTTTCTTTTGAGCAAATTTTGGGGAAGAATAAAAAACTTTTTAAGTGTCAGATCGTATCTTTTGGGCAGCTTTTCCCGGGCCCCAAAACCAAACCCCGATCAGCGTTTATCAAGCCTTTTTTCTGAAACTCTGATTCAGTTGGCAAGAGGGGAAGAAGAATACAAAATTTCAATAGTGTTAGATTTGAATCTTTTGGAAAAAAATTTTCCCCAAACCCGCTCCATCAGCGTCTATTTTTAAGCCTTTCCCGTTCTGATTCAGTTTGAGCAAAAGCGGGGAAAATACAAAACTTTTTATAGTGTCAGATCTGTTCGTTTCCCGCTTTTCCAACCCCAACCCGATCCGATCAGGTCTGGGTAACCCTTTTTCTGCAATTTCTGTTTCATTTTGAGCAAAAGCGGGGAAAAGAATAAAAAATTTTTTATGGTGAAGATCTGAATCGTTTGAACCCATTTTGGGCAAACCCAGCATCCGATCGGGTTTCCGGCAAAGGGAATTCTGCAATTTTCTGTTTTCATTTTGAGGAAGGGGTGGAGAAAAATAAAAAATTTTCTATAGTGACAAAATTTTGAACTTTTTGGAGTTTCCAGGCAGAACCAGCATCCGATAAAGGTCGGTTAAGCCTTTTTCCTGCAATTTTGGATTCATTTGACCAAAATGGAAAAAAATACAAAATTTTAAATAGTGTTTAGATTTGAATTTTTGGAGAAATTTTCCAGGAAAAACCCAGCATCCTTCAGCGTCTATTTAAAGGCGCTTTCGGCAATTTCTGATTCATTTTTGAGCAGAGTTTGGGAAAAATAAAAAAATTCTTATAGTGTCAGATCTGACCCCATTGCAGCATTTCCGGGCCCAAACCAAAGCACCCATCAGCGTCAGCTAAGCCGTTTTTTTGCAAGTTCGATTCATTTTTGAGCAAAGCTGGAGAAAAAATACAAAATTCAGGGTTACAGATCGAATCTTTTAACTTTCCAGGCAGAACCAGCACCCGATCAGCGTTGGTAAAGCTTTTCGAAAAGGTCTGATTAAAGTTTGAGAAAGACCCAGAAGAAACAAAACTTTTTATGTGCCCGTTTGGAATCTTTTGGAGCTTTTCCCGGGCAAAAACCGCACCCGTCACCCCCCGGGCTAAGCTTTTTGCAATTTTTCTGATTCATTTTTTGAGCAGGGATTTTGGGGGAAAAATCCCAAAACTTCTTATATTTCAGATTTTTATTTTTTCGCAGCATTTCCGGGCCCCAACCAGAACCCAAATCAGCGTCTGGCAAAGCGTTTTTTGCAAGTTCTGTTTCATTTTTTAAAAAAAGGGTTTTGGGGAAGAATAAAAAAATTCTTAATTGTAGATCTGTCGTTTGCAGCTTTTCCAGGCCCAACCACACCCGTTTCAGCGCCCTATCTAACCCCTTTTTTCTGCAAGCCCTGTTTCATTTTGAGCAAGAGGAGAAAGAATAAAAAATTTCAAATGGGTTTTAGTTTGAATCTTTTTGGGCTTTTCGGGCCCAAACCCAGACCCGATCAGCGTCTATTTAAACCCTTTTTCTCCCAAGTTCGATTCGGGTTTAGAAAAAGCTGGAGAAAGATAAAAACTTTTTATAGTGTCAGTCTGTATCGTTTCACATTTCCAACCCAAACCGCATCCACCCAGGTCT
>CAJHNH020005836.1:0-17293 GCA_905116865.2 Candidula unifasciata | reverse complement strand
TGGAGACTGGCTACAGGTAATGTCGATGGAGACTGGCTACAGGTAATGTCCGATGGAGACCTGGCTACAGGTAATGTCCGATGGAGACTGGACAGGTAATGTCTGGAGACTCTACAGGTAATGTCGATGGAGACTGGCTACAGGTAATGTCGATGGAGACTGGCTACAGGTAATGATGGAGGACTGGCGGTAATGATGAGACTGGCTACAGGTAATGTCGATGGAGACTGGCTACAGGTAAATGATGGAGACTGGCTACAGGTAATGTCGATGGAGACTGATGGACTGGCTACAGGTAATGTCGATGGAGCTACAGTAATGGCTACAGGTCGATAATGTCGATGGAGACTGGCTACAGTTAATGATGGAGACCTGGCTACAGTAATGATGGAGACTGGCTACAGGTAATGTCGATGGAGACTGGCTACGGTAATGTCGATGGAGACTGGCTACAGGTAATGCTCGATGGAGACTGGGACTGGCTACAGGTAATGTCGATGGAGACTGGCTACAGGTAATGTCGATGGAGACTGGCTACAGGTAATGTCGATGGAGACTGGCTACAGGTAATGTCGATGGAGACTGGCTACAGGTAATGTCGATGGAGACTGGCTACAGGTAATGTCGATGGAAGACTGGCTACAGGTAATGGTCGAGGAGACTGGATACAGGTAATGTCGATGGAGACTGGATACAGGTAATGATGGAGACTGGCTACAGGTAATGATGGAGACTGGCTACAGGTAATGATGGAGACTGGCTACAGGTAATGTCGATGGAGACTGGCTACAGGTAATGATGGAGACTGGCTACAGGTAATGATGGAGACTGGCTACAGGTAATGTCGATGGAGACTGGCTACAGGTAATGTCGATGGAGACTGGCTACAGGTAATGATGGAGACTGGCTACAGGTAATGATGGAGACTGGCTACAGGTAATGTCGATGGAGACTGGCTACAGGTAATGTCGATGGAGACTGGCTACAGGTAATGTCGATGGAGACTGGCTACAGGTAATGTCGATGGAGACTGGCTACAGATAATGTCGATGGAGACTGGATACAGGTAATGATGGAGACTGGCTACAGGTAATGATGGAGACTGGCTACAGGTAATGATGGAGACTGGCTACAGGTAATGATGGAGACTGGCTACAGGTAATGTCGATGAAGACCTCGACTGATTGTAGGTAGCTTGGTTGATTGATTGACTTTTGCCTACATTGTTACATTGAGTCGATTATAATCTGTGAATGCGTAGTTGGAGAAACATTACCGCTGGTTAATGTGGGTACAAACCCAAAGAAAACAAAAATGAAAGAGGTAGAAGGGTGAATTTCGTGGATGGAAAAATAGTCCCTAACTAAGTATGAAGAGGCAACTACTAAACGAGATAGAAGTATCCGTATATACATTTTTAGGTGTAAGGTAACACATAGGAAGTATCTCTTATAACGTGGCCCTTTGTTGTATACGTGTGGTAGCAATATACAAGATCTTCACAAATGACAAGACTGTACAACACTACACAGATGACAAGACTGTACGACACTACACAGATGACAAGACTGTACGACACTACAACTTTGGTACCTATTTTATAAACGACACTACAACTTTGGTACCTATTTCATAAACACTACAACTTTGGTACCTATTTCTTAAACGACACTGCAACTTTGGCACCAATTTCATAAACGACACTACAACTTTGGTACCTATTTCATAAACGACACTGCAGCTTTGGTACCTATTTCATAAACACTACAACTTTGGTACCTATTTCATAAACGACACTACAACTTTGGTACCTATTTCATAAACGACACTACAACTTTGGTACCTATATCATAAACGACACTACAACTTTGGTACCTATTTCATAAACGACACTACAACTTTGGTACCTATTTCATAAACGACACTACAACTTTGGTACCTATATCATAAACGACACTACAACTTTGGTACCTATATCATAAACGACACTACAACTTTGGTACCTATATCATAAACGACACTACAACTTTGGTACCTATATCATAAACGACACTACAACTTTGGTACCTATTTCATAAACGACACTACAACTTTGGTACCTATTTGATAACTCTCATATTGATTATACCAATCACATGACCACAGAGGTCATGTCCCTCGTCTATGGTCTGTTTACTGTCACACTACAGTCTGTTTACTGTCACACTAGTCTGTTTACTGTCATACTAGTCTGTTTACTGTCACACTAGTTTTTTCACTGTCACACTGCAGTCTGTTTACTGTCACACTGCAGTCTGTTCACTGTCACACTGCAGTCTGTTCACTGTCCCACTACAGTCTGTTCACTGTCCCACTACAGTCTGTTCACTGTCACACTACAGTCTGTTCACTGTCACACTACAGTCTGTTTACTGTCACACTATAGTCTGTTCACTGTCACACTATAGTCTGTTCACTGTCACACTAGTCTGTTTACTGTCACACTACAGTCTGTTTAATGTTACACTACAGTCTGTTCACTGACACACTATACAGTCTGATATGGTGTATTAAAACAATATCCTAATGACTCAAAATCATATAGAGAAACAACTGAAGACATTTCCAAACAAAATATTTAATTGAATCAAACACGTTACAATTTAATCCGCATGACAGGCATTACTGGAAGAATTTAAAAAATAACAAGATATTCTAAAATAAATATAAGGTAACTGCCAAAATACAACACTTTCTATTTGTTGAACAATCACAAAAGGGATTGTGGACATCTCGTTTTCGACGTACTCACGGTTGTCAGGAAGCCACTTGAGAGTAATGCAGCATGCACACAAGTGGAGACAATCCACTCAAACTAAACCAAACACAGGGCGTAACGTCCGCGTGACCTACTTATTATTTGCACGACAATAATTTCTCCCCATCATTTGCATCCTGAGTCGAAAAGTTTGACAATCCCCATGTGTTCTTCACTGGCTGGGTACAGTTAGGTATGGAGAAAGACACCCCCATGTGGGTTCTTGGAGAAAGACACTGGTTCTGGGTACAGTTAGGTATGGAGAAAGACACCCCCATGTGTTCTTCACTGGCTGGGTACAGTTAGGTATGGAGAAAGACACCCCCATGTGTTCTTCACTGGCTGGGTACAGTTAGGTATGGAGAAAGACACCCCCATGTGTTCTTCACTGGCTGGGTACAGTTAGGTATGGAGAAAGACACCCCCATGTGTTCTTCACTGGCTGGGTACAGTTAGGTATGGAGAAAGACATCCCCATGTGTTCTTCACTGGCTGGGTACAGTTAGGTATGGAGAAAGACACCGCCATGTGTTCTTCACTGGCTGGGTACAGTTAGGTATGGAGAAAGAAGACATGTGTTCTTCACTGGCTGGGTACAGTTAGGTATGGAGAAAGACAGTGTTCTTCACTGGGTACAGTTAGGTATGGAGAAAGACACCCCCATGTGTTTCTTCAGTTAGGTATGGAGAAAGACTGGCTGGGGTACAGTTAGGTATGGAGAAAGACACCCCCATGTGTTCTTCACTGGCTGGGTACAGTTAGGTATGGAGAAAGACACCCATGTGTTCTTCATGTGTTACTTCACCGCCATGGCTGGCTGGGTACAGTTAGGTATGGAGAAAGACACCCCCATGTGTTCTTCACTGGCTGGGTACAGTTAGGTATGGAGAAAGACACCCCATGTGTTCTTCCCTGGCTGGGTACAGTTAGGTATGGAGAAAGACACCCCATGTGTTCTTCACTGGCTGGGTACAGTTAGGTATGGAGAAAGACACCGCCATGTGTTCTTCACTGGCTGGGTACAGTTAGGTATGGAGAAAGACACCCCCATGTGTTCTTCACTGGCTGGGTACAGTTAGGTATGGAGAAAGACACCCCATGTGTTCTTCACTGGCTGGGTACAGTTAGGTATGGAGAAAGACACCCCCATGTGTTCTTCACTGGGGTACAGTTAGGTATGGAGAAAGACACCCCCATGTTCTTCTTCTGGGTACAGTGGTATGGAGAAAGACACCCCCATGTGTTCTTCACTGGCTGGGTACAGTTAGGTATGGAGAAAGAGACACCCCCATGTGTTCTTCACTGGCTGGTATTAGGTATGAGAAAGACACCCCCATGTGTTCTTCACTGGCTTAGTTAGGTATGGAGAAAGACACCCCCATGTGTTCTTCACTGGCTGGGTACAGTTAGGTATGGAGAAAGACACCCCCATGTGTTCTTCACTGGCTGGGTACAGTTAGGTATGGAGAAAGACACCCCTAGCCCCCCCCCCCCCCCCCACCTTTTTTTTTTTTGACAGGCAGTATTATTTTCTCTAATCCCTTGCCATCGCACGAAATGATGCGCATTCTTAGAAGTAAAAGAACATCTGGAGGTGGGAGGAGGGAGACCACTACCCTCGTCTCAACAAGCATGTCGTAAAAGGCAACTACTTGAGAGTTTCCTTTGAAATCAGAGTTCAGTTAGTTAGTTAGTTAGTTAATCAACAGATTATCCTCACTACACATCACACAAGTCCATGAGTGCTCGGGTCCCATCTTCAGCTTCTCCCTCAGCGTATGGCGACTGATAACACCAGTTCTGTGTTAGTTTACTGTTCTTGTTTGGATACTGGCGTAGTGTTCGTGTCTGACAGTACCTCGCTTGACCTGAAGTTCTTGTAGTCTTTTGACTTAGTCAAAGTTCATCTGCCTAAGAGGCGAAGAGCCAACAACCTGTATACAAACAAGCCAGTTATGTCAAACGGATGTGCACGCAAAACTGAAATTCTGGAATAAGACCAAAGTCTAGAAGTGGACGAACAATCAGAACTTTTTACAGAAGTTTACAGCTGGTGAACGCTAGGATGCCAGGTACCCTAAGTTACCAAATAACCTAGGTTGCCATAGGCGCCAGATACCCTAGGTTGCCAAATACGCTAGGTTGCCATGGCCTCAGATACCCTTGGTTGCCAAATACCCTAGGTTGCCATGGGCGCTAGATACCCTTGGTTGCCAAATACCCTAGGTTGCCATGGGCCTCAGATACCCTTGGTTGCCAAATACCCTAGGTTGCCATTAGCGCCAAATCTTGTTTTTACAGTATATTCACGGTGCTACCAGCCAGAATTTTTCGGACAATCCTTTTATGTTTCCATGCCAAAGAAGACATTGTATGTGTAGATGTGTCCAGGAGGTTCACTGGGCGGTTTTGATCCTATTTAGTGCTGTCTTTCGTTGCGGAGATTAGTGATAGATATGATAAATAAGAAGGCGCACGACATAGAAGACATTAAAATATAATTTATTTGTAATGTTCATCTATACCATTGATCGGACAAATCTCTGACCACCTGGACGTCCAGTGTAGTTTGCACAGTCAAGAGTTCACAACTGATACGACAACACTCAGAAAATCGCCACAAACTCTCCATCCACAACTCTCCATCGGCAACTCTCCATCCACAACTCTCCATTCACAACTCTCCATCCACAACTCTCCATCCACAACTCTGCATTCACAACTCTCCATTCACAACTCTCCATCCACAACTCTGCATTCACAACTCTCCATTCACAACTCTCCATCCACAACTCTCTATTCACAACTCTCCATCCACAACTCTTCATCCACAACTCTGCATTCACAACTCTCCATTCACAACTCTCCATCCACAACTCTGCATTCACAACTCTCCATCCACAACTCTCCATCCACAACTCGAGCAGTCAGCGCAAAGTTCCAGTACTACTGGCATCAGATGTTTTGTGTGTGTTTGTCTGACCTTGCCTCTGATCGTTGTCTACTACAGCATCTAGTCACTATCATTGTTTTTATTAAAAAGTAAATGCTGGTCATAAATCACAAATATCTCCTGCTCTTAGCCTTAATGGTACCTCCCGACCAATGTTCTTTGTACCTCCCGACCATTGTCAATGTTTCTAAATGTCTATCTCCCTCATTCGTTGTTGGATACCTAACTCGTTGTCCGAACCAGCTCGCATCAGTGAGGTGCCATCTTTACTCGCAAGTACCAGGTTTAGGCAATGGTGTGCTCATAACTGTCTATATTTATGTCCTATAGGCAGTGTAGCTGTCATTTTTACTCCTGTCCAATCTCTTGTAAGTTTATCAATACCAGTGTTTTCATATTTACGTCAGTGTTGTTGTTTTTCCCAGTGAAATTACCCAGTGTTAGCTTATTTCTCTGATTCCCCGCCCCCCCCCCCCCCCCCCCCATTTTAATTTGTATAACTCAGTTAGTGTAGAGAGCAATCAAATAACGTCAGAGATAAAATCAAATCAGTGACGTCACCTGGAGTGTCTGCTTTCATGTGTTCCCTCTCAAGGTCAGCAACAGAAAACATTTGTCTCAAAGTGGCCCAAACATCTGTCTAGGTGTACTGCAAACCTGTCTCGGTGTATCCCAAACATGTCTCGGTGTATCCCAAACATCTGCATTAGTGTATCCCACACATCTGCCTCGGTGTATCCCAAACATATGTCTCGGTGTATTACAAACATCTGCCTCGGTGTACCCCAAACATCTGTCTCAGTGTATCCCCAACATCTGTCTCTGTGTATACCAAACATCTGTCTCAGTGTATCCCCAACATCTGTCTCTGTGTATACCAAACATCTGTCTCAGTGTATCCTCAACATCTGTCCCAGTGTATACCAAACATCTGTCCCAGTGTATCCCCAACATCTGTCTCTGTGTATCCCCAACCTCCATCTTGATGTACCCCAACCATCTGTCTCGGTGTATCCCAAACCTGTCTCTATGTATACCCAACATCTGTCTCAGTGTATCCCCAACATCTGTCTCAGTGTATCCCCAACATCTGTCTCTGTGTATACCCAACATCTGTCTCGGTGTATCCCCAACATCTGTCTCTGTGTATACCCAACATCTGTCTCTGTGTATCCCAAACCTGTCTCCATGTATACCCAACATCTGTCTCAGTGTATCCCCAACATCTGTCTCTGTGTATCCCCAACATCTGTCTCAGTGTATCCCCAACATCTGTCTCTGTGTATACCCAACATCTGTCTCAGTGTATCCCCAACATCTGTCTCTGTGTATCCCCAACATCTGTCTCTGTGTATACCCAACATCTGTCTCAGTGTATCCCCAACATCTGTCTCTGTGTATACCCAACATCTGTCTCGGTGTATCCCCAACATCTGTCTCTGTGTATACCCAACATCTGTCTCGGTGTATCCCCAACATCTGTCTCTGTGTATACCCAACATCTGTCTCTGTGTATACCCAACATCTGTCTCAGTGTATCCCCAACATCTGTCTCTGTGTATACCCAACATCTGTCTCGGTGTATCCCCAACATCTGTCTCTGTGTATACCCAACATCTGTCTCTGTGTATACCCAACATCTGTCTCAGTGTATCCCCAACATCTGTCTCTGTGTATACCCAACATCTGTCTCTGTGTATCCCTAACATCTGTCTCAGTGTATACCTAACATCTGTCTCAGTGTATCCCCAACCTCCATCTTGATGTACCCCAACCATCTGTCTCAGTGTATTACAAACATCTGTCTCTGTGTATCCCCAAACATCTGTCTCAGTGTATACCCAACATCTGTCTCGGTGTATACCCAACATCTGTCTCGGTGTATACCCAACATCTGTCTCAGTGTATCCCCAACATCTGTCTCTGTGTATACCCAACATCTGTCTCGGTGTATCCCCAACATCTGTCTCTGTGTATACCCAACATCTGTCTCTGTGTATCCCAAACCTGTCTCTATGTATACCCAACATCTGTCTCAGTGTATCCCCAACATCTGTCTCTGTGTATCCCTAACATCTGTCTCAGTGTATACCCAACATCTGTCTCGGTGTATACCCAACATCTGTCTCGGTGTATCCCCAACATCTGTCTCAGTGTATCCCCAACCTCCATCTTGATGTACCCCAACCATCTGTCTCGGTGTATCAAGCACTTTCCCTAACCTATAAGCCAAAGAGTTGTCCATGCAGGTCAGATAATTATGCAAGTTTACACATGTTTGTGGCTTTATGTGTGTGTAGTTTTGGCTTCAGTGACAACTGTATATTTATGTTGTTACATGAAATTTTAAAAGCAGGAAAAAGCCACTTTTGTTTCAATGTTTTTAAATATAATTGAGGGTAAAGTGTAACTCAGTGAATACCACAGTATTTTGATTGCCGCAGAAGTTGAGAATCTCCGAGTGGAATCAAAAGAGAGGCAATATTTACGCTGCAGGTTTCAACAACAATTATTTAAAACATGGACAAGATGAAGAAGGCAACATTACAGTCATGAATGCCATGAACCAGACTGGAAAGATGTTTGCAAACATTTTGGAACTTAGAGCTCGACCAGTACTAGAGCCCCAGTTCAGTCAGAGACGTTTCGGTTTCAGGAAGGAAAAGAGCTGTACAAATGCAATCTTTTCTTTAAACCAGATATGCGAGCAGTCAATTGAATATGATAGAAGTCAACACCTTATAGTTATAGATCAAGAGAAGGCATTCAATCGAGTTAACAAATGCAAACTATGGAAAATTCTAGAAGATTATGATATTCAAGATCAACTGTTAGGTAACATCATAGCTCTTTACCAAGATAGTCAGTGCACAGGGATGTGTCCTCTCACTATTGCTGTTCATTACTTACATGGATAGAGTAACACAGGAGGCAAATTCAGACACTGAAGAAATCAATGAACTTGTCTTGCATAGATCAGTGTCTAATACAGCACCAAGAACAGAACTGACAACACCACACTGAGTCCTGACATCCAGCCTGCACAAAGTATGACACGAGAATACTGACAACACAGCGAAAACTGAGATAATTAGTATTGTCAGGACACATAAAATAATGAATGTTCATGTTAACGGTACTACAATCAAACAAGTACGAGAATTCAAATATCTACGAAGCATATTTATGGAGAATGGCAGGCTGGACAGAGAGATAGAAGCCAGCGTAAAGAAGGCAAATGCTGTCACCTACCAGCTAGCCCTACTGCTTAGATACCCAAATGTTTCCCTTCCAGCAAAACAGCAAATGATTAATATCTTTATTCCTTCTTTATGTTATCAGTGCCAAACATGGACAATGAATGAGGCACCAGAACAGAAAATAATCACATGTGAACCAGGCTGTCTCCTCAAGGTAGACAAGACAAGACACGGTTACAAACACCAGCATTAGAGAGAAAGCTGGAAAAAGACCATGTCTGGATTATATTGACAGGCAAAGAATGAAATGGTTCAGCCATCTAGTGAGAATGCAGCCAGACCAGACTGCATATGAGACTTTTTACATTAGAACATCTGGGAGGAAGACCAAGAAAGAGATGCATGAATGGTTTAGCTGAAACCTGCAAAATGATAAACAAATCCATCACCCAAACCATTAGAAAAGTGCAAGACAAATACAGAAAACCACGACACTGAGCTACAACCTGGTATCGGTGAGGTGACAAAACTTCGACACTGAGCTACAACCAGTTATCAGTGGGCTGACAAAACCACGACACTGAGCTACAACCTGGTATCAGTGATGTGACAAAACTTCGACACTGAGCTACAACCAGGTATCAGTGGGCTGACAAAACCACGACACTGAGCTACAACCTGGTATCAGTGAGGTGACAAAACTTCGACACTGAGCTACAACCAGGAATAAGTGAGGTGACAAAACCACGACACTGAGCTACAACCAGGTATCAGTGGGCTGACAAAACCACGACACTGGGCTACAACCAGGTATCAGTGAGGTGACAAAACCATGACACTGGGCTACAACCTGGTATTAGTGAGGTGACAAAACCATGACACTGGGCTACAACCTGGTATCAGTGAGGTGACAAAACCATGACACTTGGCTACAACTTGGTATCAGTGTGGTGAAAAAACCATGACACTGGGCTACAACTTGGTATCAGTGAAGTGACAAAACCACGACACTGGGCTACAAACTGGTATCAGTGAGGTGACAAAACCACGACACTGAGCTACAACCAGCTATCAGTGGGCTGACAAAACCATGACACTGGGCTACAACCTGGTATTAGTGAGGTGACAAAACCATGACACTGGGCTACAACCTGGTATCAGTGAGGTGACAAAACCATGACACTGGGCTACAACCTGGTATTAGTGAGGTGACAAAACCATGACACTGGGCTACAACCTGGTATCAGTGAGGTGACAAAACCATGACACTGGGCTACAACCTGGTATTAGTGAGGTGACAAAACCATGACACTGGGCTACAACCTGGTATTAGTGAGGTGACAAAACCATGACACTGGGCTACAACTTGGTATCAGTGAGGTGACAAAACCATGACACTGGGCTACAACTTGGTATCAGTGAGGTGACAAAACCATGACACTGGGCTACAACTTGGTATCAGTGAGGTGACAAAACCATGACACTGGGCTACAACTTGGTATCAGTGAGGTGACAAAACCATGACACTGGGCTACAACCTGGTATTAGTGAGGTGACAAAACCATGACACTGGGCTACAACTTGGTATCAGTGAGGTGACAAAACCATGACACTGGGCTACAACCTGGTATTAGTGAGGTGACAAAACCATGACACTGGGCTACAACCTGGTATTAGTGAGGTGACAAAACCATGACACTGGGCTACAACCTGGTATCAGTGAGGTGACAAAACCACGACACTGGGCTACAACCTGGTATCAGTGTGGTGACAAAACCATGACACTGGGCTACAACCTGGTATTAGTGAGGTGACAAAACCATGACACTGGGCTACAACCTGGTATCAGTGAGGTGACAAAACCTTGACACTGGGCTACAACTTGGTATCAGTGAGGTGACAAAACCATGACACTGGGCTACAACTTGGTATCAGTGAGGTGACAAAACCATGACAGTGGGCTACAACTTGGTATCAGTGAGGTGACAAAAGAAGAAAAAGAATGCTATGAACAGGCATTGAGGTTTCCCTTTTACACCATGTCTGCACTGCAGTTAGAAAATTCAAATATTATATCTATATCATACTTTTTGTTAAATGTGTCTTCTATTAATGTGTTTTATAGACCTGTTCTTTCCCCATGAAATTAATTAATGCTTATCTCAGTGTCAGTACTAAGTCACCACACCAACGAGACAATAGATGTGAAAACACCGAGCTCTTTCAGTGCTACATTTTCTCCTGTCACTATGATCCCTAATGACGATCTTCACATCATGTGACCAAAGAACACTGCTTGTCTTTTCTTTTCTAAAAGGCAAAGCAGGTTTGACCTAACATTGCAGGGACTAGACTTCACATTTGATAGGCTGATAGAGGGGAATCACAAACCATGATGTTGTTGAGTGTGCATTGCAAGACCAGCAGGCTTAAAGAAGGCCTCCACAACAAAATAAATGTGTGGGCTTTTAGGAGCAATGTCCCCATCACATGTTTTTCTTCTTATTCACCTCTTAATCTGCTCTTATCATTCTCCTGCTGATCCTGCCCCGCCCCCATTCAACCCCACTGATTTAATTCTGTTTTGATTCTACCTCAATACAGGTATCATTCATGTCCACTCTTCACACATCTTTAAACTGTAAAGAGACCAACATGAGCTTTCCTCCCATATGAAATTCACAATAGATGATGACTTTAAATACTGCTACCACACACTCTCAGTGTCCAAGCCATGTGGGCCTGAGCAATACCTCAGTGTTTGTGATCTGTTCAACTAATGCCAACCACCAGATCCAGTTCTGGCCATCATCTCTCTTCACCACCTTCTGTCCTGTGTACTTCTGATCATGTTTTAATCACAGTGCTTTTCTGTCAGAGCACCAAAACTGCCTAACAACCTCTCTGTTTGTCTTCCTCTGTCTCTTTTACCTACTGTTTCTCTCAAAGAAATCTTTCTACACTCTAAATTCAAACAGAGGTCACATACAGTAAATTCTACATTGCACAATTTATTATCCAGCATATTTCACTGTATCTCATAATAAACGGAAATAAAATGAACTCCCCTTCCCCCCCCCCCCCCCCACCACAAAACTGAAGCAAATGAATTCATCTGAATTTATGCAAACAAAAAGACATGGTTATGAACTAGCATTTACTCTAGTAAAAGTCAGTTACTTTTCAATGTAGCTGATTTGTATTTCATGTATTGTATTCGCCTGATGAGATAAGCTCAAAATGCCAAGCAATAAACTGTGCAGTCTACTGTTCAACTTCTTTGTTCAGTTTTTGTTAATAGTATTTATAATCAAAATCACTTATGAAAAATGTGATCATATATATAGTTATAAAATGGTAACTCAGACAGTTGTGATCACTAACTAACAGTCAACCATACAGCTTGTAAGCTGACCGTAGAACCACCTTGTGCAGACACTAAACTCAATACAAAAAACAGGAGAAATATTTGCTTCTATAAATTTATCCTTAAAAAGGTTAAAAAACCAAAAACAAAACAATATGAGCTTTACACATGCCATTCTGTACTGAAAATATTGGACACAGTAAATGTAGTGCAAACACATCCTCTGCTTGAGTACAGGAAACAAGAACAGATTTATGCAATCACTTGTTGGAGACAAGGGAGAAAAGCCCAATATTTCCTGATGAATAAGTCCATGAGCAGGTAGGTACAAATCCAGTTGTTCAGTGTGTTGTATGTTAATAAATGCATGCCAGTCTTCAAATTCAATCACATAACATGACACGGTATAAACAATGATTCTAAAATTAACCGTTATTAACAAAATACATACTTCAATTCATATGTTATTAACAGATAATAATTTATACCACACACAAAAATTGTGTTCACTTATCTGCACTCATTTTCTTGTAAAGGATTTGGGCATCAAAAGTTGGATATCTTTATCCCCATGTGGGGTCTGAGGCCCCATTTTGGAAAACAAAGAATAGACCCACTGCCCTCTAACATGCAGGTCAGAGAGTCAATGAATTAGGGCTGTTTCCTTCAACGGCCTAGCGCATGTGCCTGAGAAGCACCCAAAAGCCTGCTTACAAATAAGTTTGATCTACAAGCTGATCCACAGGCAAAACAATTTTCAGTGCAGGAGTGAACTAACAACCAGAACATTCCACTGGAGTTTACAACCAGTGGACATCAAGAACAACGATATCTTTAGACTCACATTTCTTCGGGCTGGAGTCATTTATCATTTCATTTGCAGAAATCAATTTAAAAGCAATGTTTTATTTGCTGGATGGCATAGTAGAGTTAATGAACCTGCCTTCAAGGACAGTGGTCTGGAGAGACGAGGAGAGGGTGGGAAAGAGACAGAAAGAGAGAAAGAAAAAGAGAGAGAGAGCATGCGCACATGCAAGAAAGAGACACGGGGAAGACAACAAAGAAGAGCATTCTATAAAAGCATGAAAAGTTGTCAGCACACAAGCTGAAGACTGCAAGATTTGAGGAGAAATGACTGCTTGAAACAGCAGACTAGCCACTTGATGATGATGATGCAGTAATATGGTACAGATGACAAACCAACATTTCAATTCCAGTCAAGTATTTAATGTTAACATGGAATTATAAATCAATAATAGGCAACTTTCTAATCTAATCAAATCAATATGTCATCATGTTGGTAAGATGTCATTAGTGTTTGTCTGGTTAATGCCTATGTACAGAAATAAAAACTGACTGTGTGATCTTTGTATAAAATATTTTTTAGAAATAACAATAGAACAGCATCATCATGTAGTTGTGGAATCTATACAAATATTTAAGAAATGACAGGCACACATTGTTTGGAATGTATACAGATATTGTAAGGCAAATACAAAATAGAAAAAGAACAGAACAATCTTATTCTTGTATATTTACAATATATACTCCTGCATGGTTATTTTACGCCAAAAAACCTGGCACAGAAGTACTTCAAAATGTCGACATCATACTTAAAGATTTGTGATTTTACACACCTGTAAAACAGAAGGATTTTGATGTGGGGTTTTTTTTTTCCCACACAGTCTGCATCAGAAAGAGCTTCCTTCTTCAGTCCAGAAACACATCTATCTCCATGGCACAGAGCAACAACATAACAGTACAGGTGAAAATTATGAACATTTTTAAAATGAGATTGATTCAAAATTCCCAAATATGCTTACAATTATTCATTCTCAAAGCGTTTTTGGTTAAGGAAAATAAGTTTTGCATGGATATCACCTGCCAACAATCTATGATTTACTACTACATCCACTGGTGGGATACTGCTCAATGATTTCATTCTTCACCATGTTTCTCTCTCTCTCTCCCATACATATGTATAAAAATACACATGTTCATCTATCCCTATGAAAGAAATTTTGTAATCTTAGTTTCAGCTTCATAGCAAATGGGAATAGTTGCTCAGACTGCAGTCTCAGCATAACCACTAGCATACACACGTATTTAAAGCATAAGGCAGCCATTAGGTGGGGGAAGAAGTATGGGGGGCAGACATTATGAATGTTCAGTATTCTAGAAATTTTGAAACAATGAATCATCTGTTGGAAATGAGGACAAGCATGTGAAAACCAGTTGCAGGTTAGGGAAAGAAGATATTCCAATACAATTTTACTGGATACGGTGAGTACGAAGACTATGAGATGGCTGCTGCATGGGAGGACAGAGCATAAATGGGTTGGATCAATGTGATGGGATATCAATAAGGACAAGTAACAGGTATCTATCCTCATCCTTTAACTAATTATCCTGCTCACAGTTTCACAGATCACACATAGATTCCTACATAACAACTCCCATATATCATCCACAAATATGGGCATATGTACTCAAGTCTCCCATATATCAAACATCAACACCAAATATCTGCATATATGCCCAAGTTCTCCCATGACCCACAGATAGAGTACCTCAGTCGAAGACTCTGTGTTTTAACCTAACCCTAACCCAGGAAAGAGTAAACAACCCTTTTATATTTTGTAAACATTTCCCAAGTGCATGCCGTCAACAGAATTACAACTGCAACAGTTGCAATCAGTTCAAGTATACAAATATCCACGCTGGCATCTTTTCATAAAGCATGACTGAGAATGCTCACAGTGTCTGATCAAACAAGATTTTAACAACACAGTACTGGTGATCAGGTATGACCAAAGAGACATCGACATCACACATGCAGACAGATTTCACCAGAAGAGCAGACAGTTGAGGATCTCTTGTAAAGAACTGAAGCAGTTCAGCAAGACTGGGTAGCGCTAACAGAGCATAGTAACAGGAAATAATCTGGTTATTCCCAAAAAGTGCAATTTAATCGACTAAACTAAAATCAATAATTTAACTTTAAAAACCAACATTAGAAAAACCACACAGAGGATCATAAAAATGAATCCCATAAGATCCTGGTACAGGAAGTGTGGCTTAAAAGATGTTCCCACTATAAGTAAGAAACCACAAACAGCAGCAACTGGTGAAAGCTTCACTAGAAAGACCAGAAGAAAAGACAAAGACAACCGCCTCCATTAAAACCAGTGAGATCCAGTCAGGTGGACACTAGTTATGTGTTCTGGAAGAAGATTGGTCAGATGAAAGTAGTCAGACAAGCTAAGAAGACCTGTTCTCCGCTAGCTAAAGATAAGACAACTATATCCATTGATGACTTTACTACAGTGAGTGAGCATCTTGAAAAACAGAAAAACCATGACAGATGCAGAAATCTGCTTAGTGTAAAGTGAATTATCTGTTTATCTTATGGAGTGACTCTTGGACACACACGCAAAACAATTAAATGGTAAACAAAAACTAGAGAACTCCTCTCAAATGTAATCCTCATGCACACAGATTAGGAACAGCTAGAGAGGACGACAGAAAATTATGGACTGATAACCTGAAAATGTATATGAAATGTAGTATCTCCACATTTGTATTCACTGACAGAACAAATAAGCATTCCCATCATAAAACATAGATACACATCCACACCCAAAGTTGCAGGATGAGATGGTAAAAAAATTCTTTTCAGTCTTCGACAATAACACATCTCTGGGTTCATCAATTTATACCTGCATACACTCTGCAATTTCACTATTATACAAATGCAACCAGCAGGTCACTCACACATTCATTACTGTCCCCCTCTTCTACTGACTTATCTATTTATTCCTCACAGCACCCACTCTTCTACTGACTCATCTATTTACTCATCACTCCATCCACTCTACTACTGACGCATCTATCCACTCATTCATACATCACTCCATCCAACTCAAACATGCCAGTTAGTCTGCTAGTATCTAGGCTCCCCTCTGCTGTACGTGTTGGCCCTGGTATCTCGAAATTTGTAAAACCGGAGGCGTATGTAATCCACAGCATGGAAGGTAGCACCAAAGAAACAAAATACAGGCACAAGTGCACAAACACCGTATGAATATGAGAGGTGGTTTGACTCTGGCTGAGGTATCCAGTACCTGTCCACTGCTGCCATCACGCCGAAGATAAATATGGCTATAGCTGTCAGGAAACCTGCAGGGACAAGACATAAAGCATGAAGCAAATATATATGAGGCTTTCATTGTGTGTTGGCAGCTGGCATCTACAGCATTATAGGTGTGGATTGTGATACGGGTAATCATTTCATAATTTAATATTTGAAGTGCCAGGGTTTGATTCCCATTTAGAAAAATAAGATAGTTTTCTTAGCTTTCAGATAATGGTATGAGAGTTGCACCATGAAAGCAATTGGAACCTCAATATGTATTCCCAAAACTATAAGTGAGTGCAGTGCAGCCAAATATACACATACAAGGTCCGAATACGAATAGTCTCTGTATTAAAACCAAATTCGTCTACCATCATCCTCACAGTCGAACAACGATCTTCTTGAGTCCGTTCTCGGAATTTTGCAATGAGTTCCTCATTACGAACAGAAATCGGGTGTCCAGGTCTAGTTGTATTAGTAATCATTTCCACACCACTTTTGAATCGTTAATACCAGCTGAAAATCTGTGCATCAGATAAACAACTATCCCCATAAACTTGTCACATCAATTCAACGGTCGCTGTGGCGCTTTTTCTGAGTTTTAAACAGAATTTAATGTTGCTCCATGCTGATTACTTAACAATGCACCTCTGGCTTGTTTGTTGTCTGCTTATAGGGCGGCGATGAAAAGTTGCCAGATCATAGACGAAGGTTGCCTCTTTTGATTCCATGCTTTGATTCATCTTCTTCTTCAGCATTCCGAGCCAATGAAGTTCATTGCTGCAGATATAACCCACCTCCATTCATCTTTCTGGTTGGCCTTCTTTTTCCAGTTGGTGAC
>CAJHNH020005835.1:442500-453820 GCA_905116865.2 Candidula unifasciata | reverse complement strand
CGTTTCACATGCTTTAAACTCCAGTGGAAAGTTCTGGATTTCATCCACTTCTGGACTTTAGTCTTGTTTTAGAACCTGACTCTTGGGTGCCTATCAGTTTTACAGAGATGGCTTGTTTTAGTGCATACCGTTTAGTAACAGTTCACTCTGTTTTTCCCGCCGTCTTAGTCACATGGGTGTTTTTTCCTGGTAATCACATTTTGTACATGGCGCTAGTGTCATATTGTGTACATAGCGCTAGTGTCATATTGTGTACATAGCGCTAGTGTCATATTGTGTACATGGCGCTAGCTAGTGTCATATTGTGTACATAGCGCCAGTGTCATATTGTGTACATAGCGCTAGTGTCATATTGTGTACATAGCGCTAGTGTCATATTGTGTACATGGCGCTAGCTAGTGTCATATTGTGTACATGGCGCTAGCTAGTGTCATATTGTGTACATGGCGCTAGCTAGTGTCATATTGTGTACATGGCGCTAGCTAGTGTCATATTGTGTACATGGCGCTAGTGTCATATTGTGTACATGGCGCTAGTGTCATATTGTGTACCTGGCTCTAGTGTCATATTGTGTACATAGCGCTAGTGTCATATTGTGTACATGGCTCTAGTGTCATATTGTGTACATAGCGCTAGTGTCATATTGTGTACATGGCTCTAGTGTCATATTGTGTACATAGCTCTAGTGTCATATTGTGTACATAGCGCTAGTGTCATATTGTGTACATGGCTCTAGTGTCATATTGTGTACATAGCGCTAGTGTCATATTGTGTACATGGCTCTAGTGTCATATTGTGTACATAGCGCTAGTGTCATATTGTGTACATGGCTCTAGTGTCATATTGTGTACATAGCGCTAGTGTCATATTGTGTACATAGCGCTACTGTCATATTGTGTACATGGCGCTAGCTAATGTCATATTGTGTACATGGCGCTAGTGTCATATTGTGTACATGGCGCTAGTGTCATATTGTGTACATGGCGCTAGTGTCATATTGTGTATATGGCGCTAGTGTCATATTGTGTACATGGCGCTAGTGTCATATTGTGTACAAGGCGCTAGTGACATATTGTGTACATGGCGCTAGTGACATATTGTGTACATGGCGCTAGTGTCATATTGTGTACATGGCGCTAGTGTCATATTGTGTACATGGCGCTAGTGTCATATTGTGTACACGGCGCTAGTGTCATATTGTGTACATGGCGCTAGTGTCATGTTGTGTACACGGCGCTAGTGTCATATTGTGTACATGGCGCTAGTGTCATATTGTGTACACGGCGCTAGTGTCATATTGTGTACACGGCGCTAGTGTCATATTGTGTAAATGGCGCTAGTGTCATATTGTGTACATGGCGCTAGTGTTATATTGTGTACACGGCGCTAGTGTCATATTGTGTACACGGCGCTAGTGTCATATTGTGTACATGGCTCTAGTGTCATATTGTGTACATGGCTCTAGTGTCATATTGTGTACACGGCGCTAGTGTCATATTGTGTACATGGCTCTAGTATCATATTGTGTACATGGTGCTAGTGTCATATTGTGTACACGGCGCTAGTGTCATGTTGTGTACACGGCGCTAGTGTCATATTGGTGTACATGGCGCTAGTGTCATATTGTGTACATGTCGCTAGTGTCATATTGTGTACATGGCGCTAGTGTCATATTGTGTACATGGCGCTAGTGTCATATTGTGTACATGGCGCTAGTTTCATATTGTGTACATGGCGCTAGTGTCATATTGTGTACATGGCGCTAGTGTCATATTGTGTACATGGCGCTAGTGTCATATTGTGTACATGGCGCTAGTGTCATATTGTGTACATGGCGCTAGTGTCATATTGTGTACACGGCGCTAGTGTCATATTGTGTAAATGGCGCTAGTGTCATATTGTGTACATGGCGCTAGTGTTATATTGTTTACATGGCGCTAGTGTCATATTGTGTACATGGCGCTAGTGTCATATTGTGTACACGGCGCTAGTGTCATATTGTGTAAATGGCGCTAGTGTCATATTGTGTACATGGCGCTAGTGTCATATTGTGTACATGGCGCTAGTGTCATATTGTGTACATGGCGCTAGTGTCATATTGTGTACACGGCGCTAGTGTCATATTGTGTACACGGCGCTAGTGTCATATTGTGTAAATGGCGCTAGTGTCATATTGTGTACATGGCGCTAGTGTTATATTGTGTACACGGCGCTAGTGTCATATTGTGTACACGGCGCTAGTGTCATATTGTGTACATGGCTCTAGTGTCATATTGTGTACATGGCTCTAGTGTCATATTGTGTACACGGCGCTAGTGTCATATTGTGTACATGGCTCTAGTATCATATTGTGTACATGGTGCTAGTGTCATATTGTGTACACGGCGCTAGTGTCATGTTGTGTACACGGCGCTAGTGTCATATTGTGTACATGGCGCTAGTGTCATATTGTGTACATGTCGCTAGTGTCATATTGTGTACATGGCGCTAGTGTCATATTGTGTACATGGCGCTAGTGTCATATTGTGTACATGGCGCTAGTGTCATATTGTGTACATGGCGCTAGTGTCATATTGTGTACATGGCGCTAGTGTCATATTGTGTACATGGCGCTAGTGTCATATTGTATACATGGCGCTAGTGTCATATTGTGTACATGGCGCTAGTGTCATATTGTGTACATGGCGCTAGTGTCATATTGTGTACATGGCGCTAGTGTCATATTGTGTACATGGCGCTAGTGTCATATTGTGTACATGGCGCTAGTGTCATATTGTGTACATGGCTCTAGTGTCATATTGTGTACATGGCTCTAGTGTCATATTGTGTACATGGCTCTAGTGTCATATTGTGTACATGGCGCTAGTGTCATACACCATCAAACACCAACTGGCATTCGTTAGGTGGTGTGGTCAGTATCAAGCCGACCGCCTTTACTTCCCATAACAGTTTCCGATACCCAGTTAGATTGAGTATATCTGGCAGCAAAAGAAAAACAATTTTGACAGCGTGACGAAGTGTGAATAGACACGCGTGCTATCCACTCCACCACCGATATTCTCTAGGGTTGCCTTTCGACAGTTCCGTCTGTCTGTCTGTCTGTCTCACATAAACGCTGGGGTGTATTCTATTGGTATTGTGTTTCCGCATGAAAGTTCTGTCTGTCTGTCTGTCGGTCTGTCTGTCTGTCTCACCGAAACGGTAGGGTGTATTCTTTTGAAAATGTGTCTCCCCATGAACCATCTATCTCGTCATTTTCTGTAATCTCAAAGAAAGGACCCTTCTCTACGCTTTATGTGTATTGGGCATATAGGGCTCGACCTATATTTTATAGACCATCCGGTACTCTATGGGTGATGTGGTCAATATCGCGCCAGCCGCCTTTACTTCCCGGGACTTACCTGACACTGTTTGAGGCTGGGTCCACCTGGGAAACCAGGCCATTTGGGGAAATCCACTAGGTCCTGAACCCACGACATTGAGATCCACAGGCTGGCACCCAGCCACTACATCACGCCGGCTCCCGTCTCACAGACATGCTTGGGTTAATTCTACTGGAAATGTGTCGTTCCCTTAACCGTCTGACTGACTGTCCTTCTGTATGCCTGACTGTCCATCTATCTCTCTGCCTGACTGTCCATCTGGCTCTCTGTCTGACTGTCCATCTGGCTCTCTGTCTGACTGTCCATCTGGCTCTCTGTCTGACTGTCCATCTGGCTCTCTGTCTGACTGTCCATCTGGCTCTCTGTCTGACTGTCCATCTGGCTCTCTGCCTGACTGTCCATCTGGCTCTCTGCCTGACTGTCCATCTGGCTCTCTGCCTGACTGTCCATCTGGCTCTCTGTCTGACTGTCCAACTGGCTCTCTGTCTGACTGTCCATCTGGCTCTCTGCCTGACTGTCCATCTGGCTCTCTGCCTGACTGTCCATCTGGCTCTCTGCCTGACTGTCCATCTGGCTCTCTGCCTGACTGTCCATCTGGCTCTCTGCCTGACTGTCCATCTGGCTCTCTGCCTGGTTGGCTGACTGGGCGGTGTCTGTTTGTATGCTTGTCTGTCTGTCTGTCTATATGGCTGTGATCTCATTGTTTGACTTACTTATATAATAGAATCTTCTTTACTTACAGGTACAAAGGATGGATCTGATAGACGACGTTGGAACATCAGAGAGACATGCTCTTTCAGATGTAGTTCATCTCCACTCAGCGCGCTTCCTGTCAGTGTGTGCTCTCTGGGGGAACTCTCTTCTCGGGGGGCAACTCGGAGCAGACTGCCCAGGTCACAAGATGTGTGTGTGTGGAGGGATGACTCTTCATTATCGATGCCAGACAGCTCAATAGGGTTACTAGACTGTTTGATGATGTGTTCAAAATCTGCGTACTCGTGGATGGGTGATCTCTGATTGTTCTCATTTTTGGCGTATTTTCCTCTAGACGTGCACCCTGCTGTCTCCTTGGGAACTGACTGACAACGGGAGCTCACAAATGTTCTGTGTGTTCTGGGAGATAAACGTGTGTGATCTGGTAGGCACGTTGCTTTCCCTCCCCTTATTTTAGAACTGAGTATGTCCAATGAGTTCCTGTCACATACCGGCTCATCTTTCCCGTCAGATCTTACTATTTCTTCTTGATTCAGAGAACAGTCTTTGTGGATTTCTGCATGAACAATATAATGGTTTTTTATCGTGGTGATGTCCACTGGTTTGTCAAAAGGAGGTGTCCTGGCTTCAAATTCAGGAGTATTACATACTCCCTCTTTCCTCTCAGTGGGCAAATCTCTCGCCCCTGCTCTTTTGAAGTTGAACTCCCCATCACATGTCCAGGTGTCGACACTGATGACGCCAGAAAGCTGATTTCGCTGTTTTCTTCGGGATATACACACTATAGGTGGGTTCTGTCGTGAAATCTCTCCTGCATGATACAGCTCGTTATCTAGAGCCAAAGTTGGCGGGATCACAACAGCTTTTCGCCTCTGTTTGTTTCCATCTGGCTTCTTGGTTCTATTGGGCAAGTCTGTAGTTTGTGGCGATGATTTGAGGTGAAACATTTCAGTTGCTGATGTCTTTTTCTGGTGAATCATATCAATGGTTGGCGTTCTGCCCGGATTCACTCCAGTCTGTAACTGACTTTGTAGTTTAGAATTAAGCAGAATATCACTGTCACTTTTTCGTCTGATGTGATTGTTGTATTTCATGGGTTGTGTGGAAGAAACGGTGTCTGACAAATTAGGTAGTGACTGATGCCAGTATGTTTTACTTATATCCTTATGTTTCTGGCATGTTGCTTCAGAATTAAATACATCGACATGTCCTAGTTTAGGCTGTAGTCTTCGTTCAGCACATACACCCTTTGTGAGCATTGAAACAGTATTTTCATCTCTGTCGCATTTTGTCTCCAAATAAGAGCTTCTTTTATCGTTGACAGCCAGGTCATCTTCCAGAAAAACGTCATCTAGCAAAGACTCTGACAACGCCTCTCTAAAACCAGTTGACAATTTTGTCATCGATGTGGCCTCAATCCAGGATCTGCTACCACAAGAAACTGTTCTAGATGGCAAGGTCGTGGTGGATTCCCCGCTGGAGACGCTCCCCTTCTTCTGGCTGCAGTACCCAGAGTCTTCTGACACGGACTTGTAGCAGACTAAAGGGACTTCAGGGTAGAGGGCGCATACAGTCCGGCCATATCCTAAAGTCTCAGAAGCAGTCGCTGACCGCTGGTCTGCTGCCAGTGTCCGGTCTTCGTCTACACAAAAAGTGACGTCTTCGTCCGCCTGGAAGGTTCAACAATAGATTAATTAGTGTGCAGCCGGACATGTGAATTCAGATAGACAGAGAGACTTAAGACAAACAGGCGAAATCATGGACATACATATTGACAGATGGACTACAGATAGACAAACATAGCAACAGACACAGAGAAGGATGAATAAACAGATATACAGATGATCACTGAGATAGATGATCGACTGGCAGATAAACAGACTTAGAATAATAACAGACA
This sequence comes from Candidula unifasciata, assembly GCA_905116865.2. NCBI lineage: Eukaryota > Metazoa > Mollusca > Gastropoda > Stylommatophora > Geomitridae > Candidula > Candidula unifasciata. The sequence continues at coordinate 447,823 of CAJHNH020005835.1, read as the reverse complement.
AGCTGGCAGACAGACATGTGGACGGACTATAGATCAGGTGGGCGGGCAGACAGACAGACAGACATTATCATTGTCTTGTTGCTGGTAATTAACACCGTAGGCTAAACGTGTGCACCTGGATGTGTGAGTGTGTAGGTGTCAGGGGCACTGACAAGAAAAGTGGGCGCGTTGCGGGGGGGGGGGGGTGGGGGGAGTGTATGGCAGAGTGAGATGCAAGTCCCCGTTGCAACTTTTTCAAGGGATTGGGTAGATGCACTCCAGAGGCCTAAGCTTGTTCCAGGGGATAATAATACTAATGATAATGATATTAACAATAATATACTGAAAGTGTGTGTGTACACACACACACACACACACCATACATCTATACTATAACAACAAATCCAAGTGCATGTCTGTCCTTATCTGACACAAGTACTCCTCCCAAAGGGTGGACACTAGCGACGTGGCACGTGAAGAAGGCATTCTGACTGTCATCTCTAGTGTAATGATGTTATTTTCAATATGTTTATAAGCAAACTGACGCAACAATCACTAGCCATGACAGTGCGCTGGATTATTTGCATGAGTACATGTATATTCTTACGCCCCTTCAGGAAAGAGTTATCTCCCATCATACAGGAATTGTGGACAGTAACCGTATTCGTTCAGCAGTGGTGTAGTTGCTAGACCAGCGTTTCTCAAAGTGGGGGTTACGGCCCTGCTGATTTGATTTGAGGCAGGCTCGAGAGGATGGTATCTTCGTAGGTAAAATTTGAGGGGGGGGGGGGAGTAGAATGTCCTGGGGGTGGTAGGATCTTCAAATTGCTTTGAGAGACTATGAATGAATATAATGCGCCGGTGTCGACTAGAAAGAAGTAGAAGAAAAGACAACAACATAGTAATTAACTCTCCAGATCGAAGCCAGGTATTAAATCTGATGTCTGTGTGTATGTGTTTGTGTGCATGTGTTTGTGTGTGTCTATGTGTGCCTATGTGTGTATGTGTGCATGTGTTTGTGTGTGCCTATGTGCCCCTATGTGTGTATGTGTGCGTGTGGTTGTGTATTCCTATGTGTGTATGTATGCATGTGTTTGTGTGTGCCTATGTGCGCCTATGTTTGTATGTATGCATGTGTTTGTGTGTGCCTATGTGCGCCTATGTTTGTATGTATGCATGTGTTTGTGTGTGCCTATGTGCGCCTATGTTTGTATGCATGCATGTGTTTGTGTGTGCCTATGTGCGCCTATGTTTGTATGTATGCATGTGTTTGTGTGTGCCTATGTGCGCCTATGTGTGTATGTATGCATGTGTTTGTGTGTCCTTATGTGCCCCTATGTGTGCGTGTGTTTGTGTGTGCCTATGTGCCCCTATATGTGTATGTGTGCGTGTGTTTATGTGCCCCTATGTGTGTATGTGTGCGTGTGTTTATGTTCCCCTATGTTTGTATGTGTGCGTGTGTTTGTGTGTGCCTATGTGCCCCTATGTGTGTATGTATGTGTGTGTGTGTGCCTATGCGCCCCTATGTGTGCATGTGTTTGTGTGTGCCTATGTGCGCCTATGTGTGTATGTATGCGTGTGTTTGTGTGTGCCTATGTGCCCTATGTGTGTATGTGTGCGTGTGTTTGTGTGTGCCTATGCGCCCCTAAGTGTGTATGTGTGCGTGTATTTGTGTACCCCTATGTGTGTATGTGTGCGTGTGTTTGTGTGTGCCTATGTGCGCCTATGTGTGTATGTATGCATGTGTTTGTGTGTGCCTATGTGCCCCTATGTGTGAATGTGTGCATATGTTTGTGTGTGCCTACGTGCGCCTATGTGTGTATGGGTGCGTGTGTTTGTGTGTGCCTATGTGCGCCTATGTGTGTATGTATTAATGTGTTTGTGTGTGCCTATGTGCGCCTATGTGTGTATGTGTGCATGTGTTTGTGTGTTCCTATGTGCCCTTATGTGTGTATGTGTGCGTGTGTTTATGTGCCCCTATGTGTGCATGTGTGCGTGTGTTTGTGTGTGCCTATGTGCCCCTATGTGTGTATGTGTGCGTGTGTTTATGTGCCCCTATGTGTGTATGTGTGCGTGTGTTTGTGTGTGCCTATGTGCCCCTATGTGTGTGTGTGTGTGTTTGTGTGTGCGTATGTGCCCCTATGTGTGTATGTATGCATGTGTTTGTGTGTGCCTATGTGCCCCTGTGTGTGTATGTGTGCGTGTGTTTATGTGCCCCTATGTGTGTATGTGTGCGTGTTTGTGTGTGCCTATGTACCTCTATGTGTTTATGAATGCGTGTGTTTGTGTGTGCCTATGTGCCCCTATGTGTGTATGTGTGCGTTTGTTTGTGTGTGTCTATGTGCTCCTATGTGTGCTTCCAAATGTATAAACAAAACTTTAAAATGGCTTCTTTAGGGGAGGAGGTGGTTAGTTCAGTTGCAACTGTTTTGGGGCCGAGGGTGGGGTGAAGATAGGGTCTCGAACACTAAAGTTGCTGTACCCCTAGTAGGTGTGCGTATTTGTGTGTGTGTCATTCCATTCCTGCAGTTTCCTTGCCGTATTTTGTGTTCCTTCATTTTTCCCTACCATCGACGCTTGGCTCCAGTATTCCAGCTCTCTCATGTGAAACCCAACCCCAGCCCCTAATTACAATATGCTCAGAAGAGGGCCATAGACAGGTACAATAAAACAGCATCTCATTTTCTTCATGTTCTTCGCTGTAAACTCTAGCAGAAAGTTCTGACTGTTCGTCCACTTCTTGAACTTAGATCTTGTTCCAGACCTTCAGTATTGCATGCACATCTGGCTTATTTGTATGCAGACTGTTGGTTCATTGCATCTCAGGCAGATGCACTCGGACTTCGAAGGAAAGCTTCCCGGCTCAGTGATTACTACTGCACTAGTGAGGGTCTGCATCCCCTTGCTGCAGAAATCGACGTTTTGACACAGTTGTTTTTTGCCGCCCTTAGAGGCAACATGGACGCGAACGACAATAGTGAAACATGGGTGCACATAACGTGGTTGGGAAATTTAAAGATTAAAAAAAAATGTGTATTGGCTAACCGTGTAGTTATGTAGGTCAAGAGCAAGCTTCCCAGCCAAGTGGTCAGTCTCGCTGGTGTCTTTAATCATCGCTTGTAGCCACTGGGACAGAAGGCTGAAAGTGGGACGGTCGTTGGGGTTTGTCTGCCAGCACTGCATCATCATTTCATAGCTGAATGAGGAGAAGAACAAGACAGAGTGAGCATGAACTGGACATGTGCCTGGCAGATTCATAGACTCACACCATGTAGAGGACCCTTCTCTTCGCCAGTAGGTCTAATAGGCATATTGGCTATCTTCCGAATAACGGTCCCAAATTATCGAGGCAGAAAATATACCCTAACAGGACCTCAGTCACGTGTCAATTGCGCACTTCCGGGGACTATACCGCCACCGCCGAATTGCGAGAATTTCCGGGGACTATACCGCCACAGCCGAATGTATCCCTCACGCCGCTAACGCGGCGTGGATTGGGGCTAAACTAGATGGCTGGGACTCACGAGCAAATAAAATGAAGGCAGCTGCAGGAAATGTGGTAGCTGCTGCTCGTGAGTTCCAGCCATCTAGTTGAGCGGCGTGGGGGATACTCTCGCTGGTGGCGGAAGTCGCCGGAAGTGCGCAATTTAAGTCGCCGGAATAGCGCAATTGACACGTGACTGAGGCCCTGTTAGGGTATATTTTCTGCCTCGATAATTTGGGACCGTTATTCAAAAGATAGCCGGCATATCTCACTCTTCTTCTTTGTTCTCCAGCTGTAAACTCCAGCTGTAAACTGCAGCTGAAAGTCTCAGTTGTTCGTTCATTTGGACTTTGGCTTTGTTGCAATGGCCTAAGTTTTGGGTGTACATCTATTATACTGGCACTTTCGAGTGCAGTTGTTTGTTGCCGCTCGGGCAGATGCATTCAGTTTAAAATGAAGCTGCCAGCTAGTCGACTCTTGCGACATGTTTGTTGGTGAGGCAGTGGGTCTATTCTTATTTACCATACAATGGGACCTGAACCCATACGACGAGTACTGGGTATATTGGGTTAGACCTCTGTTTTATAGAACAATCGTCACCTGATTGGTGCTGTTGTCAACTTCACTCTAGCCGCCTTTACTTCCCAGACAGGACGTCATTTAGTACCTATTTATGGCTGAGTCGACGTGAGAGCCACGGTCATATTTGAATCCACAACCATCAGATCAACAGGCCAGCGTCTAGCCGCTACATCACAACGGCTACCCAGGTAGTATGTAGCTATGTACACAAACTAAAGTTTGTTTCGTTTACACACATTCAAGTTTGTCTTTTTTTTTTCTTCTTGGTGGTTCTTTAAAGGGATCTAACTTAAGTTGGTTACTTTGTAACAGAGTTGCTGTTCTTGAACTCTTATGGTCCCGCCCCCCCCCCCTTTTTTTTCCGGCCGTGAATAGACATTTTATTTTTTTAATTTGTGTGTGTGTATATACATATATATATGTTCAAAAAAAAAGTATTTATTTTTATTCGGAAAATAAAAATAGTATTATCAATAACAATCATATAATAAATAGTAAGTATTATTATCATGCAGTTAAACAACGTAGACTTCTAGTAATTTTCCCTGGTCTATGGGTAGTAAGATCGGACGCCCGTGTGTAATGATGCGCATATTTAAAAAAAAACCATTTGTAGTTGGAAATCGAAAAGAATAGCCTAACGGCGCTGCCCAGGCAAAATTTGGGGTTTGAAACTTACCCAAAGTATTTCAGGATCCTCGCCGGAGCTGGCACACTGCACTGAGATTCTTCGGACTCGGAATTCAGTCACATGTAGAATGCAGCACTTATGGGTTACCACCCTTGTGCCATGATGTTGATCCATTGTATAAAACCCTAAATCGTAACTCACCGTGTGCCACACTCAGTCGATGACGTTTCACAGCTCAGGCAAGAAGAAGACAAGCGGAGAGACACCAAGTAGGTCACCAAACAACACATTTACACGTTAGCAAAACTTGTAAACATCCAGAAATATAGGAAGTGTCTGTGGAAAACATCGGCGCGACACGCATGAGGAATGGCGGCTGGCGACGGCTACACGAGAATGTAAGGCTGTAGATATAAACTATCCTTGTGACTGAACAGGCCCTCGCTGCAGTCTCGGTGTTTCTTTCTGCAGCAACTGACACTGAGTGGTACAGTCCACAAGAGTAGACACAAAATATATCACAGTAAGTCAAATAGTAGACGGCACGTCTCGCAACATTCAGAGAATTAACTGTGTGGCGCTAAACTTTTCCAATGGACACTCGAGGACGTATCCAGGACTCTCATAATCGACACTCGACACCCGGA
>CAJHNH020005835.1:137500-435000 GCA_905116865.2 Candidula unifasciata | reverse complement strand
AATGCTTAGTTTCTAGTGACGATCTAAATTATTCTTTCATATATAACACTTAGTTTCTACTTACGATCTAAAGTAATCTTTCATATATAACAGTTTCTACTGATGATCTAAAGTAATCTTTCCTATAACACTTAGTTCCCAGTGATGATCTAAAGTAATGTTTGATATATAACACTTAGTTCCAAGTGACGATCTAAAGTAATCTTTCAAAAATAATATTTAGTTCCCAGTGACGATCTAAAACAATCTTTTAAATATAATTATTAGTTCCCAGTGACGATCTAAAGTAATCTTTCATATATGATGCTTAGTTCCCAATGACGATCTAAAATAATCTTTCACTTATAACACTTAGTTCCTATTGACCATATAAAGTCATCTTTGATACATAACACTTAGTTCCCAGTAAAGATCTAAAGTAATCTTTCATTTATAATTATTAGTTCACAGTGACGATCTAAAGTAATCTTTCATATACGATGCTTAGTTTCTACTGGCGATCTAAAGTAATCTTTCATACATAACACTTAGTTGCCAGTGACCATCTAAAGTAATCTTTCATATATAATACTTGATTTCAGCTGAAAACTAGGTTTAATTATAATACTTGGTTTCATGTAACGATCTAAAGTAATCTTTCATATATAATACTCAGTTCCTAGTGACGATCTAAAATATTTTTTCATATATAATACTTAGTTCCTAGTGACGATTTTAACTAATCTTTCATATCTTATACTTAGTTCTTAATAAGAATCTAATGTTTTTCAAAAATGATATACGTTGCTCTCAAGCACAATTGTCTCTGAGGCAAAAATGTTGCAAATAGGGATCGTCACGGACACCAACCCAAGCCTAAAAAGATCATTAATACATACAACTGACAATGATCAGCGGACCGCTTAATATGTGCCTTCGGGCCACAGTAGGCCCACAGGCCGCCAATTGTCTAAAGAAATCTTGTCGTCTAAATTTACTTTTCTGTAACACGGTGTAGCATCTGAGACCTGCAAATATAGACATAAAAATGTGTCCCAGTGCAACAGTTTCGATGTGCCCAGCAATATCCACGCAGAATATCAACCCAGAGCTTGCAGGTGCTCAGCACACCACCAGACAAGGCATTCTGGACAGGAACCCCTCCAGGCTGAATGGAGCACCCGTGGAGCGTTCTTCATTACAGCGGCAGTGATACAAAGGATCACTCCGCTAGTCTAAACAACAAATGAACATCGGCTACGCTCGGTTCTTTTGTCCGCCTCACAGTCGGCAGGATTTTCTTTTAGGGTATTTATCATGGAAAATCCCGTGTGATTAATTTTAAATGTTTGGAGAACTTCAGAGGCACAACGGGTTGTTTGCGAAGTACCGCCAGTGACAAGTTAACACTCTTCAAAACGTTCTCTGAAGAGTTTACTGAACGGAAAAATCAAGTGCTATCTGGGACAAGTTAAATTGCTTTCAAATATATCCCCGAAGAGTTTACTGAACAGAAAGTCAACTGGTATCTGGGACAAGTTAAATCGCTTCCAAAATCCCTCGAAGTCAGAGTTCATCTGCCCGCGAGGCAGTGAACAGCAAAACGGTTTCCACGCTAAACTCAGGTCCAGGTAAAAGCCAGAAGTCCAAACGGACGACTAACCGGGACCTTCCTCCGGAATTCACAGCCGGTGAACGAAGAAGAAGAAGAAGCTTCCAAAAATTTCCCTGTAGAGTCTACTAAACATAAAGTCAAGTGGTATATGGGAAAAATTAAATCGCTTCCAAAAATTTCCCCGAAGAGTCTACAGAACAGAAAGTCAAGTGGTATCGGGACAAGTTAAATCGCTTCGAAAAATATCCCTGAAGACTACTGAACGGAAAATTAAGTGGTATCTGGAACGTGGCGGAAGCTGAGTTTGGAACCCACAGGAGCATCTGTCGTTAAGAGCGATTAGCGTGCCCGAGCAGCCTGACAGCTGTTTTAGTCTGTGCCTGCGTTGTTGCTTCCCGTGTTTGTGCTTGTAATCTCCGCGGTGTCTGCAACATCAGGCCACACAAAGAAGTGCCAGATGATGAACCTGAGTGGTTATACACATGCTCAATCAAAATATCTGCCTGTTTGTCAGATCTCCAGGTACAGCAATCATTTAAACAGCTGAAAACTTACCAAACATGTGACAATGAGAAGCATAGTGTGGTTTTGATAGCTGATCAGACAAAAGGGATCACACGTGATGGCATAAAGAAGGCCAAAGGATGTTGAGATGATATAAAGAAGTAACTACACTGAATATAAGCTTTGCTAGTCGATCAACAGAGAGCTGAAGAAAAAAACATGCATAAAAATAACCACTCCATGCAACACCATTTCACGCCACACCATTCCACTGACGCCACACCACACCACTCCACACCACACCACTCCACACCATTCCACGTTAGACTATTCCACCGATGCCAAAGCATTCCACACCACCCCACCTTACCAGAACCCCCTCGACAATTAGCGACGGCCATTAGTGCCTGTCAAGTATTTGTTTTAAAGTTTTGTATTATTTCTTTTCATTCAGCATATTAAAATGATAATAATAATATCATTATTCTTATTGCATCCTCAAACAAGAGTTAAGTCACTTGAGCTCCACCCTTCTAAGATCTCAATGAGGCGAGGCACCCGGAAGGAGAAAGTTCGAGTTTGCTGCTAAAGCCAAATACTTGTTTGTCACGACAAGATCAGTAGCCACATGGATATCCAATGATGGCCCTAATTCATTCACAAACAGCGCATTTATTTTCCTAATTTACAACCAGGCATACTTGATAACAAAGAAATACACTACCTTCAAGTGTGGTCCGCACGCTTCAGCGGCTCAGACCCTCGTCAGCCATTGTTGTTATTCAAACAACAAATCTTCTCTGGCCAACTCTCCCTGCAGAGGTCAGTTGTTCATCCTCCCAAACCGTCAAGAGAATGGTCATGAAACTTGCTGAATAGATACCCTTACGACCTGCTGCTGATAAGGCCTGTTGGTACAAGCGGATCATTCCAACTAACGCGTTCCTTGTATATACTACCACCGACCCAACATAATCAATGATTATTGTGTGGGCATCCACGGGAAGCAACCCTTCAAAGCGCCAACAAAATCTAATCATGGGCAACGACAATAGAGAAGGTCCAGATCACCACTAGAGCGGAATAAATGCGGATCGTATGGAATGTTCATGGTTCCGTGAGCAGGCGCGTAAGGAACAAATGAGATTTATACAGCGCCTACAAATTGTCAGGCTTCAGGAAGAGACCAAGAGTTCGGCGTAGTGTCAGCTGATTAGTGCTTCTTCTACAATGACAGCTACATTTCGTCGGTACACTAAATACGGTATTCAAGATTGTTTTTAAGTTGCAATGATGGTTCTTATACAAAGACAACTACAGCTCGTTATAGTATTAAAGACGGTATTCAAGTATGTTACTCTGTTACAACAATGCTTCTCTGACATAGCCAACTGCAGTTCGTTAGTACACTAACTACGGTATTTAAGCCAATTCCTAAGTTACAACAATGCTTCTTATTTAAAGACAACTGCAGTTCGATAATACATTAAACACAGCATTGTAGTCTGTTACTAAGTTACTACAATGCTTCTTATTCAAAGACAACTGCAGTTCGATAATACATTAAACACAGCATTGTAGTCTGTTACTAAGTTACTGCAATGCTTCTTATTCAAAGACAACTGCAGTTCGATAATACATTAAACACAGCATTGTAGTCTGTTACTAAGTTACAACAATGCTTCTTATTCAAAGACAACTGCAGTTCGATAATACATTAAACACAGCATTGTAGTCTGTTACTAAGTTACAACAATGCTTCTTATTCAAAGACAACTGCAGTTCGATAATACATTAAACACACACAGCATTGTAGTCTGTTACTAAGTAACAACGATGCCTCTTATTCAAAGAAATACGGTATTGAAGTCCGTTACTAAGTTTTAAAAAAGTGCTTTCAGTACGACTTCTGCAAACGTGGACGCAGAACATCAAAGATGCATTGGTTTGAAAGCACATAGGGCTTGAGAAGTGGGTAGAGAAAGAGAGACGTCCAGGCGACGCCGTGAAGAGAATCACGGTCTGTAAAGGACATGCCGGTTGACTGATTGATTGATTGATTGATTAGAACCTCATATAGTGAATTAAAGTCCATTCTCACATTACGCGCCATTTGTCTGTTCCTAAACCAGTCAGTAACTATGATGTAACCCATAAGGGCTCCGTTCTTCTTCTAACTCAAGTCTGAGTCCGAAGAAGCTCAGCACAGTGCACAGGTTCTATAGCACCAGTGAGGATCCTGAAATACTTTGGGTAGATTTTTAACTCCAAATTATGCCCGGGCAGAGCCGTTAGTCTTCTCTTATCGATTTCCAACTGCAAGGGGATTTTTTACGTGCACAACAATGCACACGGGCGTCAGATCTCACTACCCAGAAAACAAGGGGAAATTACTAGAAGTCCAAGTGCAGGTGAAAAAATCCTAGCCCTTCCCAGGGATTAAACCCGGAACCTCTAGCACTAGGGCCGACACCATGCCTCGAGACCACGCAGCCTCCCAAGACCCCTCAAGAATCTGCGATTTAAAGGATAAGACTTTAGTAATGAATACTATTACGATCGCCTTTACTTCCACAGGCTATTCCCTAGTACCAGATCCAGACTGATTTAGCCTGGTATCCAGTCATTTGTGTGTCTCCTTTAAACCATCGATGGGCCGGTGGACGGACGAAAGTAACAGCTAGAGAACTCTGCAGAAACGGGCATAAGTTGGGAGGGGGTGTACCGGAGGGCTCAGAGACAAGCCAGTGAAACAGACAGGAAAAGGGCGCTCGCACACATACTCACACACACACACACACACACACACACACACACACACATATACATAATAAAACATTCATACAGAAAGAGAGAGAGAGAGAGAGAGAGAGAGAGAGAGAGAGAGAGAGAGGGGGGGGGAGAGAGAAGGAGGTAGAAATTTAAGAGTTCAAATGTCCGTGTCTGTGGCTAACGTGTTACGAACGCAGTTTCTAATTCCGAAATATCCATCTCGATTTAGCTGCACATTTCGAAAGTTGACCGTCCATTGAGCAATGGCAAACTACTCAAGTAAAATTTTACCTACTAAAATTAAACTGGTAAATATTGTGGCTTGCTCCGCAAAACCCAGTAGTAGGGTGGGACACTTACGGAACGGCCAACCAATAAATACTGATACACCAACCAACTGCTGACTGTCAAAGGACCGTGTACAGGAAAAAGACACATCTGTCGTAACACTGTCAACAATTTATTACCACGCTTTATTAAATCTTTTTACAGTAAACGTTGGAAAAATAGGACACCAGAAACTCACACGACCCAAGAGTCTGAATTGTTCACAATAATCTTGTTCATCATTATGCGGTGAGAAGACAAACAAGAAGAAGTGGAAGAGAAAGAAGAATAAAATTAATTACAAATGAAAAACGAAAAGGGGGTGGGGGGAGAGAATAAGAATACATTTAAAAACTAAATAATTAATATGGATGCTACCAACTACACTATGTCTGTGGGGGCCGACGTTCAATCCTGACTTTAGAGAAACATGTGGCAGTTTTAGAGGATGTGTTTTGCTGCTTGTTCTGTTAGCCAGTTCCGAGAAAAGGACTAACTCCAGTCCACATGCGTCCTCAGTCTCGCGTGTCCTGCTGTCTGCCCTGCTATGTGTCCTGCTGTCTGCCGTGCCATGTGCCCTGCTGTCTGCCTTGCTGTGTGTCCTGCTGTCTGCCGTTCCCTGTGTCCTGCTGTCTGCCTTGCCCTGAGTCCTGCTGTCTGCCTTGCTATGTGCCCTGCTGTCTGTCGTGCCATGTGTCCTGCTGTCTGCCGTGACATGTGTCCTGCTGTCTGCCGTGACATGTGTCCTGCTGTCTGCCGTGCCCTGTGTCCTGCTGTCTGCCGTGCCCTGTGTCCTGCTGTCTGCCTTGCCCTGTGTCCTGCTGTCTGTCGTGCCATGTGTCCTGCTGTCTGTCGTGCCATGTGTCTTGCTGTCTGCATTGCCCTGTGTCCTGCTGTCTGTCGTGCCCTGTGTCTTGCTGTCTGCATTGCCCTGTGTCCTGCTGTCTGCCGTGCCCTGTGTCTTGCTGTCTGCATTGCCCTGTGTCTGCCTTAGGTGTCCTGCTGTCTGCCATGACCGGTGTTCTGCTGTCTGCCATGACCGGTGTTCTGCTGTCTGCCATGACCGGTGTTCTGCTGTCTGCCATGACCGGTGTTCTGCTGTCTGCCATGACCGGTGTTCTGCTGTCTGCCATGACCGGTGTCCTGCTGTCTGCCATGACCGGTGTCCTGCTGTCTGCCATGACCGGTGTTCTGCTGTCTGCCATGACCGGTGTCCTGCTGTCTGCCATGACCGGTGTTCTGCTGTCTGCCATGACCGGTGTCCTGCTGTCTGCCATGACCGGTGTTCTGCTGTCTGCCATGACCGGTGTTCTGCTGTCTGCCATGACCGGTGTTCTGCTGTCTGCCATGACCGGTGTTCTGCTGTCTGCCATGACCGGTGTTCTGCTGTCTGCCATGACCGGTGTCCTGCTGTCTGCCATGACCGGTGTTCTGCTGTCTGCCATGACCGGTGTTCTGCTGTCTGCCATGACCGGTGTTCTGCTGTCTGCCATGACCGGTGTTCTGCTGTCTGCCATGACCGGTGTTCTGCTGTCTGCCATGACCGGTGTTCTGCTGTCTGCCTTGACCGGTGTTCTGCTGTCTGCCTTGATATGTGTCCTGCTGTCTGTCTTGCCCGGTGTTCATTATCATCATTATCATTACCATCATCACCATCATCATCATTGCCACTATTATCGTCCTGTTGTGCCGTTTTACGTCATTGAGAGCCCAACTCTAGACCTCTGTTCCATTATATCCTTGCCTACTTGTGTATGTCAAAGACAACAACAACTTCTGTGGGTTTTCTTCTTCTTAACCCTCTTGAACAAAACAATAAACAAAAGCAAAACAAACAAAAGTGTCTGTTTGTCTCCTTCTTCGCTGTTACCGGCTGTTTACTCCGGTGGAAAAATCTGGTTGTTTGTCTATTTCTGGTGGTTATTCTTGTTTTAGAGCTTGAGTTTCGTGTGCACATCTGTTTTACAAATCCTGTTTGCAGACTGTTGGCTCCTCGCCTCAAAGGCAGATTCATTCTTGGAGGTGGGGGGGGGGGGGGGAATTCCAGAATTATTCACTATTTACCACATGCTTGCGGATCATATCCTCCCCTATCCCCCCCTATCCCTCCCCTACCCCCCCCCTACCCCCCCTACCCCCCCCTCCACCCCCCTAACCCCTTAATGCGATCATGGAACCCTCACGGGTCTCTAGCAATGTTTAAGTGGGGTCGGGGTCAGGAGTATTCCTTGCTAAATAGTGAAGCGTTCTGAAAGTGGTTAGTTCGCTTCACGTTTACTTGAGAGAGAGAGAGAGAGAGAGAGAGAGAGAGAGAGAGAGAGAGAGAGAGAGAGAGAGAGAGAGAGTAAAAAAGAGTGAGAGTAAGAAATATTCAGAGCGCCCCCCCCCCCCCCTCGTCCCCACACCATATGGGTTAGACCCCGTTCTATGAAGTCGAACTTTTAGATTTTAAACCTTTCAACTGTTCTCAGTTTTCGTGAATAATTGTAGTATTTCATCTTAGAGACATCATAAGCTCAAACCACCGAAATCCGTTGCCGCCGAATTCACAGGTGTTCTGATATTAGGGCTTTTACTGTAGGTACTGCGAGTAGTTGAACTGATGCCGCCCTATATCATGTCTTGCCTTGCTTGTAGGCGTTGATTTAATCACAAATGCCGCCACGTGTGGGCAGGTGCGAGACCACGACTTTGGTCCCAACCATTCCACAGTTTACTGCCAGCCGACCTAACTGCCTACCCACGTAGGGGGTCGCTTTGAAGGGACCACATTTGGCCAAGTTTGTTATGCATTTTCACGCACTGCAACTTTGAATAGCTCGACAACTTTGCCAGAATAAAGGCTAAGAAAGGCCTACGAACCGGGTCCGTTTTCATTACTTGTCACTGTTGAGGATTGTGGATTCTTAATGTCGAACGACGGCCCGATCAGAAGTGAAAGAACGGTGGATGAAAGACCCAGAAAATTGCCCCTCTAATCCAGTTGGATATCTTCGTACGAATCTCAATTCACCCGTCGCTGAGGTAGTTGTGGGTTTTACAGGGGACATAATGAACTAATTTACCGTGGCAGATTTTATCTAGCAGAGAGAGACGGGTCTTCGATGGCCCACAACAGTTCATGATGTGTCGAGTTCCGGCTCAAACGGATGCATTGGTTGTAAGGAGGAGTAGTTGTCGCCCTTTTCCAGCAGGAGGAGACAGGAGGTATTGTTAGTCAAAGAGTTATCCACCAAGTAATTATTGGAAAACCCCGAGATCTGATAAAAGGTCATTGATTATGGGACAATGGGTATTGATTGTTATTCAGAGAACGGCAAATGTGACAACAGAAGGAAAGGAGATATCAGAGTACAAAATAGATCAGAAAGCAGGGGGACGTTAGAGAAACACGGGAATGAAATATTTTATTTGCATAGACGTCATAGTTCCATGGAGGTGTACACGCGTGTTACAAACATCGGCTAACTCAAAGACATCATTCACAGATAATCGCCATTACTAAATATGTTTTTGAAACTCACACATTGTGTTGTATGGAAAATCTTTTTGTGTCTTCTTCTTCCTCCTTCCTTATCATTGTTCTACGGATTTCAGTCGTCAACAAGACTACAACAACTGAAGAAGACAATGGCATGTTTTAACGTAACACTTCTGATAACATCAGAAAAAAGTGAAACAAGGAAAAAAAAAAAAAAAAGCTAACATCTAGAAAATCTTAACTTAGAAGAGAACTGGTCCATGTACAACGTTTTATTCCGTAAACTAGACTACGAGTCCGGCCCACAGAGGCTTAGTAAGTGGTCCGCGGATCATTGTCAATTGTTTTGTTAAACTGATCATTCTATGCTGGATCTCGGGCCCCTCGCCCCTGTTCATGCTCCTTGTCGATATGCTGGCCCTTGATTCAACTCAGATAACTAGCCCTGGTTTCAAGACACACGGGTCAGTTGCATGCTTCTGCGAGGGATGAGGCAGGAGTAAGACTAACGCCAATTGGCGTTACAGATTTCACGCGCTTGAACATGCACGAGACGGAGGAACAAGACCTGGGAGGAATTTCTGTCGGCCAGTCATGATGGGGAGTGTCTGCTTTTGTCTTTGATACCGGACTGGAATATAGGTCTCAGTCAGCTGGTAGCACTGAAATATAGGTCTCAGTCAGCTGGTAGCACTGAAATATAGGTCTCAGTCAGCTGGTAGCACTGAAATATAGGTCTCAGTCAGCTGGTAGCACTGGAATATAAGTCTCAGTCAGCTGGTGGCACTGGAATATAGGTCTCAGTCAGCTGGTGGCACTGAAATATAGGTCTCAGTCAGCTGGTGGCACTGGAATATAGGTCTCAGTCAGCTGGTGGCACTCAAATATAGGTCTCAGTCAGCTGGTAGCACTGGAATATAGGTCTCAGTCAGCTGGTAGCACTGGAATATAGGTCTCAGTCAGCTGGTGGCACTCAAATATAGGTCTCAGTCAGCTGGTAGCACTGGAATATAGGTCTCAGTCAGCTGGTAGCACTGGAATATAGGTCTCAGTCAGCTGGTGGCACTGAAATATAGGTCTCAGTCAGCTGGTAGCACTGGAATATAGGTCTCAGTCAGCTGGTGGCACTAAAATATAGGTCTCAGTCAGCTGGTGGCACTAAAATATAGGTCTCAGTCAGCTGGTGGCACTCAAATATAGGTCTCAGTCAGCTGGTAGCACTGGAATATAGGTCTCAGTCAGCTGGTGGCACTCAAATATAGGTCTCAGTCAGCTGGTAGCACTGGAATATAGGTCTCAGTCAGCTGGTAGCACTGGAATATAGGTCTCAGTCAGCTGGTGGCACTCAAATATAGGTCTCAGTCAGCTGGTAGCACTGGAATATAGGTCTCAGTCAGCTGGTGGCACTAAAATATAGGTCTCAGTCAGCTGGTGGCACTCAAATATAGGTCTCAGTCAGCTGGTAGCACTGGAATATAGGTCTCAGTCAGCTGGTAGCACTGGAATATAGGTCTCAGTCAGCTGGTGGCACTAAAATATAGGTCTCAGTCAGCTGGTGGCACTAAAATATAGGTCTCAGTCAGCTGGTAGCACTGGAATATAGGTCTCAGTCAGCTGGTAGCACTGGAATATAGGTCTCAAGCCAAGCAGTACCAGCCGTTGGCAAGGCCTGCAGCTCAATCTTTTCTAGGCCCCCTTTCCCACCCCCCCCTACAAACTATAGCATGTTTTAAAAGCTGTTTGACTTTGGCGGCTTTTATACTTTATACGGGGGGGGGGGGGGGGGGGACATTGTTTACGCTAATCTCAAAGTCACCTTCAGCTGACTGTGACCACATGCCATGTATGGTGAGATGCAGCTGTTCCAGGATTGTTACAAATGTGATTTCTGTTGTAGATCTTGGCAATAATTGAACGTAGAAAGAGCCTGAGGCTCAACAATGAACCTGCCACGTGAAGATTATGGTGTACGGATGATAATGATGATGATGGTGACAATGATGATGATGCAAGATGCAGATGAATCATGTCTATATTATTTTGAGCTCACTACAGTCTCGCAACTCTCCCGAACCTACTCTGTTTCAACAGTTTAAGACCAGGGCTGAATAGACATACAAGAAATACAGAAATACGCTTTGCTTTTCCTACCATTTTCACAAAGAATGTTGGAAACCCAGCAATGAAGCAGCGTAAACGATATCAAAGCTAGTATTTACCCTCATGTTTTCCTTTCAGTCAACAGTCTGTGTTGAAATAAGAGAAACTTCTATTCAGCTGAGCACAGTTGAGAAAACTGCTAGACCAATTAAATCGGCGCATATCTTGGAAAGTTTAACAGAGACGCTCTGATTGGATAATGGCAATTAGCGTGGCATGTGTTGTTTACGAACCAGCCAATCACCTGCTCGGGAACACTCAAGGGGAAACTTCAAAGTTTGTGGAAACGGTAATATTAATCGTCAGAAGCGGACTAGTTTGATTCGCAACTGCCATTACCGTGTCTGCATCGGTTGGGCTGAGGACTCATTGTGTGTAGGGTCACAGAAAATAGGGACATTAGTGCATTTATAAACAAAACAAAACAAAGATAGAAGCGTGGGCCCTGTTGCTAGGATACTGCCGATGCTTAGCATACCCGATCTCACTTGAAGGGGTAGACATTTTAGGCTACAATACACGTTCTACGTGGGAGCCGCTCTAGTGTAACGGCTAGGAGCTGGCCTGCGGATCAAAAGTGAGTGGGTTCGGCTCTGGCCTCGTCCGGAGCCGAACCCACTCACTTTTGATCCGGACGAGGCCAGACTTTTAAAAAATGAGCCTAGCCCTAAGGAATACCCAGCCTTGAGTGGGTACCTGGTACAGTACTAGAAAGTAAAGGCGGCCGGCGTGATGCTGACGACATCATCCACCGAGTACCGATTGGTCTATACAATATGTCCTGTATGCCCAATGGGCGTGAAAGCCTGGTAAAGGGTCTTCTAGTTTACTTGTACAGGCTCTACATCAGTTTGTTCAATAGAGCATGGGCGTCTGAATTTGGTGCTCAGATATCTCCTGCCCCCCCCCCCCCTCCCCCTTAACCCCAAAATCATGAAGGACTAAGCGACCCCCCCCCCCTTTCCCGCCTCCTAGCTTCTTCCAACCATGTATAGACGTTGTTTTCGGAAGAATTTGTTGATGCAATACTTATAGTTTATGTTACATTACTGAATTTACTTGCCGGCGCGCTAGCTAAGTTAATTAAACCGGCTGCGCGGCGACCGGGTGACAAACTCCTTGTGGTCCGAGTTCACGCTCGCGGGGTAGGCAGAAAAGCTACATATTCCCCAAATTTACAGTTTCTATCATGGAATCAAGCCTGAAGGGCTGTGTTATAGTGCCGACACAATTGGTTGACAACTATATATTGCTATATATAGTAACTATATCTAGAGTTCTATTGTAAGTATTTGTTACTATATTTATATCAAGTCAGATATATACTTATATTTATCTTACTTATTGCTTACTTTAAAAAGGCTTTGATCATTAGTCTCCCTCTTAGAAAATTAGGTCAGAGCACTTCCCCCCCCCCCCCCCCCCAGGCCCAGCACACGTATAGTTTTCTTTGTGTCGGCGCCCTTGGTGAGTATAGTGTCTAGTCAACAAGGGTTAGCAATCACGGCCTTTGCATAGCTCCCGTTCTTAGCAGAATTGCATGGATTATATTTTTTTCCAAACGACATTAAAACCATCACAGAAGCATGCAGTGTGGTAGTGCGTTAGGTTTCTCTGTTGGCACCTGCCCAACAGTCCCAGTCTACAGAGGCTTCTAAGAAATTCACGCAGCGTGTGTATGTGTACCCAGCTTTCTTTCTGCCTTTCATCAATTCTTTATTTCTTTCTGTCTTCATTCCTTTCAATAGAGTTGAAGTCGAGTTCAAGTCGAACAGATCCTTCCTTACTGTCCCAGGTTATCAAATACGATTGGGTCTCTCTCCATAGAACGGTTTGAGAATGAAGAGAGAACGTCACACAAGGCACGAACTACATAGCTGCAGCGACGATTTACAAGATCTGAGGAAAAACAACACTCATGAGGTGAACTGCGCGTTCGAGAAACGAACCCTCGACCCCCCAGAGCTCGAGACCAACAGCTTGACCCCTTCGCCACTGACACCTCCTCTCACTTCTTTCACTAGCTCTTTCTTTTTCTCTTGACAGGTTATTTGCTTTTGTGAGGAAAACATCAGGTCAGAGATAGACTGCAGTAAGCTTCAGTAGCTAGACAACATCTCTGCAGTCTCAGCATCGCCTGACAGCAAATGAGCTACCCAGCATCATCATCAGCGACCTCGTCAGCTTTAGAACAAGTGCTCGGAAGACAGAGACGGTAAGACGGACATACACACCTACGCATATAGACACATAGAGAATGACATAGAGTGAGAAAGATACTTTTTCATGTGGCGCCCCCCCCCCCCCCCCCCCGTAATTATGTCAATTATCCCCCTCTCCTCAATTACAACAATTTTTTTTTATGCCATTAAACAGAGGGAGAGAAAGCAAAAATTCCAATTACTGTTAACAAGCACTTGTGAGAGAACATCCGCGTAAATCACAGTCACAGACAACACAAGAACAAATCACCAAACAACTGGTACGGTAGTTTAGCTTTCAAATATCAGTGTGATGTTTCACACTGTGATGTCTCACACTGTGATGTTTCACACTGTTATGTCTCACACTGTGATGTTTCACACTGTTATGTCTCACACTGTGATGTTTCACACTGTTATGTCTCACACTGTGATGTTTCACACTGTGATGTCTCACACTGTGATGTTTCACACTGTTATGTCCTGCTGATATCTGTCACTGTTGGTCTGAGGTTGGACAAGGCACAATGAAGATCATTCTCCGCGTCAAGCTGGAAACTCTGTTTTGTTTTCATGACGGTTCAAGATAAATATCCTGACTACTATACGTACAGATGCACTCAGTTTCAAAACCCCCTTGGAACTTCCACACCCCGCCCAACATTCTGGAGACCACGGGACTGCCGTAAGTAGATATACCTAATCAATGACAGTCTCTGTGTTTGGAACCTTACGGGGATGTACCTGAGTCAGAAAGGAAACAGCAAAGGAATCTGCCGACATTCCTCCTCAGCTGGCCCCAGACAAGTTAATCGAGATCGACACCATTCCACTGAAATTTATGGACTCGCCTTCCCAACTTGATAGACTGACGTGCGGACATTATCACCGGGTTATCGCCCCTGGCTTCCCTGGAAGCTTCTCTACAGTCGTCTTTTATTGCTGATCTTTCTTAGGCTGTAGATTCTTGGCCTCTTTATGGACGCCAGCGCTATCGCTGTATTTGTGTAAGTAGCGCGAACACTGTTGACAAGTTAGCCTAATGGCGGGAAATTACAATAAGAAAGAAAATTCAGGAGGTAGGTCATAAAAATGCTGATGTTTGATGGCAAAAGAGCCCATAGGATAGAGAAGGTAAAAGTTATCAAAGTAAACTTTACTCAATGTATATTTAAAATTACTAGTCATCTCCTTGTGGCATGCAGTTTTTCGTTATTTTGAAGCCCCACCCTGGCTCTTGCCAGGGCCCGTAATATAGCCAGACCATAAATTTGGCTTAATGGCTGAACGCGGTTTCTGTGACCTCTCCACCGGTTATCCGCATCCATATGATGGCACTTTGTGTCATCGGGTGTTAATCGCTTGTGCAGTGCCCTGGTGGGATAAAATGTACTATTACTACTACTATCCTGGACAAATAGAAAAAGTAAAAAATATGCCATGAAAGAAAGTCACTCATAAAAAGAACGGATCGCCCACACAGTGTCTAAAATAAAGATCTCTTTCACGCTTTAGGCGCATCGGGCATAGTGGAAAAGAGTCCTATATATTTACAGACCAATCGGCACTGGATGGGTAATGTGGTCATGATTACGCCGCCGTCTTTACTTCCCCAGGTACCCATTTTAAGCTGGGTTGACCTGCGACTCCCAATACCATAAAATATTAAACAATACCACACAAATACAATGGACAATATGGACGAGTGGGACAGGCACAAACAGATAGATAGACTCACATTTGGTTAGAACAGTTTTCCGGCTTCTCCATTCTGTAACCTTCCTGCAATTCACGAAGGAGTTCTCGTGTGGGGATGGTCGGATATGGCGTCCCACCCAAGGTGACGATTTCGTACAGCAAAATACCAAATGACCATCTAGACAAACAATAAGGAAGAAAAGAAAATTTCACAAACTAAACATTTTTAGGATAAACATACAAGTATAGGTGATCAGTAATGCATTGGATGGAGAAACACGCAAGGATAGTTGATGAACTACACATGCTGGGGAGAAACAAGTATAGTTGATGAACTACATATTCTCGGGAGAAACATGCAAGGATAGTTGATGAACTACACATGCGAGGTAGAAACATACAAGAATAGTTGATGAACTATATATGTGCGAGAAAACCTCCAAGAAGTATAGTTGATGAACTACATATTCTCGGGAGAAACATGCAAGGATAGTTGATGAACTACACATGCGACGTAGAAACATATAAGAATAGTTGATGAACTATATATGTGAGAGAAAACCTGCAAGTATAATTGCTGAACTTCACACAGGAGGAGGAAACATGCAAGCATAACTGATGCAAATATAACTGCTGAACTTCGAACAAGAGGAAGAAAATTACAAGTATAGATGATGGACTACACATAGAAGGGAGACACTACCCCCATCCCCCTCCCCCTTTTCCGATATGTTTGACAACTGAGAAAATTTGTCTCGGTCAAGCAATGCACCAAGGCATGGGTGAAGGAAACATGGGTAGGGTGGATGATAACAACGCTGTATGGACTAGGTTAACTGGATAGTGAGGAATCTCTGTCACCAACACGATTGCTTGGCACTGGAGTCAAGCATGGCGGAGCATGTCTTTGCCGCGTTCCTGACTGAGGTCTGTATCCAGCTCCTTGTGGGGGCAGTCTGTGGAGGTACCTTGGAGTGGCGGCTGCACTGAAGGACTGAGCACGCATGGGAATGCCCGATGTGCACTGACGTCGATTGTGAGGATATAGCTCAACATAAAGGTGTCTGGCTGCCTGTTGGTTGGCACCTTTCCCTCTGTCCAGATGCTAGTGTCATTATATCTTGTAGGGAGAAGTGAAAGACACACACATGGTCGATGGCGAGTGTGAACACCTGTCCGTTGCCCTCTTGCAGAGTGAAGTAAACACATGTGAATTGGCACATTCTTTTTTCTAGGGTTAGTGTTGTTCGGTGTCTCTGCGTAAGTTCTTTACTGACAAAGACCCTAAACCTAATCCATTACACCTCTGCAATATTGGACTTTCCCGGGGACTCATGGATCTTCTTTACTTCCGATGATTTAATAATAAAGTTCTCTTTCATTTAGTCAGGCTTTGTAGTAATTTGAAAGCAACGTGTTAGTTCATGTGTGCCTATAGGCGTGAATTTTTATGTGACGTATCCTGTACAGGAAGTTGCCCAGCAATTTACGTCCAGTAGTATGCACTGCCCTCTGGACGGTCGGTGTTCGATACCACTGTCGAAACCAACGCAAGGCGCACGGCCCGCAGCTGGGATCGAACCCGGCACCCTAGCATTACCAAGCGCGTTCGCAACGCCTAAGCCTCAGACGCCGACCTGTTGACGATTACGTCAAATATTTAGTGGGAGTGGAAGCTGGACTTTTTATCTGCTAGGTTTTCAGTGTCCCCGATTGGCTGATTAGTCCAAGCTATCATGATGGAGCCAACTGGTGAAAAACTATCATGGTGGAGATAATAGGTGGAACACTATCATGGTGGAGCCAACTGGTGAAAAACTATCATGGTGGAGATAATAGGTGGAACACTATCATGGTGGAGCCAACTGGTGAAAAACTATCATGGTGGAGATAATAGGTGGAACACTATCATGGTGGAGCCAACTGGTGAAAAAAACTATCATGGTGGAGATAATAGGTGGAACACTATCATGGTGGAGCCAACTGGTGAAAAACTATCATGGTGGAGATAATAGGTGGAACACTATCATGGTGGAGCCAACTGGTGAAAAACTATCATGGTGGAGATAATAGGTGGAACACTATCATGGTGGAGCCAACTGGTGAAAAACTATCATGATGGAACCAGTTAGTGAAAAACTATAAAGGTGGAGTTAATATTCAGAATTACTCGATCAGACGCCACAGGAAGGTTTTGGTTGATACTGTGTCATGGGAGGTAATCGTGTTTATCCCTCAGCGTAATTTCATGCGTTTATTACCTCCCCTCCCATGCACCGCACATTTATAATTGTCCGAGTAAAGGTTGGTTGGACCTTCAGGGGTGACAGCCATGAGAAGGAGAACAGACAGACAAACAGACAGACAGATAGACAGACAGATAGACAGACAGACACACAGACAGACAAAAAAAAACCTTACACGTCGCTGGCCGTCGAGAACGACATATCAAAGATGGCTTCCACTGACATCCATTTGACCGGAAGTCGGCCACCCCGTCGGTTCACATAGACCACATTGTCGTAGATGTACCTGGCCAAACCGAAATCGCCGATCTTGCAGGTTCTGTTGGCACACATCAGTACGTTTCTCGCTGCCAGGTCTCGGTGCACAAAACCTTTAGAGGCTAGAAAATCCTAAACAACAGACATTTCAATAAACAGGTAAGTATAATTCCACGGTCCTTTCTGACATTGTAGGTCAGTTGCTGCACGTGTGTTGCGACAACAGGAGATACATTTAAACATGCAATATATTCTTTATCCTTCTCGGCATAGACTGTAGGTTGAACAGGCTAATGTAGCTGTTAGCGGTACGTCAGTTGTAATATCCAGCCCCCCCCCCTCCCGTGTGGGTTCCAGGGCTACATTATGGAGAGCAAACAATAAAACTACTGACCCCCACCCCCACCCCAACAACAACAACAACAATACATGTCGTAGTAGTCGACTAATTAGGGGCGTTCCCTTCAAAGTTAGAGTGCATCTGTCTGAGAGGCAAGCAATTAACAGTTGTCATAAAAAAACAAAAAGCCAACGATCTGTGGATGTGTACGAAAACTCGAGTTCTGAATCAAGACCAAAAATGAAGTCCAACAGTGAACAAACACCTAAAACTTTCCGCGGGAGTTTACAGCCACTAAATGCCACTAAATGCCGCTAAATGCCAAGAAGAAGAAGAACAACAATAACAATTATATTGACATAAAAAACGAAAACAAGATCAACAACAGTAACAGCAGTCGCGCCACAACAACGTCAGGAACAGAAATAACCGCAGCAGAAACGACCTCCATTATATTGATAATAATAATGTTGCTACCACAGCAGACATTTAAACAACAAAACATTAAGAGACGTATCATTACAATTGGGCTTAATTTCCTCCGCAAAACATAATTAATATAAATAACATCAATAGCAACAAACACCAGCAACAGTCAGTGCTATTTTGCTGGCAGTTAGCAGTACCGACACCTTTTTAAAGGCATCTTTCAGCATTTCTGTAGAAGACCTTTTTGTGGTGTGTACCGGCACCACTGGAGGCCGCCGTAGAGTAGCGGCTAGACGCTGGCCTTGAATGACTGTTTAATGTTGAACAAAGAATCGACATTACAGCACTCGGGACACTCACACATGTGCCCCGCCCCCATCTTCGGAATCAAACGAAAAGTTCAGTTCCTATGGTTCCAGTAACTGTCTTATTGTACATCCGTCTCGCCTTTTCCTTGAGTGTTGATCGTCGGCCAGTCCCGCTGTTAATTTTCCGCAGCACCCTCTACTCCTTTGACAGTATTAAGGCTATAAATACGTATAACTGACTGACTGACTGACTGACTGACTGACTGACTGACAGACTGACAGACTGACTGACAGAAGTGGGCAAGTCCCTAAAGTGAGAGACCAGTCCGATTCTTACTCGAACACTTTGAGCCACTCCTCATCTCGCCCAAATTAATCAAGCCTAGTACATGTCTAATTGTGTCGTCAGCTTGCGCCACCCAAGACCTTCCTCTTTTCAGTCTTCTTTTTTTCAGATGTTCGTGTTCGGGTCCTTATTGAGCCTGTCTTTTTCAAAACAAAAAAATATTAGATTACCATGTCTCCCAGGTAGACCCAGCCTTGAGAGAGTACCAGGTAAAGTCCTGGGAAATAAAAGCGGCCAACACGATGTTGCCCACATCGGTCTATGAAATCTAAATCTAGCCCTATATGTCCAATACGCCTAAAGGCTCAAAAAGAGGTCCTTTGCTTACGTTTTTTCCTCCACCACAATTCATCGGTCACTATATTGTGAGTACCCGACAGAAACAACAACAACAGAGAGCAAATGAAACTGAGCCGGCACTTGTTAGATAGTCTAACACTGCATGTATAGGTGAAGTCAAAGATGTTTCAGAAGATGACAGGGTCTCAGCAAACTAACGATGACAGTAACAGTATTGATTGACAGTCACAGAACAAGGTAGAGGACAACACTGCAACTGACCATTCCCAGCGACACCTGGTGTGCGAATCTCAACAGATCTGATGACGTCAGCACGGTGGTGTTTCCGTTGACATACTGACTGTTGAGTGATGACACCTGATGATGATAGTAAAGAAATGGTCTTGTTTGTTTCAAATAAAATCCCCAGCTGGGGCGAGCTGGGCAGGCGCTGGACCAGCGGTTAAGAGCGCTGGACTTATCATTCGGCAGAACCCAGTTAGAATACTAGCTAAAATGCGAATTTTATGTAGGTGGCAAAATTACATTCCCAATCGGAACAGTTCTTAGCGATGGTACTAACTGTGCGGCCTTAAACCCTCAGGGTGATACCTCCTTGTCCTACCCCCACTATCGCCCCCCCCCCCCACCCCACCCCTTTTTAATACAAGCATCAAAGACATGTTTTTTTTTTGTTAGGGAAATAATGTGTGTATGTAAATGCTAATTGTGCTAATAAAATACACAACTGTTTAGGTATATTTCAAAACATAAAGAGGGGCGTACGACAAGGATGTGTACTATCACCTGATTTGTTTTCAATATACAGTGAATATATAATGAGATCTTTAATTGGAATGCCCGGAATTGTGGTTGGTGGGCACAATATAAACAGTTTACGTTATGCTGATGACACAGTCTTGATAGCATCATCATCATCATCATGTAGCAGGTCCTTTGCAGAACGTCGCTCTCATCACAGTCTGTCTGTAAGAAACTCGATCTCTTGCCAGTTCTCCCGCCTCGTGTTCTTTCACACTCAAGGAGTCACTTATATCCTGTGCCCATGTTCGTGTCGGTCGGCTTGATAGCAACAGGTTAGAAATAACTACAGGAAATGATAGACATTGTGGTGTTAGAAAGTGGAAGAATGGGCCTCAGTTGGATGGTGTTATTTTAGGACAAGTACAGAAATTTAAGTATCTGGGCACATGGATAACATCAGATGGAAGCTGCATAACTGAAAAAAGAAACAGAATAGGATAGGTAAAAACTGCATTGTATAAAATCAAGAATATCTTGTGCAATATATCCTTGTCATCGAAAGTTAGAAAAAAAAATTATAGCTTGCTACATACATCCAGTTTGAATAATGGGAAGACAGAAGTAATGGTGGTATCAAAGAAACGAATCATTCCTAAATGTGTAATAAAATTCGATGGTGTTATTTTAGGACAAGTACAGAAATTTAAGTATCTGGGCACATGGATAACATCAGATGGAAAATGCATAACTGAGATAAGAAATAGAATAGGACAGGCAAAAACTGCATTTTATAAAATGAAGAATATCTTGTGCAATATATCCTTGTCATTGAGAGTTAGAAAACGAATTCTTGCTTGCTACATACATCCAGTTTTAACATATGCTGTGAATCCTGGACAATCGGTAGGCAGGCCAAACAATTTCTGGAGGCCTCAGAGATGTGGTTTTACAGAAGAATTCTTAGAATACCTTGGACAGCCAAAAAGAGCAACCAAGAAGTTTTGAAAGAGGCGGGAGCCCGAAGACAACTTATCACAGACATCAGAACGAGACAGTCATCATTTTTCGGCCATGTTATGAGAAGAGGGAAAATAGAACACGTTGTGACCACTGGAAAGATCTGTGGAAGGAAGGATAGAGGAAGACAACAAGAGAAGATTCTTGACAGTCTTGTTGCATGGCATGGAGGTGTGTCGGCACACGAACTAATACATGCTGCAGGAGATCGTGGATTATGGAGAGGCATGATCGCCCACGCCAGTCGGCAAGGCACCTGATGATGATGATAATGATGTAAATGAAACTGGAGGGGGGTGGGTTAAATCTGAGAGCATTGATGCGGCGTTCGACAGAAGCAAGTAGAGACTGTCTGACAACTTGTTTGACTACAGACAGGACTTGGACAGAGCAAGACACCCCGAAATGATCAAATGCTCCCCGTGATGCAAAAAGCTGTAACTCTGAAGAACGTTATTGGAAACCACGAGATTTCACGTGATGTTGGCCGCATCACTCACCGAGTGCCAATTGGTCTATAACAAATAGTTCCTGCCCTATTTACCCAATACGACTGGAAGCGTGGACAAGGGTCATTGACTTTCTGCAACCATACAACTGATACTGATGAAGGTTAAAAATAAACTTATCCCCTGAAGAGGGATATTTAATGTCTCTGGAGTTTTTTCTTTATTTAGGCAACATATTGGTTATTTCAGGACACAACTGGAATCGTAGCTGGAAGAAATGACATCAACAACATACAATGTGCAGATAATACAGAGGAAAACCAGAGGAGCTGAAAGAAGTATGCATCACTGACCTAGTTTTTTTCTCGTAGAATGTTAGAACTGTGTCATTATTGGGGAGAGCAGGGGACCTGGTCGGACATATTTTTTTAGTGCATCCATGAGTTGTTAACTCTTTGGCTCAATACTATGGATATCACAACCCTTCGTCTCTGATTCCATGATAGCTACCGTAAATCTGGGAGAAATGTCGCTTTTCGGGACCACAAGGAGTTCCGTCACGTGGTCGCCGCGCAGAGAGTTTAAACCAAATGCGCTAGCGAACCAGTCGGTCAGACAGATAAAATATTACACTGTCTTAGAATTGTAGGAGTCGTTTACTAGCCGGCTAGAAGGTTAGGGATTGTAATCCTCATCGAAGAGGATTGTTTGTTTGTGAAATAAATGGTCTGGGATACCAGGTCGACACATGAGCGAAGAAACGAAGAAATGATTTCCGGACATTGACAGAATTAAAGTACGCCCTAAAGGGTTGACAGGCAGACCTAGACTGACATGAAAGGCAACATTACAGTCACGTGGACACCATCCAGAGCAACATTACAGTCACGTGGACAACACACAGAGCAACATTACAGTCACGTGGACAACACACAGAGCAACATTACAGTCACGTGGACAACACACAGAGCAACATTACAGTCACGGGACAACACACAGAGCAACTTTACAATCACGTGGACAACACCCAGAGCAACATTACAGTCACGTGGACAACCCCCAGAACAACATTACAGTCACGTGGACAACACCCAGAGCAACATTACAGACACGTGGACAACATCCAGAGCAACATTACAGTCACGTGGACAACGCTCAGAGCAACATTACAGTCACGGGACAACACACAGAGCAACTTTACAGTCACGTGGACAACGATCAGAGCAACATTACAGTCACGGGACAACACACAGAGCAACTTTACAATCACGTGGACAACACCCAGAGCAACATTACAGTCACGTGGACAACCCCCAGAACAACATTACAGTCACGTGGACAACACCCAGAGCAACATTACAGTCACGTGGACAACATCCAGAGCAACATTACAGTCACGTGGACAACACACAGAGCAACATTACAGTCACGTGGGCAACCACAGAACAACATTACAGTTACGTGGACAACGCTCAGAGCAAATAGAAGGAAGTATTTGACTACTATACAGGCAAAGTACAAAAAGCTTGTAAAGGGGCGATGACACTTGGCTGATGACGATTGGCAGGTGACACTTGGCTGATGACACTTTGTTGATGACACTTGGCTGATGACACTTGGCTGATGACACTTGGTTGATGACACTTGGCTGATGACACTTGGCTGATGCCTGGAAGTGCATTCTAAAGTATGTCGTGCACGAAGTGTCAGATCAGAAGCAAGTGAAGGGTAGTTGCCGGTAGATGAACAGAGGATGAAGACAAACATTAAAGCACAATGTCTTACTTTCACGAGTCTCTGGCGGACATCTTTGAGGAAGTTCAGAAGGTCACCAAATTCTGCATGCTCTACAAGCAAACAAATGGGGTCACGGAGAGTGCAACATCCCAGCATGCTGACGACGTTCTGGTGGTGGCCAAGTGTCTTCATCAGCTGGATCTCCTTCAGAAAGTCCTGCTTGTACATACTGTCACAATCTTCTGAGGAATACAGGGCTATAGTTCGTACCAAAAGTAGAGACCTCAAACTTGAAAAAAAAAAACTGATTACTTCTGTATGCATCAACACGAATGTGTGCACATGGTCTTTATAATTTCGTATTCTACAACTGCACTGTTTTTTTTTAAATATATTTTTATTTACAGTGGCGAATTTCTTTGATCTTTGATTGACTACTAATTTGTAAACGCCTTTTACCAATTATAGTAATTGACATAAAACGTTTACATTTTATAAACCAGTCAACAAGCATTATTACAGTACAGGACGTTACCACTTACTATTCAAAATATGAGCTTCCCTTATTTTTTTCGCACGAAATACCTCCAAAACATAAGCAATTAAAAACAGAAAGCAAAATTAAAGCTATAGTTACAAATTTTAAAATTGGTTGCGACATTAGGTAAGGAGTATAGGCCAGAGTTCGTGTGACTCGGTGACTGTTAGCCAGGCAACTACGTTGCTATGAGGTGAGTGCAGTAAATCTATGAAAGTCTAGAAAAGAATGGAAAACCATAATGCATGTGTCAGCTTTCAGGTCTAATTACAACACACAAACAAAGAACGTTGCGGTAATTAGGCTTCATCAGCACTGTGTTCGGATAAGTGTGTCTGTGTGATTTGCTAAATAGAAGGCAGAGGAATTCATCAGGAAATACAAGGACATAGCAAACACATTGTGAACAAACATATATACTCGGCCCGAGCAATATAAAGCTGCTAGGTCAATACCGTTTTAAATTGCAGCAGCTTATATTTTTTTTTAAAAGCTGCATTGTATACGCCTGATAAATGTATGGGTAAATATGGTGAAATATAAGTTTAAAAAAAAAAGTAAAGATCCCTTTTCACGCCTTTCGGCGCATCGGGCATATGGGCAGAGCGTCCCATATTTTTACAGACCATCAGCACTCTGTGAGTAATGTGGTCAGCATTACGCCGGCAGTCTTTACTTTCCCAGGACAGCACATCCTGGTACCCATTTTAGGCTGGGTCGACCTGCGACGTCCCATACCAAAAAGAAATAATAAAGAATGTGTTTTATAACAAACCTTGCAACATCTTGATGGCCACTGTGACATGAAGTGTACTGACGTCATCGAAATACTTCCCACCTTCAACAATCAGCGGAGACACGCCCCTGTGAGTTAAGATGGCTCTGGTGACTTGGCCCTTGACAACCTTACCGAAAGCTCCAGAGCCCAACACGCAACCGAACTTAATACAGCTCAGAGGCAGTTCCCACTGGTCTGACACTACTGGACAGTGGGCAGCACCTCCATTCAAGCTACAAACAATTAGGACATTACATATCAATAGTATTAATAGTAGTTGTAGTATAAGAAGTGTCGGCTTTGTAGCTAAGTTGATGCCAACGCTTCGTAATGCCGGAATGCCGGGTTCGATCCCAGCTGGGGGCCATGTGCCGCGTTGGTTTTGACAGCGGTATCAAGAAAGCCGACCGTCCAGGAGGCAATGGCAAACTACTGGACGTAAAGTTGCCAAAAAAAACCACACAACAGCCAGGGGCTGTTGGGGTTGGTTCTGCAACGTCCTGAAAAGGATACGCAACTAAACTAGTATAAAAAGTAGTAGTAGCACTAGTAGAAGCTATAGAGTTTTAACATTTGAAATAGCGACAGCTGTGTTGTAGTGCTTGTGGTGGTGGTGGTAGAAGTAGTAGTAGTAGTAGCAGCAGCAGCAGTAGTAGTAGTAGTAGTAGTAGTAGTAGTAGTAGTAGTAGTAGTAGTAGTAGTAGTAGTAGTAGTAGTAGTAGTAGTAGTAGTAGTAGTAGTAGCAGCAGCAGCAACAGTAGTAGTAGTAGTAGTAGTAGTAGTAGTAGTAGTAGTAGTAGTAGTAGTAGTAGTAGTAGTAGTAGTAGTAGTAGTAGTAGTAGTAGTAGTAGTAGTAGTAGTAGTAGTAGTAGTAGTAGTAGTAGTAGTAGTTGGATGAGGAGGCGATGGGATTACAGGTGGTTAATAGAAGCTGGAGGAGAATAGGTCTGGGAGGAGGAGGAGAAGAAGAAGAAGAATTTGAAAAAGAAGAAGAATTTGAAGAAGAATTTGAAGAAGAAGAAGAAGAATTTGAAGAAGAAGAATTTGAAGAAGAAGAAGAAGAAGAAGAAGAAGAAGAAGAAGAAGAAGAAGAAGAAGAAGAAGAAGAAGAAGAAGAAGAAGAAGAAGAAGAAGAAGAAGAAGAAGAAGAAGAAGAAGAAGAAGAAGAAGAAGAAGAAGAAGAAGAAGAAGAAGAAGAAGAAGAAGAAGAAGAAGAAAAAGAAGAAGAAGAAGAAGAAGAAGAAGAAGAAGAAGAAGAAGAAGAAGAAGAAGAAGAAGAAGAAGAAGAAGAAGAAGAAGAAGAAGAAGATGAAGAAAAAGAAGAAAATGATAGAGATAATGACAATGATGATAAAGTAACACGAAATTAACTGACCTTGTGCCAGGTGAGAAGACCGCATAATCTCTGTACTCAGTATCAGTGACACTGACAACCCCAGCCATGCCTAGACGATGATGACGGCGCCTCAATCGAACAAAGATGAGAAGAGCAACGACGGACGCCAGTAGCCCAGACATCGCTACAGCGATCACGTGTAATGTATTCAAGCCTGGAGGTTTGGACACAGATTAATACATATTTGGGTTAACTCTTGCCGGAACTGACGTCACTGCACATGGGACACGCCTTTAGCCGATCGTCTGCCTCGGCTGATATCAGAGTGTATGAACTGCTCATTACCCTTGAAAAACACCGACTGAATGCATAACCGCCCCACTCCAGTGATCATGAATAAGTACGAACAGACTTTTATCACATTGTAACTGGCGACTTCAGTTTGGAGGTCACCGTTGTTTACTGAGGAGGTAGACAAAGCTCGTGTGGAAATGCCCCGAATACAGTGAAACCAATTCATTCATTCATTCATTCATTGATGCATTAATTCATTCATGCATTCATTCATTTGCTCTTTCAAGTAATATACTTATGATTTCAGTTTATATCTTGTTTATCTTTCTTTTGTTTGCTCAAAATTGTAAAAATTCCTGGTATGGCCACAACCGATGGTTACCTACTGGCACAACCAAAAAGTTTCTGGGTAATTTATCACCAGACAGTCTTTACTGGTGCAGAAATCGGAACTGCAATAATTACCAGCTGTCAGTGACATGACGGCAAATAACGCCTTACCAACATATTGAACAGTAAACTAGCACTCCAGGAGCGTCTCGAGAGAAAGCATTCATGTTCGTTTACGTGGTAGTTCACTCACGGCTGTTTTGTGACTGGCCGTTCCGTTTACGTGGTAGTTCACTCACGGCTGTTTTGTGGCTGCCTGTTCCGTTTACGTGGTAGTTCATTCACGGTTGTATTGTGGCTGCCTGTTCCGTTTACGTGGTAGTTCATTCACGGTTGTTTTGTGGCTGCCTGTTCCGTTTACGTGGTAGTTCATTCACGGTTGTTTTGTGGCTAGTCGTTCCGTGCGATTCTCAGTGCTAGCTAACACATCGGCCACTGGGTCGCCTATTGGCTCGCCGGTAGACAACTTCTTCGCTTGTCTGGACAGTATTTAGGTCTGTCTTCTCTGATCACGTCAACACTGCAGGACTCCTTGTCATGGCCCTTGGTGACGTGCAATGCCAAGCCATGTTATGTGGCGCACACAACATAGTTACAATTATGACCTAAAGCTCCCCCTTTCGGGAATGTTGCCAGTGATAGCTGCCTGGCTCCAAAAGTGTTGATTATTGTTGGACAAACAGTGTTGTCTTTTTTTCCCCTAAAGTCTAGTTCAAAGTAAGAATAATATATTAACAGTGTCGACTAGATAAATGTATTGAATGTTGTATTAAGAATCGACATCACAGCACCCAGGACACTCCCATAAATGCTCTGTTCCCATCTTTAGCAGCGAGAGAAGAGTTTCAATTCAATGGCACCAGTAGCCCTTTGAATGTATATGCGTATCGTTCTTTCCCTGTGTCGGCCACATCCCCTGTTAACTCCTCGCAGCGCCATTCCGTACTCCCCAGACCCTAAGGACTAGAGCAACATAAAATGGGCTATTGTTTTCATAGCTGATGAGGGAGCCCAGAGCTGCTAGAATGGATTCCATCCATGATGTTGTACAGGGTGGAACAAAATGGAAGAACAGGCTGCTAGCCCTATGTGACATGTAATGGCACGTCAGAACAATGAAAGAATGGCAGGCAACTGCGGCGGGGATGTCAACAACTGTTACCTTGGGGCCCAGGCTTGGTCTGCTGAGTGTAGGGCATGGCTGGAGTGGATGTCAACTGTTTTGTTGCTGAAACATTCAAATATAATTTATGGTATGGATAACATTCACAAGTGATTTCTCAGTCGCTACTAAAGAGTGTCAGAGCCGCAGATGTGTAGCGGCTACTAAAGAGTGTCAGAGCCGCAGATGTGTAGCGGCTACTAAAGAGTGTCAGAGCCGCAGATGTGTAGCGGCTACTAAAGAGTGTCAGAGCCGCAGATGTGTAGCGGCCACTAAAGAGTGTCAGAGCCGCAGATGTGTAGCGGCCACTAAAGAGTGTCAGAGCCGCAGATGTGTAGCGGCTACTAAAGAGTGTCAGAGCCGCAGATGTGTAGCGGCTACTAAAGAGTGTCAGAGCCGCAGATGTGTAGCGGCTACTAAAGAGTGTCAGAGCCGCAGATGTGTAGCGGCTACTAACGAGTGTCAGAGCCGCAGATGTGTAGCGGCTACTAAAGAGTGTCAGAGCCGCAGATGTGTAGCGGCTACTAAAGAGTGTCAGAGCCGCAGATGTGTAGCGGCTAGATGCTAACCTGCGGATCCGAAGATCCTGGGTTCATATCTGATCTGAGCCGTACTTTTTTTTCTTCAAAAATGACCTTGCTGCCAGGGCAACCAAGCCTTACTTGGGTACCAGGTGAAGTCTTGGAAGGTAAAGATGCACGGCATGATGCTGATCATATCACCCACCAAGGGTCTCATTTATTCGGTAAAAAATAGGTCTAGCCCTATATGCCTATACACCTGAAGGTGTGGAAAATGGTGCCTTGCATTATTTTTAGTAAAGAGTGTAGGCAATGCGGGGTTTTTGATCAGCGGTGGTGTTTTTGATCAGCCGTAATATTTTTGATCAGCTCTGACGTATTTGATCAGCTCTGATGTTTTTGATCAGCTCTGATGTTTTTGATCAGAACAGCTGATCTAGGCATTGATCTAGGAACAGAACAGCTGTAGGTATGAAATACGATCTTTTCTGGCATTGATCTAGGAACAGAACAGCTGTAGGTATGAAATACGATCTTTTCTGGCATTGATCTAGGAACAGAACAGCTGTAGGTATGAAATACGATCCTTTCTGGCATTGATCTAGGAACAGAACAGCTGTAGGTATGAAATACGATCTTTTCTGGCATTGATCTAGGAACAGAACAGCTGTAGGTATGAAATACGATCTTTTCTGGCATTGATCTAGGAACAGAACAGCTGTAGGTAAGAAATACGATCTTTTCTGGCATTGATCTAGGAACAGAACAGCTGTAGGTAAGAAATACGATCTTTTCTGGCATTGATCTAGGAACAGAACAGCTGTAGGTATGAAATACAAACTTTTCTGGCATTGATCTAGGAACAGAACAGCTGTAGGTATGAAATACGATCTTTTCTGGCATTAATCTAGAAACAGAACAGCTGTAGGTATGAAATACGATCTTTTCTGGCATTGATCTAGGAACAGAACAGCTGTAGGTATGAAATACAAACTTTTCTGGCATTGATCTAGGAACAGAACAGCTGTAGGTATGAAATATAATAGATGTTTGCATTGATCTAGGAACAGAACAGCTGTAGGTATGAAATACGATCTTTTCTGGCATTGATCTAGGAACAGAACAGCTGTAGGTATGAAATACGATCTTTTCTGGCATTAATCTAGAAACAGAACAGCTGTAGGTATGAAATACGATATTTTCTGGCATTGATCTAGGAACAGAACAGCTGTAGGTATGAAATACGATCTTTTCTGCATTGATCTAGGAACAGAACACCTGTAGGTATGAAATACGATCTTTTCTGCATTGATCTAGGACAGCTGTAGGTAGAACAGCTGTTTGGCATTGATCTAGGAACAGAACAGCTGTAGGTATGAAAGACGATCTTTTCTGGCATTGATCTAGGAACAGAACAGCTGTAGGTATGAAATACGATCTTTTCTGGCATTGATCTAGGAACAGAACAGCTGTAGGTATGAAATACGATCTTTTCTGGCATTGATTTAGGAACAGAATAGCTGTAGGTATGAAATACGACCCTTTCTGGCATTTATCTAGGAACAGAACAGCTGTAGGTATGAAATACGATCTTTTCTGGCATTAATCTAGAAACAGAACAGCTGTAGGTATGAAATACGATCTTTTCTGGCATTGATCTAGGAACAAAACAGCTGTAGGTATGAAATACGATCTTTTCTGGCATTATTCTAGAAACAGAACAGCTGTAGGTATGAAATACGATCTTTTCTGGCATTGATCTAGGAACAAAACAGCTGTAGGTATGAAATACGATCTTTTCTGGCATTGATCTAGGAACAGAACAGCTGTAGGTATGAAATACGATCTTTTCTGGCATTGATCTAGGAACAGAACAGCTGTAGGTATGAAATACGATCTTTTCTGGCATTGATCTAGAAACAGAACAGCTGTAGGTATGAAATACGAACTTTTCTGGCATTGATCTAGGAACAGAACAGCTGTAGGTATGAAATACGATCTTTTCTGGCATTGATCTAGGAACAGAACAGCTGTAGGTAAGAAATACGATCTTTTCTGGCATTGATCTAGGAACAGAACAGCTGTAGGTATGAAATACGATCTTTTCTGGCATTGATCTAGGAACAGAACAGCTGTAGGTATGAAATACGAACTTTTTTGGCATTGATCTAGGAACAGAACAGCTGTAGGTATGAAATACGATCTTTTCTGGCATTGATCTAGGAACAGAACAGCTGTAGGTATGAAATACGATCTTTTCTGGCATTGATCTAGGAACAGAAAAGCTATAGGTATGAAATACGATCTTTTCTGGCATTGATCTAGGAACAGAACAGCTGTAGGTATGAAATACGATCTTTTCTGGTATTGATCTAGGAACAGAACAGCTGTAGGTATGAAATACGATCTTTTCTGGTATTGATCTAGGAACAGAACAGCTGTAGGTATGAAATAGGATCTTTTCTGGCAATTATCTAGGAACAGAACAGCTGTAGGTATGAAATACGATAGATGTCTGCATTGATCTGGGAACAGAACAGCTGTAGGTAGGAAATACGATAGACGTCTGCATTGATCTAGAAATAGAACAGCTGTAGGTATAAAATACGGTCTTTTTGGCATTGATCTAGGAACAGAACAGCTGTAGGTATGAAATACGATCTTTTTTGGCATTGATCTAGGAACAGAACAGCTGTAGGTATGAAATATGATAGATGTTTGCATTGATCTATGAACAGAACAGCTGTAGGTATGAAATATGATAGATGTTTGCATTGATCTATGAACAGAACAGCTGTAGGTATGAAATACGATCTTTTCTGGCATTGATTTAGGAACAGAATAGCTGTAGGTATGAAATACGATCTTTGTTGGCATTGATCTAGGAACAGAACAGCTGTAGGTATGAAATATGATAGATGTTTGCATTGATCTATGAACAGAACAGCTGTAGGTATGAAATATGATAGATGTTTGCATTGATCTATGAACAGAACAGCTGTAGGTATGAAATATGATAGATGTTTGCATTGATCTAGGAGCAGAACAGCTGTAGGTATGAAATATGATAGATGTTTGCATTGATCTATGAACAGAACAGCTGTAGGTATGAAATATGATAGATGTTTGCATTGATCTAGGAACAGAACAGCTGTAGGTATGAAATAGATGTTTGCACTGATCTAGGAACAGAACAGCTGTAGGTATGAAATCTGATAGATGTTTGCATTGATCTAGGAACAGAACAGCTGTAGGTATGAAATCTGATAGATGTTTGCACTGATCTAGGAACAGAACAGCTGTAGGTATGAAATCTGATAGATGTTTGCACTGATCTAGGAACAGAACAGCTGTAGGTATGAAATCTGATAGATGTTTGCATTGATCTAGGAACAGAACAGCTGTAGGTATAAAAAGTTATAGATGTTTGCATTGATCTAGGAACAGAACAGCTCTTTGATTTGATGACCTGTGATGGTTGTCGTTCCGCTTATTCCATTATTTTCTGGATAAGTTACATTGAAACACTTCCAGGCAATATCATTGTGGGAAGTTTGTACTTCTGACAGTGATGGTGGTCATGGTAGTCGTAAAAAAAAAAAAAAAAAATTCCTGCCAATTTCAGTCAGCTCCTAAAATGAGCAATGACTCTTTCTTGGCAACGTTTATGTGCTGCGTGTTGTAACGCTTAGTTTGGTCACCATCTAGTCGGCACGCTGCAGTTATCGGTATCAGGGCATCCACCAGGCTCACCGTCTCGAAACAAATTGTAGCCGTCATTGAGCTACCAAAGACAAGGCACTTTTCAGGGTCCCCACACAACATCTTTTTGGGCTTTTCTTTTTTCGCACCATACAGGTGTATGTGCGTGAGCTGAGAGAGCGGTTTTTTTCTTTTTCTTTTTTTTTTTCTTTTTTTTTTTTTAGAGACAGGTTTTCTTCCTGCCAAACATGGTTAAAGAAGTAGAGGACACCAGTAAAGGCAAGATCGGAATGCATATCTGAAATGCTGTTTGGTTAGGACTTACAGTAAGATCGGAAGATGAGGGTAGAAATTAGATTCTGTGCTGCTGGCTTGTAACCGCTGTGCTTGTCCTCGTCCTTCCGCAGGTGGTCGGTCGCGGCGTTTGTCGCGGGGTCATGTTGGTTCGGTCACTTCCGGTTCTGTGTCCGGTTCTGTGTTCATTGGTTTGTGTTTAGGTATAGCCGTTCGGCTAATAAACTGTTTAACCAATTTCTGCAGATCTATGTCGCTGGTTACTCCTGTAATTGTCTCCTCTGTATCCTAAACTTTGAGCATTCTAGTATGTAGCTGGCCATCGTATTAGGTTTCCTACACTGGTCGCAACTCGGGTTTTTGTATTTTTCGGGCCAGTAGCCCAATCGCATCTTCCAGAGTTTGTTGATCGCTGGGATCTTTGTTTGCTCTTTGACTTGCGATTGGGCTCTCGGTTTCCGCAGCATTCTGTGGGCGTATCTCCCTTTGGGGTTTTCGTTCCATTGGGTTGCCCATGCCTCAAGAAGCAGTTTTTTGGTCGCAGCTTTTCCCTCCAGCTTACCTAGGCCTATTTCGGTTTTGTTATCGACTAGGGCTCCGTTCTTGGCGGCCATGTCTGCCGACTCATTGCCGACCACGCCTTTGTGGGCCGGTACCCATCCTATGGTGAGTTGGCTCCCCTTTCTTCGCAGTTCAGTCGCCGAGATCAGGATCTTTTCTTTGATGTCAGGTCTGCTACTTTTTATTAAGTTTTTATAAGGAGTAGAAAATTATAGGGAAGAGAAAAAGTTGGTAAGAAACAACAATTAGTTTATGTTAGCTTTACAAAATCGATCACAATAAACAAACAAAGGACGTTGCGGCGATTAGCCTTCATCTGCACATAAAGGACAACACAGTACACATACACAAATAGGCTCTAACTATGAAGTGACTACATAGGACTCTAATGTATAAAATTAACGATACTCATCTAGTGTCCTTGGCGAAAAAACTTCGTTCAAATGAAACGACGGTCAGCCTATATACCTCCAACGCGCAGGTAGGGGCAAAAAAAAAAAAAAAGGGACGGGCTGGACGCCAACAGCGTACACTAAGTGTCTAAGGAGGGAGAGGCCGTTCTAGGATTGGATGGCGGCTAATGAGTCGGACAGTATGTGTACGTCAGTACTTCTGACAGTAGCTAGCTTTAGTATTTTAACCCATAGGTAGACTGAAAGGAAATAGTTCCAGCGCCTAGCTATAGTCAGCTGCCGATATTATTTGCAATGCTTCTCGACTGTGCTCATCGAGGCTTTTGTTGTGGGTTGTAAATGGCTAGTGGCCTCTTGTCAGAGAACTTGTGGCGCCCGATTAATAAACAGCGTGTAAACACAGCTGACCTGTTGAACCTGCCGCTGAATCCACGATGAAATATGCATTTCTAGTGTCGGGCTGTTTGAACTGGCACATCTTACTGTTGCATTATGCATTTAATCCTAGTGTTGGATTTCCTAAGACTAGTCGGTCTCGATTTGTTTTACAAGAGATAGAGGTGAACATTCTGTATGGTTATCTGTGGCACGGGAACTGAGCATCTATGGGGTGACGCTTGTGCTATGAGGTTGGTGATTATCTGATTACTGGGCTGAAGTCTGTGACAAGGAAATACCCCACACCTGAGGAGCATACATGAACCGCACAGACCGAATGTCAGCCAGTCGGATAGGCTATGTTGGATCCAACCGGATTCAACCCCAGGTTCTTCTTCTTCAAATGTGAAGTTCCAGTATCAATTTGTCGACTCCACTTAAAAAAGGGGGAGGGGTGCGGAGAGAGCTCTGCAACACCGCCTCATGGTGGTAACAATACATCAGCATTTTCCGAAGACACACTCGGACGATGATGAAAACGATGATGACAATAGTGAAAATGACGACGGTATTGTTGAAGATATTGATGTTGATGATGATGATATATGACAGCGATGGCAATGACGATGGCAATGATACTGACGATGATGGTGCTGATGACCCACCATGCCTTGCTGACATTGTGAAGGTATGAAGCTCAGGTTGGTTCCAGACTGGATCCTGCTGGTCTTCGACAACGTTGCTCAAGTTGAAGACAGGTACGATCTGACCAAGTGACAGCAGAGTCCCAGAATTTGCAATAAAATATTGTAAGACAACAACAAAACACATTTCAACACATATCTGCGCCCGGCTCTCTAGCGTAGTTGGCTAAACCGGATTGCGCGGTGACGGGGTGAAGAACTCATTGTGGTCCGGATTCACTCCCGGGGTAGGCAGAAAAACCACATTTCTCCCAGATTTACGGTATTTACATTGGAATCAAGGCCGAAAAGTTGCGATATCCATAATACCGAGCCTAAGGGTTAACAACTCATGGCTTCTGGATACTAAAACAAACAAACAAACAAGCACGACATCTGTCTGCCTGCAGACTGTTTCGTCCAAGCCTTCGCATAGTCGTTCTAGGGTGTTTTTGTGTCCCCTGTTCTGTCATTTGACCGTCCACAATCCATAGCTTAGGTAAACATCGGTCTTTATCTCATTTATTTGAGTCTGTGTAACTGACCTGTCGACCTCAGCGACGCTAACGTTAACCTTGACTCTAAAGGCATCAGAACATGCAAGTCCTTGTACTCTAATGGATCCCAGGAAAGGGGAAACAATCTTGTGCGGACTTGCAGCTTTATATCTGTGGTTGATGGCGCTTCATCATATAACATTAAGAAAATCTTCCACAAGATTGCAAAAGAAGATGAAAATAATTATCCATAAACCTGGAATTCTGAGATACAAATAATATTCAGAGACACTGAAATATGAGGTGTTCGGAAATTTACCACAATATGAAAATGAGTGAACGACCAGAATAAGAGAAACGAGGAACATGCCTGAAACATATACTCAAGCATACCAGTATAGCAAAGCTGGGTCGAACCCCATACGATAGGATTAATGAAATAGCTCGGATCTGAGCTCACAACCAGTAAAGATGTGCTCTATCAACTTTTCTATCTTCATGCTAAATAAAAAACAAAAAGTAGTCGAATGTGAGATAATGTTTTTTGTTTTTGTTTTTCTTCTAAGAGGATTGTTCTTCTATTTCTTCTTCTTCTTCTTCTTCTTCTTCTTCTTCTTCTTCTTCTTTCTCCTCCTCCGCGTCCTCTTCTTCTTTTTTCTTTTAATTATCAGAATTATCTACTTCCTTTTCTACTTGAATTCACCGGCAGTAAAGGGCGGAAAGCTCCTATTGCTCCCCCATTTCTTACCAGTGGTCTTGTTCCAGAACGTGAGTTTTGCTTGCACATTCGCTTTACAGGTATGGGTTATTTGTATACAGACAGTTGATTGCTTGCACATTCGCTTTACAGGTATGGCTTATTTGTATACAGACAGTTGATTGCTTGCACATTCGCTTTACAGGTATGGCTTATTTGTATACAGACAGTTGATTGCTTGCACATTCGCTTTACAGGTATGGCTTATTTTTATACAGACAGTTGATTGCTTGCACATTCGCTTTACAGGTATGGCTTATTTGTATACAGACAGTTGATTGCTTGCACATTCGCTTTACAGGTATGGCTTATTTGTATACAGACAGTTGATTGCTCGCACATTCGCTTTACAGGTATGGGTTATTTGTATACAGACAGTTGATTGCTTGCACATTCGCTTTACAGGTATGGGTTATTTGTATACAGACAGTTGATTGCTTGCACATTCGCTTTACAGGTATGAGTTATTTGTATACAGACAGTTGATTGCTCACTCATTCGCTTTGCAGGTATGGGTTATTTGTATACAGACAGTTGATTGCTCGCATCATAAGCGGATGTTTTTGACGCTGAAAGAAAACTATTTAGTCGTTGTCTTCTCTACGCCAGGTAGGTGTCATTGGGCCTATAACACCTTCCCCCCACCCCTCCTTTCATCCCCTCCCCTTCCCCAAACCACAAAATTATACCCTAGAACGCACAATATGATCCATATATCCAAATGGGGTGACCGCCTGTCTTCCTCGTCACTGATCCCCCACTGAACATTCTCCAGGTTATCCAGCAGCCATTTGTCCAGGCGGGTTCTCCTACATTGCTGTACCGGTCTGACCATCTGCTGTTGCCACAGCCAGCGATTAGGTCTGAATCACTGCCCATGTCAACAAACGCTCGGACCACTCTGCCACCACAGCTTTATGTTAATATATAATATGTTAAACAGAAACCACAAGAACTTTGTGTCCACTACAGTTTGGTGACAACACAGGGGGACAAACTATTTTTTTTTTTAAAGGCAGCATAGAAGAAGAAATAGTAAGACAATAAAGTACAATTTGTCAAATGAATATTACCTTGATTCCATAAGTAGTGTTTTCCAAAAGGCCTGACAGTGTAATATATGCCTGCGAAACAATAAGCATCAATAATGTTTAGACAGCATGAAAAATAGGAGGAGAACAATATCAAGAGATGAACGACCAGCAGTTAGGGAGAGTGTACTGCCAATACAAGAGGCTGTGTATGCTGAAAATCCAACCAAGCCAACATTTTTTGTGGAGACGGCAAATGATTGATTGATCCCTGATTACACCCGACTCCAAAAAGATTCGGACCTCCCACTGGTTAGCCCGCAGTCCCCAATGGCAATATCTGTAGACATGAACACACTTGTCTCCGTCAACCAGCGTGTCACACAGCTGCACATACTATTCAGTCCACAACACATGGGTCAGCAATTACACCGTCAATTCTCCATATCTGCACTTACAGCATTCAGAATTCCAGCTTCTGAGAAATCAAATTCGATTGGACAATCCGTGCGCTCCAACAGAATAAAACACTTTGCTGTAACACCACACGTCCATACCAGTGAGCTGTATATCATTTACAGGACGTTTCAGAACCAACCCCAGCATTTGTTGGCTGTTGTAGTTTTTCTAGGCAAATTGTACGTTCAGGAGTTCGCCACTGCTTTCTAAACGGTCAGCTCTAGATACTACTGTCGAAAGCAACGAAAGACATTCTGCTGCGAAATGGACCTTAGCTGGGATCGAACCGTCAACCCAGCAGTACAAAGAGCTTTCGCAACGCCTAAGCCGCAGACGCCAACACTTATCCATACATCCGTCCTATTTCACTAACCGAGAGCTGTTGAATCAAACTGCCACTGGGTTTTTCGGTTCGAGTAACGTTTCTGTCCGCAAACAAACACTTCACGTCGTCGCGCGAGATTTGTTGTCCCTTTCATTTATGCTTTATCACCTTTCATACGTGCTTCATTATCTTCTAGGGGTTTTAGCATATGCGTTCGTTTCCGTGTGTCGCCGTCTCTACACACCACAAATCCAGTAGATATCTATGCGTTCGAGTCTGCCTATTGTTTCTCTCCGTTGCCGCTCTCTGCATGCGTCGCGCATTCATTCGTGATAACTACGCGAAATACACTCGTGGACGAGCTGCATACTCCATTGGAAATGAGGCTGCATACACCCGTGGGACCTAGGCTGCATGCAGTCGTGTAACGTAGGCGGCACTCTCCCGTGGGACGTAGGGTGGGCCTGTGGGGTGGGGTTGGTTAGGGCCAGTTTTAGATGCTTTGAAGGTGTTAAAACGGCTCACAATTTGGGATACAGAATGCTTAGATCGTTGACAATAACACAATGTCACACGCCTAGAAGATAGTGAAGGCTGTCAAAGGCATGAATGGAAGATCACTAAATGTCACGCGACGACATGAAGGAGTTTGCGGATTACAACGTTACTTCTATCGTTTTTTTTCTTTTTTATCAGCGGTTTGTTTCGCGTGGATCTCACACTTCCCTTGCAGCTGCCCGTGAATTTCAGACGATACATGTTTCACAAACCTCCAGTGGCTCGTACATCCACTCTCATTTCGTCAACCATATCAATATGCAAATATCAATGTGCCCAGCCACACTTTCTGACCTCTATCATACTTGCTTACTAAAGTGAATTAGCACACAACACTGATGAATCTTTCATTCTTTGTGTTGTTAGCCAATGTTGTTTAATTTTATGATACGATTGGAATACCTTTTCATAAACAGGTTGTTTAAAAACTGTCCAGTGACGACCCGTATGTTATTGGTTTCTTAGATCTCAGATTGTGTAGCTGTAGCAACGTAAACTTACACAAGGCCAAGTATAGGACTTTCAGTAGAAGAGTACCGGACAGAATCTGCTGAGCCTGTAACAAGCAGGAGAATTGAAGCACAGACAAAATGGAGTCTGTCAAGAATTAGTTAATAAAAAAACAAAAAACAAAAACTCACTTGCCTGTTCAACCCTTGTAGTGTTTATCGGTATAAAAGCAGCTGTTGCGTCTGTGATGTTGTCGCCGCCAAACAGCAAGCCCCACTGTATGTCGTAGCTCACAGCCAGGTTGTCTTCGTCACCTACTCCAGTTCGGCGCCAGAAAATGTCCGCACAGCAGGACTGATCCGTGACTCGTTCTAGTACAATTATGATATCGTCATCTGCAATTATTGTCCCTGCGGGACAACACAAATACATATATACACATACACGGCAGAGACAGACTGACATATGGATACACATTAATCTAGACAGACAAACAAGAGAGTCACTCTAAAAGGTAGCTATGTAGACCGAAGGAAAGGTACGTAGACAGAAAGACAAGTAGGCAACTGAATGGATGGATGGATGGATGGATGGGTAGATGAAAGATTGGATGGATGGAGGGTGGATGGATAGATGGATGGATGGATAGATGAAAAAGAT
This sequence comes from Candidula unifasciata, assembly GCA_905116865.2. Classification (NCBI taxonomy): domain Eukaryota; kingdom Metazoa; phylum Mollusca; class Gastropoda; order Stylommatophora; family Geomitridae; genus Candidula; species Candidula unifasciata. Next base: position 396,302 of record CAJHNH020005835.1, on the reverse strand, counting down.
GGATGTAAGAGTGGATGGATGGATGAAAGAGTGGATGGATGGTGGATGGATGGAGGAGTGGATGAAAGAGTGGATAGATGGTGGGTGGATGGATGGATGAATGGATAGATGGATGAAAGAGTGGATGGATGGTGGGTTATATGGATGGATGAATAAAAGAGTAGATGGATGGTCGGTGGATGAATGGATGAATTAAATAGTGGATGAATGGATGGATGGATGGATGGATGGATGGATGGATGGATGATGAATGGAGTGACGGATGCAGACAGACAGACAGACAGACAGACAGATACCTGGCTGTGTTGTTGAAGTAATACCATTGGCCGGTACGTAGATGTCACTGAATGGCAAATCTATGACCTGACCTTGACCCGCGGCTGTGATCTGATAGTATGGAAATGAAATTTCGGTCACAATTACGTTAACCTTCCCCTTCCTGGTGATTATTCCCGCTAGTAAAGTCACTTCCTGGCGCTCTCCTCTCAGAAAATCACGTCCTTGTCTCTAGCCACCGCCATGTTGCAAACGTGGCCCATCTACTGTAGTTGTTGCCTCATTTGTGTAGTTTATGTGTCTCACAAGAATTTTGCCTACAATATCATAATGACTCCCTGTATCATACATGCACAAAGTAAAAGTGAAACTACACTTTGCCACGTTTTGATGCGTTTTAGGCATATAGGGTTAGACCTATATTTTATAGGTCAATCGGCACTCGGTGGATGATTTGGCCGCCTTTACTTCCAAAAAGTTCACCAGGTACCCATTTAAAGCTCGGTCGAGTTAAGAGCCGAGATCGTTTGTGAAGAAAGTCCGGCTTCGTAAACCTGCACGAAATGTGACATGGAAAAAAAGACTTAGAAAACTGAGCTTATCAGATCAGATGAAAAAAAAAAACAGTAACCTACATGTTAATGTCGGTGGTAATGAAATAAACAAAGTACATCATCATCATTATGTAGCTTGTCCTTTACAGAACGTCGCTCTTAACACAGCCCGCCTGGCAGAAACTCTAACCAACTCTCTCGCCTCGTGCCCTTTGCTAAAAAAAAAAGTGAGTCACTTTTATCCTGAGCCCATTTGCATTTTGGTGGGGCCTTTTCCCTCTCCCCTGTTACCATACCTTCTGCCACTATTCTGTTGAATCCACCTTGGCTCGTGATGGCCATAGTATGTCACTTTCTGCGGTCATCTGATGCCGTTGACTAGCCAATCATCCCTTGATGTTTACATCTGTTAGGATGTCTGTATGTTTCTTTTCTTTTCTTGGTCATTCTGAGAATCTGTCTACGGAATTTCAGCTCAAAAGCTCGTCGTATAGGCTTCCTCACTGACTTCCAGACAGTCCGTGACTGACATTCGTATGGTGCTACAGTGAACACGCATGCTTTCAACAGATGGATGCGAACACAACAAACAAGTGCAAGAACTGAAATACTTCTGTGACGTGGCCATTATGTCCAGCATATCAGTCGGAATGGAGACTCTGGGAGGCAGCCAGATCGATCACATTAGGCAGGTTATAAACAGACATGATGTGTTTAGGCCACTGGACAACAACAATATCAAAACAGTTACAAAAGAGGAGAAAGATAAGGATGATGTAAAACAAGATGAAGAAGAAGAAAAAAGAAGAAGAAGAACAACAACAACAACAACAACCATAGCGTGATAGAAAAAAAACGAAAAAAAAGAAAGAAAGCAAGAAAGAAAGAAAGAAAGAAAGAAAGAAAGAAAGAAAAAGAAAGAAAGAAAGAAAGAAAGAAAGAAAGAAAGCAAGAAAGCAAGAAAGAAAGAAAGAAAGAAAGAAAGAAAGAAAGAAAGAAAGAAAGAAAGAAAGAAAGAAAGAAAGAAAGAAAGAAAGAAAGAAAGAAAGAAAGAAAGAAAGAAAGAAAGAAAGAAAGAAAGAAAGAAAGAAAGAAAGAAAGAAAGCTAGAAAGAAAGCAAGAAAAAAGGAAAAAGAAAGAAAGAAACGACATAAACATTAGTCTGCAACAAGCAACCTACCATGACCCCAACGGTCTCCTCTGGGTGGAGCCAGGTTACATTTAAATTCAGATCGGCCTCCAGCTTCGTCTGGAGATAAATAACAGTCTGTGGCCTGTCACTGAATTCAAACTGTCCTAGATCATATCTAGCAAAGTTTTTAGTCTACGCCGAAATATCTTCACTACAAAGTCTATTCAAAGCAATATTTTTCAGTAGTGAAATTTGCACACAGAAGACAAAACAATAGACTGCACGATAAATTGCCTGGCATATTTCGCTGTATCTCGTCAGGTGCATACTACAGTAACAATTGATTAGAATCTCTAATGCTGCAAATGTGGGAACGACCGGAGAATCGGGCGGCCGAACATATTCCACTAAAAGTGGTAAAAGCAATGCAAAACACTAACAACAACGCAACAACAGCAAATCAGGTAATTGGTCATCAAAAAACAAAAATAAAATCACTATCAGCCATTGCGTGTCATATTTCTGACTCCAGGCACACTGTAAACAGAGAAGATGCATTTTGAATTATTTAGACTTAGACCAACCATAGAATATTGTGATTTGTGGAAGCGGCAGCGATAAACCGTTTCACTCCAGAATTATGCAGACAAAAGGACACGCTCCTCACCCTGTGTTTACTCTGATGAAACAGTTTCTGGAATGTAGTCAATTTTTTTTCAGTTCGAAGAACTCACTTATTTGGGTTTTTTTAATCAATTGTTACTGTAGTATGTACCTGACGAGATACAGCTACATATGCTAGGCAATAAATTGTGCAATCTATTGTTTGTTTCTTCTTTGTTCAAATGCATAGGATATGACACAAAAGCTGAACAAATCAACATGCAAAAAGCTATGCATTTCGTGGTAACACTCTCTGTTTTCTTGTCGATTCTATTTTCGTTCGCATGTGAAGTATGTTATTGTCAGTTCTGATAGTTCCGTAAAATGTAACACGTAATTATCAGTTTTTCTAGAAACGTTTAAAAAAAAGTTTTAAAAAAAGTAAAAATTAGGAAACATACCCACAAAATAACTCCCAACCCGGCATACACAACACAAATCTTTCCCCGATGATAAGATCATAAGATATCTTGAACATTGCTGACATTCGTGATCTATGGGAGTGAGTGAAAGACGGTGAGCCCTGTAGGAGCAAATACTTAGCGATTACCACCTTGTGACCCAGAGATGCCCCCCCCCCCCCCCACTCTCCGGGTACAGTCCCAGAAAGCCAGTCCAACTGTGAGGTTATATTTGGACCCCGGACGGTTACCACGTAACTTAAGTCTAGACATGGTAAGAGGTATGATAACGTACTCTACTATGGGAGACAACCGAAACAATTTTGTCTGATCTGTGTACACCCAAGGATCCTTCATACACACGCGCGCGCGCGCGCACACACACACACACAAACACACACACACACATCCAAGACACAGACTTAGTTGCAGCAACAGACAACAAACAATAAGTGAACTTACACCTGGCACTGCGGCATGCCCCAGTAAATCTGTCAACTGGGCGATGGGGTCAGAGTTCATGAGATCCATGATTCCCCAGAACACGTGGTAGGAGTCCAGGTTGTTGAAGGATCCCATGCTGTCTGGGGGTCGCCATGATACCAGACCCAGCAAGCCTTCTGCATCAGGAACAATCACAAACCTGGCGTCATTGACCGGCCCGGGGAAGACAACTTTGGGAAGGTTGAGGGGAGATAAATACAATGGTTAATGAAATGATTAACTTATTGTATTCCGTCATCTTCCTCTTCTGGGCGTTCATGTTTGACACCTCTCTCATTGTCTCAACAGTTAATGATACTATGTTTGACACCTCTCTCATTGTCTCAACAGTTAATGATACTATGTTTGACACCTCTCTCATTGTCTCAACAGTTAATGATACTATGTTTGACACCTCTCTCATTGTCTCAACAGTTAATGATACTATGTTTGACACCTCTCTCATTGTCTCAACAGTTAATGATACTATGTTTGACACCTCTCTCATTGTCTCAACAGTTAATCTGGCTTTCCTTTTTGAACACACGCGGTTCGCAAGAAACATATTATTTTAACCGTACTATAATTTATGAAATGCAAAGACTAGACTTGAATGTTAAATGTCGATTGTTGAATTAAGAATCGACATCATAGCACTCGGGACACTCTTTTAAGCGGTCCGTCCCCATCTTCAGCAGTAAACAAGGAGTTCCGATTCCGATGGCATCAGTAACTGTCTGATTCTACATCCGTTTCGCCTTTCCCTTGAGTGTTGGGCATCGGCCAGATCCCCTGATTAGACGTTACACTCAAAAATCTCCTTTGTTGAAAATATGTACCATTGTTTAAATATACACACACGCACACGCACAAACACTCACTTACACACATACACACACACATACACGCACGCACTCACAATTTGTACTAATTTTTCCTTCTTAGTCACACAAATCAATCAAAGAGGGTGAATTCTGATAAAGATGCCAAAGTCAACATTATAGAACAGAAATGTAACCATTCTTTAAAAACATTCTTTGTTATTGTCTCATTATTATCATCATCATCAACATCACCATCATCATACTGGTCACCTACCCGAGGAAGGTCCACAGCTCTTGCCTCTATAGCCAGGCACTTTATCACAACCTATGGAAGCAAAAAATAACATCATTATCTGTTTCTTCATCCTGAGTCAACTTCTTGTCCTTTCTAATATAAATGTATCAAAGTAAATACGAAAAGGGATAAATAAACGCAATGGTCACAACAGATTACGACAATTCGTCATATGAGATCCAGAATAAAATGAGAGTAACTTACGACATCAGTTGGAGTTATATGAGGAAGAGTGGTTCTGTGTGTCATCCTCTCTAGAGTGTGGTGCAATGTGTCATCCTCTCTAGAGTTTGGTGCTGTGTGTCAGCCTCTCTAGAGTTTGGTGCTGTGTGTCATCCTCTCTAGAGTGTGGTGCTGTGTGTCATCCTCTCTAGAGTTTGGTGCTGTGTGTCAGCCTCTCTAGAGTTTGGTGCTGTGTCATCCTCTCTAGAGTTTGGTGCAGTGTGTCATCCTCTCTAGAGTGTGGTGCAATGTGTCATCCTCTCTAGAGTGTGGTGCAATGTGTCAGCCACTCTAGAGTTTGGTGCTGTGTGTCAGCCTCTCTAGAGTTTGGTGCAATGTCTCAGCCTCTCTAAAGTTTGGTGCAATGTGTCAGCCACTCTAGAGTTTGGTGCAGTGCGTCATCCTCTCTAGAGTGTGGTGCAATGTGTCATCCTCTCTAGAGTTTGGTGCAATGTGTCAGCCACTCTAGAGTTTGGTGCTGTGTGTCAGCATCTCTAGAGTCTGGTGCAGTGTGTCATCCTCTCTAGAGTTTAGTGCAATGTGTCAACCTCTCTAGAGTTTGGCACAATGTGTCAGCCTCTCTAGAGTTTGGTGCAATGTGTCAACCTCTCTAGAACTGTTTAACTTGACCTATAGTTCCACGTGTGGGTTCTGGGGCATGTCTTAACGGTAGAGTACTGAGGCATTCTTCGAAGTCATAATGCATCAGCTCGAGACAAGGAACCAACAATCTGCACACAGATAGTGAAGAAGTATGAAACGGATGTGCGTGCAACGCTCAAGTTCTGGATCCAGACTAAAGTCCAGAGGTGGACTAATAATCAGAACTCTCCTTCGGAGTTTAAAGCTCGATGATGCGAAGAAAAAAAAAAAGATCGGCTATTCTCCGAATAACGGTCCCAAATTATCGAGGCCGAAAAAGTAACCTATCAGGGCCTCAGTCACATGTAAATTGCGAACTTCCGGTGACTTCAATTGCGAACTTCCGGCGACTACCGTCACCGCAGAGAGTATCTCTCACGCCATCCGATGGCGTGGCGTGGAGCGGGGCTAAACTAGATGGCTGGGACTCACGAGCAGCAGCTACCGCATCTCCTGCAGCTTCCTTAATCTTATTTGCTCGTGAGTACTAGCCATCATAAGCGCGTAGCGGCGTGCGAGATACTCTAGGTGGGGGCGGTAGTCGCCGGAAGTACGCAATTTACATGTGACTTAGGCCCTGTTAGGGTATATATTCGGCCTCGATAATTTGGGATCGTTATTCGGAGGATAGCCAGAAGATCTACAGCCTTTTCCAATTTTAACAATCTTTGACTCAGTAACCGTTCGACAAAGATCAAAGAAGTTTGCTGCTGTAAGAAAACTGAGGCATCTCTGCAATCTGTGAAATCATAAGGACATGGGATATTTAAGACCACGCGCAAAACTTCATGTTAATCGCTGTAGGTGTTTTTAGAGATATTCGTTAAAGTTTGAGGACACGACTTTTGGAGCGGACTATAGCAGAAACAAAGAGGGCTGGAGATGGGTTCGGACACAGGGGATGAACAAGACTGTTTTGGTGCTCTCTGCTGTCATGGCTCCACAGAGAGAGGCTGGTAGTATTTTCCTCCAGTAAATCATTGGACATTTCATCTTCCCAATTAAATGGGCCCAGCCTTCACATGTAGGAAAATCCTAATTCAACGATTGGTTTTGACAGTTCGTCGTCGATGTTACAGAGAGGTGGCAATTTTAACTCATCGAATAGTCTTTTCTTCTTTTGTCAAAATCTGCTTGTGCCGCTAGGCGTCGCAGTCTATTAGATGATCGGCAACCGAGCCAGGGCGCGCTCAGTCGCTTCATATGCCGTGATGTTATGAAGTCTCAAGTTGTCCTTGACTCCTTCAATCCATCTTCTTCTTGGTCTTCCCCTGCCTCTTGGTGTTTCGATTTTCATGTTGTATGCTCTTGATGCTGGCATCGTTGGTTCCATTCTCATTAGGTGACCAAACCATTTCATTCTTTGCTTCTCAATAAATTTAACGATGGGAATGGTTCCAATAGTTCTTGTAATCACATCGTTTCTCACTCGATCTCTTCTGGTTTTATTCGCAGCCATTCTCAAACATCTCATTTCACAGGTGGTTAGTCTTCTCTCGTGTTCTTTTGTTAATGTCCAAGTCTGACATTGATAACCTAATGTCGGTATAAAGATTGTATTTATAATTTGTCTTTTTATCTCAGCTGGGACAGCAGGGTGTTTTAAAATTGGGGCAAGCTGGTATGCGACATTGTTGGCTTGTTGGATTCTTGCTTCGATCTCTCTGTCTATTTTACCATTGGATGTAAAGATACTTCCCAAGTATTTAAATTCTTGCACTTGTTTTAGGCTGTGATCTAGAATCTTTATGTCGATGGTCTGTTGCTCTCTACTTATGCTCATGACTTCTGTCTTTTCAGTATTGATCTTCATATGATGCTTGAGGCAACTGTCGTGTAGTAGGTTCATGTGGTCTTGCAGCTGTTTACTATCACTGTGAAATATGCATTGATCGTCGGCAAAGAGCAGCTCATTGAATAGTGATCTGCTTTAAACATGGGGGAGGGTGGGGGGGGGGGGGGGGGGCTAAACATCAAATACTCAGTATTCCTCAAAGCGCCGACAGGGTCGTCGTGTTTATTTTACTTACTCATACTCACGGAATACATACAGACAGGCATCCAGACATTGAGACAGACACCACTGATTTAGAGGGTATCTCATATATATATATTACTTCCACCACTCACTACCATCAATACCACCACCAACACCACCACTACCATCAATACCACTACCAACACCACCACTACTACTACTACTAGTGATAGTAATAGTAGTAGTAGTGGTAGTGGTAGTAGCAGTAGCAGCAGCAGTTCCTCTTCTATTTCTTCTTTATACAGACATATAGACAAACACATTGACAGCCAGAAATACAGAGACAAACACAAAAGTAAAAGTGGATGGTATAAACTCGATACGCTGAGATTTATTTTATTTCATGAGCAAACTGAAGGAATCCTTTGATATTATACACGCATTTGCAAGCAGCACGGCCAATATATATGCAGTTTTGTGGTGAAGAGTGCGTGGCATAGGGTTCAATAAAGGCCTACATTTGGTGGGGGCGGGGGTGGAGGTTGCGAGCACGGGGGGGGGGGGTGGAGGTTGGGAGCACAGGGGGGGGGGGTGGAGGTTGGGAGCACGGGGGGGGGGCGGTTGGGAGCACGGGGGGGGGAGGTTGGGAGCACGGGGGGGGGGGGGTTGGGAGCACGGGGGGGGGTGGAGGTTGGGAGCACGGGGGAGGGTGAAGGTTGGGAGCACGGGCGAGGAGAGAGTGAAACAGGACACAATTACCATTAACGAATACACCACTCACTCAAGTTCAAACTGTGGCGTCCTTCTGCTCCAACTGCAGCATCACTACAGCGAGAAATAGCTCTGATCTGATGAGGGAAAAACATACTGAATTAGTGGTGCTTGTTTTGTTCTTTTTGTGGATCCTTCTGATACAGCAAGCAGATATTCGCAAAATCTCCTTCATGTTTGTCCTAGACAATGCTGGTTTGTAAGGCAATGAGAGAGCAGACGCCCTGGCTGATAGTGCGACTGTTAAGAATTGGTTAACAGTGGACAGAAGACATCATCAATGCCATAAGAAAGAGGAAACGTGAAGATTTCAATACGGCAAAAATTGATTCTTCCATGAAAACTGCATACCCTGGGTGTACCAGCTGGATCAGCAAGACAGGAAAGCCAAGCGGGAGCAACATGTCGTTACATCAGCCAGAAGAGAATGGGAATTGTTAGGATAAAAATACTTTAGAGACATACTCAGGAGGAGAAAGGAATACGTATGGTCATGTCCGATGTGCGATGCAGATGATCTTTAAATAAACAATTAACAGTGTTTTTCTCCCTTCTGCTAGTGAATACATTTTTTTTATACAGTGTTGTTATTGTAGTTGTTATTGCTGTTCTTCTTCTTCTTCTCTTCCTCCCCCCTCCTCTTCTTTTCTTCTTCTCCTTCTTCTCTTTCTTCTTCTTCTTCCACACACACACTCACTCACTCACTCACTCACTCACTCACTCATTCAATCACTCACATACAAGTATACATACAAAACAAAATGTTTCGAACAAAATGTCTCTTTCAGCTAACATAAAATAGTATATTTTTCTACTTAACTCTCTTCGCGTCCTTCAGAAAAAAAGGGGGGATTTTAGTAAAACCAGGAAAGTCTGAGGGGAAAAAAAGCAGCAGGAACCTACGAGAAATGCTGTTAGACGACGAGGGACTATCACGTTCACTATCATCCTCAAATGGCTCGTCAACTTCCATGGGCGATCATGCCTCTCCACAACCTGCGATCTCCAAGCTCATCTGCTAACACTACTCCATGACATGGCAAAAGACTGTCAAGAGTGGTTTTGAGTTGACTTCCAGTATCTCTCTTTCCACAAATCTTTCCAGTGGTCACAACATGTTCTAATGTTCCTCTGCTTTCAACAGGACATAGAATTATGACTGGCTCCTTCTGATAGCATGACATGGACAAGTGCAAGAAGAACACGTGTAACCGAGGCAACCGTCTTGGTCTAGCGGTTAGACTCTCATCTGAGCATATGAAGGTCTCGGGTTCAAGCCCTGACGAAGCCGGACATTTTTCAAAATGGACCTTGGCATCTCGGTGAACCCAGCCTTAAATGGGTGTCAGGTACAGTCCTGGGAAGTAAAGGCGGTCAGTTGATGTTGACCACATCACCCACTAAGTGCCTAGTGGTCTATAAAATATAGGTCTAGCCCTATATGCCTAGTAAACCTAGAGTCACGAGAAAGGGTCCTTTACTTTTACTTCAGTTGTATATGTAGCAGAAAAGTTGGCTATACACAAGACGGAAGGTTGTAGAGAAACAGATACGACACACGATATGGACTATAGACAAGAAAACACGTGACGTATTTGTTGTTTTTAAATTTAAACGGTTGACTGTGACCTACCGTGAGAGTGACTCGTGTTATCACTCGTGGGGGGGGGGGGGGTGGTGGTTATAGAAACGTTAGTCTCCCCACGGACCACCTATTTACACACTAGCTCACTTCCAACTGTTCTACTTCTGATTGGTTGACCTTGAGCCACCTGTCCTTGGCACAAGGTAATGCCGTTGATATTTCGTCTTCTATATTTCAACATTCCAGCGCCTTTAACACTACAAAAACATCGACAAACTGGGTCTAACACACAACCCCTTCAGAGAGTGCTGAAACTTATGTCACAGACATTCTCTTTCTCGGAATAAAAAAGTAAATGCAAGACATCACAGAAAGCAAACAACAAAGCGGCACACCTGTAACGTCCAGCAGGTTAGACCAGTCTAGCAAAGTTATCAGTCGAACGTGACCTATCTTATGTGGGGAGACTAACGTTTGTTTGACCTCACTCGGGTTTACAAGAGGAGGTACTGACGCAATGTGTCGGACTCTCTTGGAGATGTACAGCTTGACCTAGCAGCGAGACAATCTAGAGAGGGCTGGAGATTGGCCCAGGCACAGAGGATGACCAAAACATTTTTTGATACTGCTAAGATCAATCAAAGCTTCTGGTTCACACTTGAACGAGCGGTTGCCACGCTGGGTTGTGGTTCAAAGCTAGGCTGGGGTATCTGCGCCATTTGGGCCAACACATCCGATTCAAGCAAATCCCTTATTTGACGTTTCTTATGACATGCTTGTTGTGGAGCAGTTCGCCTTTAAAAAAATACGAAGAAACTCCGACACAGGAACACATACGATGATTATTTTTTTTTTCAAAAGGAACAAAGGAACTTTATTTTCAAAGGGTCACACATTGGACACGCAGGCCCGTCTTATATGTGGCCCTTCCAGATGCTCATCTTTCACACAGCAGGTGTATTTTATCAATAGAGCATGTTTGTTCACCCCCCCCCCCCACACACAAACACACACACGAGAGAGAGAGAGAGAGAGAGAGAGAGAGAGAGAGAGAGAGAGAGAGAGAGAGAGAGAGAGAGAAGTAGCCAGAAGGAGACGAGCACTCACGGAGAAAGTGATGTTGCAGCCGATGGCATCTGTGGGTATCCTGCCTGTGAGCCTGAAGGCGCCTTGAGCCGCTGAGTTTGAGGGTGCCTTGTAGATATGGGAACATGATTAATATTACATAGCTGGTGTTGGAATAATCAAAAGTACGTACATAAATTAGTACATCAAATATTTACGGTGTTTCATTTATAAATGATAGCACAGCGTGGATCAATATCACGTGGCATGTTGATAAGCATACATAGTCCGGGTTGGTCAACTGGTTGTTTCGTCAAGTACGCTAGTTGTCATTCAATAGTAAAATTCATTAGTCCTGATACTATACATTCAGTGCACCATTGATCTACGATAGTTCTCCAGGGAACACTGTGCATTATGGAGTATTGACAGTGCATGATGTCTCAATATTAATACATGTATTGATCATAATTAGTTCGTGTTGTTCTTGCAAACTTTTCACCTTTCCAGACCATAGGGTTACACTGTGCTAGGGGATCCACAGGCCCTAGTGATGGCGATTGTGACTAGCTACACAAGCCAACGTTAAGAAAAATCTTGGACAGTTAGTGACCAGAATTTCAGGACCATTGTTGCTAACACATGTATGTGAAATGTTTCCACTCAATGTATGTGAAATATTTCCACTCCAACACATGTATGTGAAATATTTCCACTCCATGTATGTGAAATGTTTCCACTCCAACACATGAATGTGAAATATTTCCACTCCGACACATGTATGTGAAATGTTTCCACTCCATGTATGTGAAATGTTTTCACTCCAACACATGTATATGAACTTTTTCCACTCCAGCACATGTATGTGAAATGTTTCCAGCCCAACACATGTATGTGAAATGTTTCCACTCCAACACATGTATGTGAAATGTTTCCACTTCTACACATGTATGTGAAATGTTTCCACTCCAACACATGTATGTGAAATGTTTCCACTCCAACACATGTATGTGAAATGTTTCCACTCCAACACATGTATGTGAAATGTTTCCACACCGATGCTAATGTCCTCGCCAGTATGACATCATGGCTAATCCGTTTTTCGCCGGCAGCCATATTACCCATATTGTGTCAAAACTGAGGGTGTTTATAACTGCGTCATCACAGCGCTCTGGACTCTGAGGTCGACCCAGCCTTGAGTGGGTACCAGGTAAAAGTCCCGGGAAGTAAAGGCCGCCAGCGTGATGTTGACAACATCACCGCCTAGTGTCGATTTATCTATGAGATATAAATCTAGCCCTATATGCCCTGTATGCCCAAAGAGTTTGGAAAAGGGTCGGACGGCAGTTATAGGTGGTGTTTTCTTTATTCACTACCTAGAGATCGCAGGTCAATCTAACCTCAAACTGATATCAAAATGTTTACTCTGACAGCTAGCCTGTGGATGCGAGGGTCGGGAGTTCAGATTCTGATGGAGCCAGACTTTTTTTTTTGAAAATGACCTTGGCTTTAGATGGACCCCGCCTTAAATTAGTGCCAGGTAAATTCATGGGAAGTAAAGACGGACTGCGTGATGTTCATCACATCACCTGCCCAATGCGGATTGGTGCATAAAATAGAGGTCTAGCATGTGTGCGCAATACAGTCGGTAAGCGACGTGACTACAACGGTAAGCTACGTGACTACAACGGTAAGCGACGTGACCACAACGGTAAGCGACGTGACTATACCGGTAAGCGGCGTGACTACAACGGTAAGCGACGTGGCTACAACGGTAAGGGGCGTGACTACAACGGTAAGCGGCGTGGCTACAACGGTAACGGGCGTGACTACAACAGTAAACGACGTGACTACAACGGTAAGCGACGTGATTACAACAGTAAGGGGCGCGACTACAACTGTAAGGGACGTGACTACAACGGTAAGGGACGTGATTACAACGGTAAGGGACGTGACTACAACGGTAAGGGACGTGATTACAACGGTAAGGGACGTGACTACAACGGTAAGGTACGTGACTACAACGGTAAGGGACGTGACTACAACGGTAAGGGACGTGACTACAACGGTAAAGGAAGCATTTCTAGACCAGTGGCGCATATTTCTCTGGCGGAAAGTTTTGGTTGTTTGTCAAATTCTAGACTTCAGTCTTGTTTCAGAACCTAAATTTTGCGTGCACATCCATTTTACAGATGTGCCATTTCTGTATGAAGACTGTTGGCTCCTTGCCTATCACGTAGATGCACTCTGACTTTGAGTGAAACGCCCCTAATTAGTCGCCTTTTACGACAGGTTTGCTAGGAATGATGTGGGTCTATCCCCCCCCCCCCCCTACTCTCAAATAAATTGGGCCCTGGAACTCACACGGGATAGCAACGGCCATAAGATGCTAGACTGATATTTATAAACCAAGCGATACTCGATGGCTGATGTGGTCAACATCGCACTGGTCGCCTTTGCTTCCCAAGATATTACTCGGTACAGACTTTAAGTTAGTTGACCCGGGAGCTGAAACCAATGTGGCGACAGATGAGCGTGCAAGCGATGTGTGGAGTCAGTCATGCAAACGTCACGATGACATCTGTGTGTGGAATATACCATGGGGCATTCTGTGAAGTGAGTGGTCAACACAACAAAAGACAAATAATGCAATCGAAGTAGTGTGCTCTTGTGTGTGTGTAGATTTATGTGTGTATATGCGTATGCGTGTGTGTGGATGTACTTATGTTTACGTGTGTGTGTGTGTGTGTGTGTGTGTTAGGTCCATGGGCTGGTTGTGAGGAAAAGGAAACAAAAAGACAAGGAAAATATTGTAATTTGAAAGACAAATATTTACCTGGGAAGGAAACCGCTGGAATTTGTCTACGAAGAGAGACAAAGGGATGAGATCTGGTGTCTGGACACATTCAGTCAGGTAGTCAAACTTGTGCTCTAGTTCCAAGTCAAGCGAAGACCACCCTGCAGTGTACATACATACGCGTTAGTGCAGTAAATAGGAGACTCGCTTTTAAATCCTGCAGCGAACGACCGGTATTCTATGTAATGGGAACCAGAGTAAACACTCTGTGGTAAATGGAGGAACGTCGCTGTAGCTACGGAGTTTCGTGTGGACGGTGACACAAACAAACAGTTTCTATCAGCTGTCTGTACTGGTGGCAGAGCACTTATGGTTTATAACCGTGTATAATGACGCTAGCTTACATCTCCCGACTTGACCTTTTACCTCACTTACGTCTATATATAAACACACTAATGTACGTGCAAACCTACACGCAGACTGGCTGACTGATAGATAAACAGACAGACATGTGTGAGAAAGACGAAGTGATAACGCCGGATATGGAGTAGTTTTGGAATAGTGATGCTGTTTCCTGTTGTACGAGTTGTTTTTCATTCTGTGAAAAACAGACTTAGCCTGGCCCATTCTGCTCTTAATTTCTGTCACACTTCTTCCGTCTGATGTTAAAATTGTACCCAGATATTTGAATTTATCGACTTGGAGAAACTGTTTACCTTCTGTCTAATATCCCACTGTGGTTGTATTCTTTTCTTTGAACTAACTTTTACCTGCGTTTTCTTGACATTCAAGGACAACCCCCATGTTGCACTCTCCTCTTGTTACTATGTCCTCTAATTGTTGTAGATCATTAGCATTTTCAGGTATCCAAACTGTGTCATCTACGTAACGTATGTTGTTTATATAATAACCTCCCACTCTAATTCCTTGTGTATCTATGAGCTTTCTCAATATCATCTCTCTTTGCCATCTGTTACGTTTCCCCCAATCCGCCGTGACGCTGGGTATGGCCAAAATAGTTCAGCTTCCGAGCCAAGATGCTGTTTACTAACCAATCTTCCTTAATGTTCTATCTTTTAAAACGTCTGTATTTCTTCTCTTCTTTATCCATGGTATCTGAGAATCTTTCTATAGCATTTTCACCCCAAAGTCCCTGTTCTTTCTTATTCGTCTGCAGCATTTATATGAAAATAAAATGGACGCTAAAACTGTACATTTTACCATCAGGGGGACGCCACTCCAGAGTGTAAAAGATGAATTCAGCCTCGATAGCCGGGTCAAAGTTCAGCGACGTCAGGTTCATGTCTTGTGGAGGGCCTGGGATCAAATCTGTGGAAATATAACAAAATCGAGTTCGTGTAAAAAAAAATGCTTGCTGGCCGAGTACTAATAATAATGTCAATGCTTATAGCAACATTTTATTCATGTTAACCTAGTGTTCTTTTTAAGCAAGCTCGTGTTTTACTGTATTTGTTCATGTTGTCTTCTTGTGAATGGATGACACGGTCCAGAGACTGATTTTGTCAGTGACTACATAAAAGATGCAGGTTCTCAAACTATAGGTCTGCTGGCCTCTTGGAGTGTCGACACTAAGAAAACAACGGGGGGCGAGTTTGAAGGAGGGAGGGGTCGAGTACTTAGATAATTTCTGCGGGTGGGTGGGGGGAAGTGGCGTAAGTTTTCTTTTAGTGTGTAATAATAGTGTGTAGAGTAGCGAATAAATATAAGAACACATCTGAAATTAAACGAGATGTATACATAGGTACATTAAAGAATCATTTCTATACACGGTAAAATGCGGACCCGAGTGTCATGGGTTCAAATCCATAAAGGATTTTTTGCCCTTAAAAAATTACCTAGGTTCCCAGGTCGAGCCAACCTAAAATTGGTGCCGGGTAGAGTCCTGGGAAGTAAAAACGGCCGGCTTGATTTTGATCCCATCACTCCACCGAATGCCGACTGATGTGTAAATCAAGTCCAGCATCATATGCTCAGTACGGCCAAAGGAGGAGAAAATGGTCCTTTTCACTGTTATCCCATATAGATATCATCTCAAGAAATGAACATTTGGTCTAACAATGATAATGCACTGTATAGCGAGTACAGTGCGGACCTGACAAAGAAAACTAACCATGAATCTAAGAAATGGTTCTTCATGTCAAAAATTCATCTTATCCATAGAAGAATTGGAGCAAGAAATACTACCAGGGATAAATAAATTGTTTTTGAAAACGGAAATTCGCCACACCCTAAATCGCTTTAAGTGGTCTGCACTGTACTGTGGCCGTGGTATTTTACCTGGTATGTCAACGACATCGCTAAACCAACGAGAGCCAAACTGAGACACGGCCGCCACACGGATCTCAGGTGTCCAGCAGATATCAGGGACTCTCAGCTGGTAGGTTACATTGCCAGCCTGAAACAGATCAGTTTGAAATCAAATGTTACACATGTTAATGTATTCTCAATGTGAACGCGCCGTTTTCTGTGGTTGCACGATATCTATGTTTGCTTAGCAAGCTGTGTACCTACATCGTGTTGGCATTAACACTTATCACCAAAAGATACATTATTAGCAGATCTTCTTCTGCTTCTTCTTCTTCTTTTTCTTCTTCTTCTTCTTCTTCTTCTTCTTCTTCTTCTTCTTCTTCTTCTTCTTCTTCTTCTTCTTCTTCTTCTTCTTCTTCTTCTTCTTCTTCTTCTTCTTCTTCTGCTTCTGCTTCTTCTTCTTCTTCTTCTTCTTCTTCTTCTTCTTCTTCTTCTTCTTCTTCTTCTTCTTCTTCTTCTTCTTCTTCTTCTTCTTCTTCTTCTGCTTCTTCTTCTTCTTCTTCTTCTTCTGCTTCTTCTGCTTCTTCTTCTTCTGCTTCTTCTTCTTCTTCTTCTTCTTCTTCTGCTTCTTCTGCTTCTTCTTCTTCTTCTTCTTCTTCTTCTTCTTCTTCTTCTTCTTCTTCTTCTTCTTCTTCTTCTTCTTCTTCTTCTTCTTCTTCTTCTTCTTCTTCTTCTTCTTCTTCTTCTTCTTCTTCTTCTTCTTGTTTTTCTTCTTTTTCTTCTTCTTCCTCCTCCTCCACGTCGTCTCTGTCCTTTTCTTTTTCTTTTAATTATCAAAATTGTCTACTTCCTTTGCCTGTTGTATAGTTTTGATTGGGAGTTTGTCACTCCGTTATTGAACATGAAAGAAGGCAGTTACCTCTGAAAGCTGGACCATATCAAGTGTCGCTGTAGTGTTTGCCTGGCTACTGGCAATTACATAAACAACCTCAGACAAGCTCTGGGGATCTGCCCTCCAGCTCAGCTCGACAACACGCGTCAAAGGAACCCTGTCTATGTTCACGTTCGGCTGCTCCGGCACGTATCCTGAAATAAGGCCCAAAATAGTTGTGTCTATCACGAAGTTTACCTTAGAGCCCAAACAGTCAATATTTTCAGTGTACTCAAACTTACCCTAATTAAAGAATATAATGGCATGTCTAGAAATTTGCAGCCATCTGCGAATAGTTTTTGAAACAGCTTATGTATCTTTAACTTTTTTTTTTCCACAATTGTAATATTATCATCATCGTGTGCCGTGTTTGACAGAGTCGGCGCTCATGCCTTTCTTAAATCTCAGTCTGTAGTATTTTGATTAATTCCACTGATAATATTCCACCATGCCATCGCTTTGGCTCGTCAAGCACCGTTTCTCTTGATCTGCCTCTGTCTCTTCTACTGTTGATCTTTCCAGACATCGCGATATTCTCTAATGCTTTTCCTCTCAGCGCATGACCGAACAACACTTTGCGTGTGTCTTTATATATATATATATTGTGTGTGTGTGTGTGTGTGTGTGTTTTAGAAAATGTGTATAGTTTTCTAATTTTATTAACCACTTTCAAGCAGTCGTTGTTGGTCACTACGACTGTCCACCCTACTGACAAAATTGTCTCAGAAAGCCCATCTCCACGGCCACCACGTTCTTTATCTGTTCATTCACATTCCATGATTGGCAACCATACAACAGCATTGGTTCAACATGATTATTTCACCTATGGGGTCTCCGTGGCGAAGGGATCAAGCCATTTGCTACCGCCCTGAAAGTAGGAGGTTCGGTTCACGTCTGCTATTTTTCGGAGACCACTGGGAATAGTCACCAGAGCTCCGGTGTTCATGCTTTGTGCGGCACTCTCGCTAGGCGGTAGTCGTTCTGCCGAGAGAGACTGGGCCCATGGGATAACACCCGGTTCAATTAGATAGACTCTTTCACCTTTAACTTGTGTCATCTTTCGCAACGCCACCTTGGCCTGGCATATCCTGGTCAGTTGCACATCTATCTATATTTTCCCACCTGTCTACCCAACTCTGTTTGTCCACCTGTCTGTCCATATATGTCTTTCTGTCTGTAACCCCATCCCTTTTCTCGGTCCGCCTTTGTGTCTACCTACCTTCCACAGATGCCAGGTAAGAACAAGTTCCCTCGCAGTGAGTATCAGTTTGGTTTGTATCGGCCTGATCACATCTGACCAACCAAGTGGCATTGGCTGGAATCTGGCTTGTGTTGGTGCAGTTTGCCTGGCAACAGAATGAAACTCAGTGTTCACAGATATGCCAGAATGACTGACTTTTGCACATGTTTATCTGCCACCAGTGCTCTTAACTGAGGTTTTAAAATCAACGTCGACAAAACAGTAAGCATGATATTCAACTTTAAAAGACAGCTTAATTATGACCCAGAAGAAACGAGACTCCAAATTAATGGCAGAACAGTTCAGCGGACACGGTCGACGAAATTTCTAGGAATGATTCTGGATGAGCAAATGACCTGAACTAAGCACATCGATGATCTCGTAGTAAAGTGTACAAAGTACAACAATATGCTGAGAATGATTAAAGGAAACGGATGGGGAGCACACCAGGACACCCTAATACAATTTTATAAAGCTTTCGTTAGGGGCAAAATGGAATACGGAAGCATAGTATACGAATCAGCATCAGAGAACAGCAAATGCAAACTTGATAGGATTCTGTGCCAAGCCCTGACTTCCATCATGGGCGCTGGCAAAGGGACATCGAGAGAGGCCATGGAGGTAGCACTAGGCATCACACCGCTTAACCTCAGAAGGAAACAACTAACTTATAGCTATTGGATGAAAGCGGCCAACGATGCCAGACACCCAGCTTCAGACGCTTTTCATCATAACATTACCCACCTAGGTGACAGACCGGTCAGAGACATACAGAGACCAGCAGCCTGGGACGCTGCACTAGAAATTAACGATGATGAGGACTTAGCTAGGACTCTAGAGGCAAGCGTTAGGTTTGTCCCTCAAATCCCTCCATGGAGACTAGAGCTGCCCAGGACAGACATGAGTCTGATTAAAATTATTAATAAAAATACTGAAACATTTGAAGCCAAAGCAATAACAGAAGAATACATAGACCAGATCCGATCAGACAATCTGGTTGCATACACTGACGGATCAAAGAATGAAGCAGGACAAGTAGGAGCAGGAGTAATAATCCCACAGTGGAATATACAAAGAGAATATAAAATAACAGATCATGTGGCAGTATGCACAGCAGAACTAGTCGGCATAATGAAGGCACTAGAGATGGTAATTAATAAACCTCCAACTAAATTTACCATACTGACAGATTCATTGTCCTCGGTGCAGACGTTAAAAACACATAAAACTAACAGTAGACCAGATATTAAAGAGACAATCCTAAACCTAACAACTCAGCTCAAGAATAAAGGATGCCAAGTCACCATTGCATGGGTACCAGCACACAGAGGTGTAATTGGCAATGAAAAAGCTGACATAGCAGCCAAAAAGGGAGCAAAATGTGATGTTTTAATAGATGTAGGACTTGGAAAAACAGAAAGGACCAGCATAATCAAACGACATATAATTAAAATGTGGAAACTGCAATGGCAAAGGAGCAATAATGGCAGAGATGCCTACAATAACCTTAAAGAGCCCAGCCTTAACACACAGGTACGGGACAAACTGAAAATTCCAGCCAACAAACTTCTATGGAGAGCTAGATTAGGATGGCACCCAGAGAAATTTACATCTCCACTATGTCTGGACTGCTTTCAAGATAATACTCTAGAGCATTATATAATAAACTGCACTAAATATAAATTGGAAAGGAAACCCATTGAGGAGTTTTTTCTAAAACGCAAACAACAAATTACTGCAAACAAATGTTTAAATGTAGATAGCAATAAAGACATCCAAAAACTGGTTAAACAATACCTTATTAAAACAAATCAAAACTAAAAAGACCAGATTAGGGATTTACTCAGTATAACAGAAGGAACTGATGAGATGGTAACCCCGAACATCATAGAGTCAGAGAGATAGTGTAAGTATGATGAGTGCATAGATGTGAACATGGACACATACACAAGGATGAGTGCGTGTAGTATGAGTGCATTTGTGTATAGGATGGATACATAAGACACAGTGTATGTAGGTGGATGGTACGGAATCATGTGAGGACGGAACAGGGGGAATATAGTTGTGCGAAAGGTACAGATGAATGAGTACATGGATTTAAATGTTACTGTAGGCATGTATATGTGGGTATGAGTGTGCATGTGTGTATATATATGAAAGCGTGTATATTTATATATTTGTGAGTGTATGAATGACAGTGCAATCAAAGAAACCATAAACTGTGTTGCTGTATGTCTGTTCATTAATGAGAACGAATGGAATGAAGGGTGCAAGCAGCAAGAACGTCATCGCACACCATCCACCAAAACATGATACGTCAGTACCGGACAGGTCACATACCAGTAACGGGACATAACATAAAAGTGACACGACCAGACGAAATTACAGACAAAGCGACACAACACGCATAAGACATGGAAGAGTGAATATCACTACGTGAGGATGTACTCGTTTTTTTTTTTTTTTTTTAATGAATGTAAGCACAGGCATTGGTAAACGCATATGAAAGAGTTTGCGTGTGTACGTAATGTCAATTAGGTATGCATATACGGATAAGTATGAAAGGACGTACAAATATGTAGTGTTGTCTGCATGTATGAGTACTCGAGTGCATGTACGCATACACCTAGTTGGGTGCGTCCATATACTCCGGGGATTCATAAACAAAACCATCCCACTCCACAACATGCATACAACATGCACATGACCGACAGGACTCATAACAAAAATATGACTGACAGCAAATAGGGAATACAAGTGACTCGATAATGACAGGACTAGAACGCATAGCCTCCAATACCACCCCATCACTGGGATGATAGCAAAGGTTGGTAACATGATACACATAGTCCCGGCAAAAAGCCACGCTAGAATCCAGCAAGACGGCAACGACGAGAATTGACTGAATGACCTCCCGCTCCCCTTCCCCCCACCTTTCCCTAAATCTTTCGGATGCACTATGAGTTTAACCCCCCAACCCATTCCCACAGAGAGCACTTGAGTTCGTTGCCCAACATGCCACAACAATTCTCATCGCCGATCATTTGGATCTCAAAGCGTGAGCTGGACGGTCCGGTTATATGGTATTTACGTACACCGGAGCTTAGCTATCAACACAACCCGATCACATAATAACAAATGACGACTGGACTCGCTTAAGACTCCACACAAACTTCCACACACATCCAATACATGACTAACCCGTTCATATTACAGGAAGACAACTATAAGACCACTATGGTCATACGCGGAAAATTTTCACATTTCGGAACTATTCACATTCAAAAACTGTTTTCAGTACTTTTTGGAAAATTAAAATACTCAAAATTTTAAAACAATAAATGGTGGCCGAAAGGTCGTTGTGTTTGGAAGCTCGCTCGCCTTCGAGATACGCCTAGCCAGATCAAGGGAGACAGAACAAACAGGAAACACCACGAATGAAGAAGGAAGACTTGCACCAGTGACAACAGGACGAGCGGTTTGATACGGAGGGAAGCATTAAGCCAGAAATGGCACAAACACCAGTATTCAGTCACGAAAGTGACGCAAATAACCCAGACCACAAATATAGGCGGAGACTGTTAGCAGCCTAGGCTAGCTAGCAGCAGTCTGAACGTGGTCGAGCTTTTCTTTTTTTTTTCTTAAAAGGACTTGGACTTGGACTTAACTGAGGTGAGACCGCGTGGATGTGAAAGCGATAGACTTCACGTGTGCTAGACATCTGACATGTTGGTAATAGCATATGGGAGATGTATCAACGAAAATTAGAAGGAACATATCTTTACTGTCGTTAATTGCCATTGTAAGGCACATACTGAGAAAGGAGATCATGACGACTTCGGGCCGCACATGGCCAGTGAATAAATGAGTTAGGTTCAATGCCATCAGGGCATCCACCAAGCCATAAAATCCCGGTGACACAAAGTGCTACAATGCTGATACGGATCACCCGAGGAGAGGTCCCAGACACCTCGTTTAACGATTAGGTTATATTAGGACCCCCAACTCCACCCAGGATAGAGCTTTAATAAAATAAGGAAAAATTTAATCTTGTATCGTGACGTCTTTAGAATATGGTAAGTGAAGCAGATACTGCATTTATAAGAGCATCTCGTGTATAAGGTTCCTGTTATAGGAAGTGAGACATAGAATTATAGCATGTTGCATAGAACCACTATTAATAAGACTTTAAATGGAAGACATGTAGTAAACTGCATTTTATAAAATGAAGAACGTCTTGTGCAATACATCCTTGTCATTGACAGTTAGAAGAAGAATTCTTGCCTACTACATACATACAGTTTTAACATATGGCTGTGAATCCAGGATAATCGGTAGGCAGGCCAAACAATTTATTTAGGCCTCAGAGATGTGGTTTTACAAAAAAATACCGTGGACAGCCAAAAAGAGCAACCAAGAGGTTTTGAAAGCGGCGGGATCCCGAAGACAGCTAATCACAGACATCAGAAGGAGACAGTCATGTTATGAGAAGAGGGAAAATAGAAGATGTTGTGACCATTGGAAAGATCTGTGGAAGGAGGGATAGAAGAAGACAACGAGAGAAGATTCTTCACAGTCTTGTTGCATGGCATAGAGGTGTGTCGGCACACGAATAGATACATGCTGCAGGAGATCGTAGATTATGGAGAGGAATGCCACGCCAGTCGACAAGGCACCTGATGATGATGTAGCAGACAAGACAACATCTCATGAAGTCGCTCATTTACAGACGAATGTAGTCAACATCCTGACCACTAAAATAAATAATCTAATTGTGTTGACCGAGACTCAGATGCAAGTAACAGTTATCTATCACACAACCGAATGATGCTCTCTTTCTCTCTTTCTCGCCTCCCCCCCCCCCCGCCCCATCCCCGCATTATAACAAGATAACAGATGGAAAATATAACAACTGAAGAAATATACAGGGAACAATTACCGACAATTCTTGGGAGCCTTTTGGTCAGGCCACTGCACTACGTCTAGGTATCGTATTTAGCGGAATATATACAGACAAACATATTTGCTCACGATTGCTTTTCTCTCTCAGTCGTCTCTCTTTCTCACTCTCTCTCTCTCTCCCGTTCTTTCTCTCCTGTTCTCTCTCTCTCACACACACTCTTTCTCCCTCTCTCTCCACGGAACATACTGCCTTGACGTATCCAACACAGACGACAATGCTCGTATAACAAGCACACCCGCCAGGTCTGGACAGATCATATTGTAACCAAACCTACACCCTGGTCACGGCACCAGGCCCGGTACTGTGCCTGGCACATCTCCATGAAGACATCCGGGTCATGTGGGGTCAGTATCAGCTCTCCGCTACACAGCCTTTCTGCCAGGATTTCTAGCAATAAAAGTCTGGCCAGGTAGAATGGAACTGACACCATCAGCTGTAACATAGTCAAATACACACTTATCATCATCATTATCATTTGCGCACATTATAAAAGGGCTGCCTCGCCCAAAAAGCAAAGAAGAATAACATACAAGTAGGTCATGGAAACATTTTTTCGCAGACTTTAGGCTGGAGGGTAGCTGAAGTGCTTTCACTGCTGTCTCATGAAATATTGCCTGGTTAGGCACGAAACTCTTGCACTTCCCTTTTCACTGAACGAGCCCAGCCCCCAGCCCCCAGCCCCCCCCCCCCCCCCCATTTTTTTACACCCCCCCCCCCCCGTCTTATAAAAAGAACCCTGATATGTTAAGGATTGTGAAACGCGTACACTCTTCTCTAAGTTACTGAGACACTATAACAAAAATTAAAATGTCAGATTTCGCTAAAAATCCTTGGGAAATCAACTGCAGCCGACCGTCTCGTATCCTCCTGCGGTATGAAGCTTTCTTCGTGTTTTTGTTGTTGTTCTTGTTGTTCTTCTTCTTGTTGTTTCTTCTTTTATTCTTCTTCTTCTTCTTGTTTCTTCTTCTTGTTTCTTCTTCTTTTTCTTCTTCTTCTTCTTCTTCTTCTTCTTCTTCTTCTTCTTCTTCTTCTTCTTCTTCTTCTTCTTCTTCTTCTTCTTCTTCTTCTTCTTCTTCTTCTTCTTCTTCTTCTTCTTCTTCTTCTTCTTCTTCTTCTTCTTCTTCTTTTTCTTCTAATTTTCTTCTTCTAATTTTCTTCCCCTTCTTCTTCTTTGTTTACCGGCTGTAAGCTCCGACGGAAGGGCCTTGTTTGTATCTATTTGGCCTGCAATTGTAAATTTCGAGAAATTTGCTGCTTTGACTACATAGCCTGATCTATTATCACCTTTATATACATTTTATTTAATTATTGTCACACTCCTCCTAGTATTTTTTTTTTTCGTGTTTCGTTTCGTAATAGCACTTCCTGTCGAATTTTTCTCTTAATGCGCATTTCCGGTTTCAAGGTGACCTTTCCGGTGGTTTAATTAACTGTATTGATAGCGAGTCAGGTGGAAACATGATAGTGTCTGTCTGTATTTCCCTTCCAGCCATTGGGCTTCTTTCTAGCCATTGTTTGTCACTTCTTACCATTTGCTTGACCTAGTTAAACCTATTTACGTCATCACACTTCTTGAAATGTATATTGTCTACTAGACTCAACATTAGGGCTAGATATGTTTGTTGTTTTGCGGTCCGGGTAACATCCTGGGAAATAAATGCGGCCTCTGTGGTGGTGACAACATCACTTATTAAACGCCGATTAATCTAAAAAAGTAACAGTATGTTGGTAGGGGAGTGGGGGGGGGGGGGGGGGGATTCTCACCAAAAACCCATCATATCAATGTTGAAAAATAATGTCAGTCTTGAAATAGTCAAATGAAAGACAAGTTTTTCACGCTTTCAGACGTATTTGGTTTACAGGGCTAGACCTATATTTGATAGACATATCATTACTAGGTGGGTGATGTAGTCAGCATCATGCCGGCCGCCTTTGCTTCCCAGGACTCTACCTGGCATCCATTCAAGTCTGGGTCGACCTGGGAGCCAAGGTCATTTTCTGAAAAAGTCCGTTACCATCAGAACCTGAATCTATGACTGACTGACTGACTGACTTTCTACCCCACCAGGACATCACACAAGCGATAAACACCCGATGACACAAAGTGCCACCATGCGGATGAGGATCGCCGTGGAGAGGTCCCAGAAACCGCGTTCAGACACTTGGCCATATTTATGGCCTGCATATATTGCGGCCCCTGGCAAAAGCCAGGGTGGGGCTTCAAATAACAAAAAAATTCGTCCTAAAAATGACGAAACTGGATTATATAAATCTATGACTTTCCGATCCGCAGCCGAGCGGATTATGTTGATTATATACCGCTTATGTGTTGTTCCTGTACTTCCAGTTGCCGTTGTAAACAAAATGTTCTCCACCCACACACTCCAGCCTCCACCATTGAGTGTCCCAGTAGAACTGTTTTACAAGGTTGAATGGGGTGTTTAGTTTTGTTCCTCATTTGATTGGTATCCGAAAAGTGGCTCCTTGAGTCAGTTAGTGTCAAATCGTCAGGCAGCAATGCCGGAAGGAGAATAAAGGGAAACAATCAATTTGACCTTCCGCCTCCAACTCCTTTGTCCAAAATCGTATCCCTAGCATTTCTCTCTATTGATGAAGATGCTGTTTTTCATCGACAACTTTAATGCGTCTATATTTGTTTATATTTCATGATCGACCTTGTTGCTATAATTCATATTCTGTTGCTTAGAGTGAACCAATTAGGTGTCATCTCCGCAAGAAAGGTTCGCTTGTAGCGAAACTCCTGTCCCTGGTCTCGATGTACACTAAACACACTACTAAACTAGTTTCGTCCTTTTTAGGACGATATTTTTTGTCATTTGAAGCCCTACTCTGGCTTTTGCCAGGGGCCGCAATATAGGCAGGTCATACATATGGCCAAATGTCTGAACGCGGTTTCTGGGACCTCTCCACGGCGATCCTCATCCACATGGTGGCACTTTGTGTCATCGGGTGTTTGTCGCTTGTGTGATGTCCTGGTGGGGTAGAAAGTCAGTCAGTACACTGTCCCAGGCTGCTGTTCCTCCACGGTTGTTCATGCAGTAAAGGATTCTTGTTCCACGAGTATTCGGCATATTATGCCAGTTTGTATAGACCAGTCGGCACGTCTTGGGTGGTGTGGTTAACATAACGCCTACCGACTTTACTTTCCAAGACATTACCTAATACCTAGTTGAGGTGCCTTCGCAAAACAGAGGTAATTAAATGGTATGATAGAATAACTAATGTAGAGCTTTGGGAGAGAAATAAGCAACCTCCAGGGGACTAAGAGGCGAAGAAAAGAAGCTAACGTTGGATAGGACATACATTGAGATATCCGAAGAACAATATAACTAGAATGTCTTTGCACTGGAACCTACATGGGCATAGGAATAGACGAAGGCCACACACACACACACACACAAAAACACACATACACACATGGAGAAGGGAGCTGGAGAATCAAGTTAGAAAGATGGGGTTGACGTGGGAAAAACTGCATGCGATGGCAAAAGATAGAGCGATTTGGCGTGATTTGGTTGAGGGCCTGTGCTCAGTTGAAGCTAGAAACGCAGAAGTAGAAAAAGTTGCAGTTGAATTGACGTAGGAGCCGAAGTAAGTTTTAAAAACAGAAAAGAATCCGCCTGACTGCAGATTAGAACTCTACCCCCCTCGCAGGCAGGCGAGAATCTGCTCGTTACGCTATACAAACGTCATGGATCAAAAGCAAGAACAGTGCTGGCCCATACGCCAGCAGTCCTATCGTATGGGAACTAGGAACACTTACCTGGAGTCCATACCTGCAAATGGGCCCAATACTAGTCTGCGTATACAAGGCCCAATACTGGTCTGTGTATACAAGGCCCAATACTAGTCTGTGTATACAAGGCCCAATACTGGTCTGTGTATACAGGGCCCAATACTAGTCTGTGTGTACGAGGCCCAATACTAGTCTGTGTATACAAGGCCCAATACTAGTCTGTGTATAAAAGCCCCATACTGGTCTGTGTATACAAGGCCCAATACTAGTCTGTGTATACAAGGCCCAATACTAGTCTGTGTATACAAGGCCCAATACTAGTCTGTGTGTACAAGGCCCAATACTGGTCTGTGTATACAAGGCCCAATACTAGTCTGTGTATACAGGGCGCAATACTAGTCTGTGTATACAAGGCACAATACTGGTCTGTGTGTACAAGGCCAAATACTGGTCTGTGTATACAAGGCCCAATACTAGTCTGTGTATACAAGGCCCAATACTGGTCTGTGTATACAAGGCCCAATACTAGTCTGTGTATACAAGGCCCAATACTAGTCTGTGTATACAAGGCCCAATACTAGTCTGTGTATACAAGGCCCAATACTGGTCTGTGTATACAAGGCCCAATACTAGTCTGTGTATACAAGGCCCAATACTGGTCTGTGTATACAAGGCACAATACTAGTCTGTGTATACAAGGCCCAATACTGGTCTGTGTATACAAGGCACAATACTGGTCTGTGTATACAAGGCCCAATACTGGTCTGTGTATACAAGGCCCAATACTAGTCTGTGTATACAAGGCCCAATACTAGTCTGTGTATACAAGGCCCAATACTAGTCTGTGTATACAAGGCCCAATACTAGTCTGTGTATACAAGGCACAATACTAGTCTGTGTATACGGGGCCCAATACTGGTCTGTGCATACAAGGCCCAATACTAGTCTGTGTATGGGAGTTCAATTACATTTTTTTTTTTTTACGGGAGAGTTTGTCGCAGGGTACTCAGCACACAGGTTTGCCAAGTGGCCCAAAATGATCTTAAGACGGCCCTGAGAACAGTGCCCCTACTGGACAGATGTGAACGTTGAAAACTGACACGTAAATGAAATCACATTTGACAAGCTGATATAATAAAGTAGTTGCGTATTTTCAACAGGAAATTGCACAAGCAATCCCATAATTTTGTTTGTCTGTGGTTTCATTAGGCAATTTTATGTTCAGTTGTTTGCTATTGCCTTCTTAGCGGTCGATGCCACTGTCGAAAGGAAAGCAAGATAATATATCTTGTCATCTCTTTTTGGGATGCAAATTTTAGCTCTTGCCAGGGACCGCAATATAAAGTAAAAAAAGTAAGTAAAGATCCCTTTTCACGCCTTTCAGCGCATCGGGCATATGGGCAGAGCGTCCCATATTTTTACAGACCATCAGCACTCTGTGGGTAATGTGGTCAGCATTACGCCGGCTGTCTTTAATTTCCCAGGACAGCCCATCCTGGTACCCATTTTAGGCTGGGTCGACCTAAGACGTCCCCGACTCGCAACGCCTTAGCCACGGACGCCGCGACAGCAATATATCACGGCCCTAAATATGGTCTAATGGCAGAACGCTATTTCTGTGACCTCTCCACTGATGATCCTCATTCACATGGTGGCACTTCGTGTCATCGGATGTTTATCGCTTGTGTGATGTCCTGGTGGGGTAAAAGGAATTAGACAGAGACAAAGCAAAATCGTCTGCTGCGAAATTACTTGCAGCTGGGATAGAACTTAGCACTTGGGAATTGCTTCATTTTATGTAGGTGTAACTCTGTAGTAACGCACCTGACGAGATTGAACGAATTATGTCTGGCAATAAATTGTGGAATGTATTGTTTGTGTCCGCATTATTTAGATTCATTACGGGAAAACATTGTTTTGGCCACGTGTATTCGAAATGTCTTAGCCACAGACGTCGACTGAGCTGATATAGTTCGGCCAAATTAAAGATTAAAGAAAGCAGATTATAGGAAGACGTGCTTTCTGGAAACAGAAACATGGATTGATTTAGCACAGGTGTGGGACACCTGAAACACTTGGAATGTTTTGTATGAAGTGATTTGTGCTCCTGTAGATACACATCAGTGGAAGAGTATTAAGTAGGATACCACAAGTGAACCAAGCAACTTATCTCATTATAAGCCCCAAAAGTATAACTCGTCTTAGTAGTACTAAACCGAACACTTACCAACATAAACACTTCAGAACACATCCCAAGAATGTACAGCTTTAAAGATTTGCTCAAGTAGACAATACAGGCAGGTAGAAAGACAATGCAGGTATTTTCGCTAACCCTAGAAATGTGTGGTGTGTTGAGATAAGGATGAACAGGTGCCACTATTCCCCGCCTGAAATCTGAAACTTGTGACAGCTGTGCGTGTAGATTCCATGTTTCAGTCTTCTTGTTAAAGTGACTACCATTTGTAGACAATCCGGTGTTTCCTTGGCGAATTTGTGAAGTTATTACGCTGAACTGAGGAATCTGCTGACCTCAGCAAATACAACAACGGAGCTACAAATAGTAAAAACATCTATCAACAATATTGTTATGTGCCGTGCCGACAAGTATCGGCGGTCACGTGTCGATATCTCCCAGCAGTCTCTCTTCATGTGTATGCCCTCCTTCTGATTTCGTTAAGTGGCTAAGACATAAGGCCATTTAACTATTTGTCTTTTAATTCCACTTCCCACCCGCCCTTTTTTTAAATTTTTAACATCTTAGGATTTAGACATGAACATGAAGTGTGAATGGAAAGCTCACCGGACGAAACACACAAATACACAAGACATACACAAAGTGTGTATGTGTGTGTGTGGGGTGGGGGTGGGGTGGGGGTAGATTTTGTCATTTAAGGACGTGAAACAGAATTGAAAAGGCTTAGCCCCAATCATTCACAGACAGCTATCTGAACATCGTCAGCATACAGGGCCAGTTATGCCAAGTTACTCAAGATATCCTTTGGGCTTCCATAGATTTCCGACTGCCACATTATGATCAAGATCATCTGCTACCTACAGTTTTGACGCATTTACATTACAGAATCTCTCTCTGGATGGCAGATACCCGTTCACACTCAACAGAATGTAACTACATGTAACGAAGTCAGGCCCACAGACTGAGTGACTTCCCTTCCCATTGATACCTCTTTGTGACGCAGGGCGTCTTCTATGTTGCAGGGGTGTTTGCGTTGGCGTTCGGTCGGCGTATATCATGTTTGTGGTGAGGGGGAGGGGGTTTCGTAAGTCTATTTAAGGCGCCCCAGGTGCCTATATACAAGAAAGAAGTGCTGCAGGGAGAAGCGCTGCAGGCACGACGATTTATGAGTATCGAAAGTTGGATGTTTTTGTTTTTCTTCGTTCGTTGGCGGTGACTCCCTCCTCTCCCCCTCCCCTCCCCAGAGACAGAGAATGCACTGACAAGACAAGCAGGCATTGAAAAACATAACAGTTTCCGTACTCCCGAAGCGTCGCGCCACAACGAGGCATCAATGGAAAGGAAAGTCACCCTGTGTGCGGCCTGACTTTGTTAATTG
The DNA here is from genome assembly GCA_905116865.2 of Candidula unifasciata. Lineage (NCBI taxonomy): Eukaryota > Metazoa > Mollusca > Gastropoda > Stylommatophora > Geomitridae > Candidula > Candidula unifasciata. Next base: position 365,883 of record CAJHNH020005835.1, on the reverse strand, counting down.
TTCCGAATTTATAATCTGGGCACTCGTATCGGTTACACCGGTCTGCTATAACATGTACTCCCATGCTGGTAAGGACCTGACCGACTGTCAAAACTTCAACTGTCGCAGGATTGTCGAGCCGGTTTGACTCTTTTGCAAATCAAATTAACCATTCTACAACCCTGTGCTGATTCCCCCTCCTCCACCTCTTAATACGCATGATGTAGGTGGCGATGAATCTGGTGTGTTTCCTTTAAAGTCAAGAGTGCATCTGTCTCACTGGTAAGGAACCAACAGTCTGCATACAAGTAAACCACATTAGTAAAATGGATGCACTAGTAAAAACTCAGGTCCTGTGACAAAGCCAAAATCCAAGGCACATAATGCGTACTCACAACCACTCACTCAAGCGCACACGCACGCACCCATAACCACCCACAATATTATTCAAACGACGTTCGTCCCATTAGCAACTAAGTGTTTACACACCTTGCCTGCAAATATACACATTTCTCTACTGCTGACGAAACCAACAACACATCACCACTCAATTTTATCTCAGTAGAGAAGCGATTTCTGGTTGCCATCTCAGCTCTGTCTCCACTGTTGTAGTTGTAGCCCTGTGTGCCACATCTTCTTCTGAGGAAACTTCAATATGCCCACAGACGCCGACACCTTGGTCGAAATGGGATTCCCTCTTCACAGAGCGTAAGATCCAATTGTTTAAGTTAAAACTTTTATGTTGTATTTTCCGAAACCTGTTTATACTTCAATACTTCAGTAACTTTGAGTTTTCCGTCTACTGAAGTGACTCATATAATAATTGAGATAATAATCGTTCACTCTGTTACTGTTACAGTGAGTAGTGAGTTTCAGGCACCTGTGTGGCTGTCATCTTATTCGTTGTATCACGGCTAATCAGCACTTGTTTATCTTCTTATATGGGTCATTAATAAAATGGTGCGCTTGATGAGGTCTTTACTTTACCAGTGCCCCGTGGTTTTTCTTGTAGAGAAGGTAGTGTAGGCTAGAGTGTTACTCGTTTTGACTGACTGCTTCTCTCTCTCTCTTGCTCTCTGTCTGCACCCCTCACTCCCCCCCCCCCTTCCTTTTTCACTCTGACTCCCCCCCCCCTCTCTCTCTCTCTCTCTCTGACTGACTGACTGGGAAAGGAGACAGCACTATATTCAAGTTAGAAGCCAGTCACTTTTAATTTTTCTCAGAAACTAGCATACTTTTTTTTTCAAAAATAGCCTTAAAAAAACCATGATATCAAGCTAATAGAGAATTCCAGAGAAATTTGACCAAAAAGCTTAACAAAATGGGAAAGAGGAAAACGTGCACAAAACAACACAACGTAACGTTTCGGCCAGGCAGCCTTTTTCAAACACAAGTAAACTACACAAACGAGGAATGGAGAGTATGTAGATCTCTAAGGGGTGACGTGAGCGACGTTTGAAAAAATGTGATGCGGAATAAATGAAATAAAATAAAATAATCGATGGCTAAAAAATGTATTTATTTTATATTTTTTATATTATATTTTTTAGCCATCGTTTATTTTATTTTATTTCATTTATTCCGCATCACATTTTTTCAAACGTCGCTCACGTCACCCCTTAGAGATCTACATACTCTCCATTCCTCGTTTGTGTAGTTTACTTGTGTTTGAAAAAGGCTGCCCGGCCGAAACGTTACATTGTGTTGTTTTGTGCACGTTTTCCTCTTTCCCATTTTGTTGAGCTTTTTAGTCAAATTTTTATGGAATTCCTTGTATTAGCTTGACTGCAGTCACCCCCATAGTTTCACCAAGCTAATAGAGTTACATAATTCAGATCATCATCATCATGTGCCCTGCCAATTGGCATAGGCGTTTCTGCGTCTCCACAGGTCATGATCCCTGGTTGCCTGGAACAGCTCTCTTTATGATATTCCTCCATGCCATTGTTTTAGCCCATCCAGCATTGTCTCTCTTGGCTGCCTCTACCCCTTTTTCCACTCATCTTTCCAGGTGTCATGATGTTTTCCAATGTCTCTCTTCTCATTATATGGCGAAAGAACAATGTTTATCTCTTTCTTGTTGTTGTATATATAGATCTACTTTCATTAGCTTCTTTCAAGCAATTGTTGCTAGTTACTCTGGCCATCCAAGGTATTCAGATACCAGCCAAAAATTTGCAGGGCAGACACAGTATATTAATCTTCACCCAATTATTGTAAAATTAAATGATTGAACACAATCTTTAAACCACTGAATTAAATACACTAGTGTCATGGCTGATGCTGACAGTGAATGTGAGATCGTCACAAATGAAATATTTAGTATTAATGTTGTTCCATCCTTTCTGATGCTGTCATATTCACAAGGATGAAACCTCTTATGTTACACCAGACAAAAAGCCAATAATTAGCATGCTCTGTGGACAAATTTGAGCAAAGCAAGGCAAAAAACACACATGTATTATCTACCGCACCTTTGTCTGATTTCTAACATCTTAATTTGTCTCAGCACTAAACTTTAATGAATTCATGTTAGTTAATGTCATCTGCACATTGCTCAGATCTTCCTCACAAAAATCCAACTCATCACACAAGTCATTCACCCATTTATCCATCTGACTTGTGCAGTCAAGTCCTGTGACGATGGGAGAGTGACAGATGAGAGTGCGCTTGCAGTCACAGCTGCGGACCTACCTGCTTACTTCTGACCATATGGTTTGATTAGTCTAGTAGTGGCTTTCAGTAGCCCCATGAGTGACAGCACTGTTCACCTCCATGGCACAAGGGAAGAACTCAAATAGGTGCCCTAGTTTACAACAGCACAAGGAAAGAGCTCAAATAGGTGCCCTAGTTTACAGTGGCACAAGGGAGGAGCTCAAATAGGTGCCCTAGTTTACAGTGGCACAAGGGAAGAGCTCAAATAGGTGCCCTTGTTTACAGTGGCACAAGGGAAGAGCTCAAATAGGTGCCCTAGTTTACAACGGCACAAGGAAAGAGCTCAAATTGGTGCCCTAGTTTACAGTGGCACAAGGGAAGAGCTCAAATAGGTGCCCTAGTTTACAACGGCACAAGGGAAGAGCTCGAGTAGGTGCCCTAGTTTACAACGGCACAAGGGAAGAGCTCAAATGGGTGCCCTAGTTTACAGTAGCACAAGGGAAGAGCTCAAATAGGTGCTCTAGTTTACAGTGGCACAAGGAAAGATCTCGAGTAGGTGCCCTAGTTTACCACGGATAGCGAGTACCCTGTTCTAACATTGAAACCATAAAAAAAGACTTAGTTTTTTTGCAAATACCTGGCATATGACATGCTACTTGATCATGAAAACAGAAACATACCTGGAAAATATACAACCCTGGCTTGGGGAGAATTAAAAAAGTATAAAATTTTTGTTGTCTTAGCCTTGAGCGAGACTCACCTGGAAGGTCAATGCAAGCTGTGTGAAATCGTTGCTGCGGTGAATGAAAGCTGTGTGGAGTTGCTAATTTTTTTATAGTGGCAGAGACTTTAAAAAAAGCTGGAATCTGGCATTGGCTTTATAGTCAGAACATGGAACAGAAATAGCATAAGCCTTCCAACAAAGCAATTTTGCTTCCAATACTTGGGTATGCTTACAAAACACGGAATGTTTTCAGCAGCCTGCACCATCACTTCCACACAGTATGCCTTTATGCCTTAAGAAATTGCTTAACATCAGGTGGGAGGAAAAGATCACTGATACTGTTGTCCTCAGAGGAATTAGCCTACCCAGCATCCTCATTTCTCTGAAACAATCCCAGTTGCACTGGGAAGACCACGTAGTCGACATGTCAGACCATCACTGCCTGTTTGACGCTTGATCCTTTAGCAGCTTCTCTGCCTCAAGTACTTTCATGCCTAACATCTCTGTAATGCCTTGTGTCCACATACTCGCTGGTTGAGCTATGCATCTTCCTGGAACTGTTCCTCCTATAACATTTCTACAGCATTTCACATCATCAGAGTATTTTACTGTCCAAGAACACGTGATGTTTATTAAACATTTTGCTTCTATGTTCATCTCCTGTAGAATATAATTTTCTTCTTCTTGATCTGCAGCATTCTAAGCTTGTATTTCTATTTGCTCACATGTTTCCAGTGTATCTACGCCTTTCTTTTCCCATGTAGCTAATGAATACCTTCCAATATTTCATTATATTTTCATTATATTAAGATCAACAGAAGGTAAAGATATGACACAGTTTACCACATGTTATGATGTATGTGAATAAAACAATAATACTCCATAACTTGAAGTCAAATGATTCTTTAAACTTTTGCAGACAAAGAGCTCTTGCTAAGACAGGCTATAAAGGTGTACAACTGGCAATGGATTGGTATGTTACATGCATTTTATTTTCACCTATCTTAATATTATATCAAACTTTTTTTAAAGTAACTGGTCAATATGTTTACATGTTGCTTTTATTCATCCCATTGTGGGGAAACTCAAGTCCTGGAACAAAGCCAAAATCCACAAATGAATGCACAGTCAGGTCTTTCCACCAGGGTTTGCAGCCAGTGAATGCCAATAAACAACAACATTTTAATCATGATTGTTCCTTTTTGTCCCCATCTGGGTTCCGCTGCAACAAGCATGTCATTTAAAGTGAACAAATTATGAGTTTTCTGACGGTGTCTTGAGGCCTTAGAGATATTGATGTACAGAAAGATGCTTACAGTTCCTTGGACAGCCAGGAAGAGTAACCCAGATATTTGGAAAGAGTTGAGGGCCCTAAGACAACTTATCACAAACATCAGAAGGGAACAGCCCCCCCCCCCCCCCCCCCCCCCCCCCCATTTTTTGGGTTGAAATTGGAACATGTTGTGACCAGGAAAGATTTCTGGAAAGAGAAATAGACGAAGTGACAGCAGAAGAAGACTCTACAGATTTTTTAAAACTGGGCATGGAGGGTTGTCAACACAGGAACTGATACATGCTGTTGGAGATCGCAGGTTGTGAAAAGGCATTATCACCCATGCCACTTGGCAGAAAATGTGATGATGATAATGGGCCATTAAACAAAAAAGCAGTCCAGCTGTAAACCAGAAAACAACATGCCAGTGACCCTTTTATTGCCAGGTGGAGAAGAAAAAGAAGAAGTTCCGCTTCGATGATTCGGTATGTCAAGTTTTATTTTTATTTTTCTAATGTCCTTTGTTAGACTGCCACAAAGAATTTTTTTTAAATAACTCTGCTAGATATTTTTTCCAGATAACCTCTAATCTGCAGTGATATTGTAAATATCATTTTTTTAAAATTATAATCAGAATAAAATTAATATTTTTAAAACTATAAATTCACTTTCCACATCTAGCACAAAACTGAAACAGAGAGAATCAGCAATTCTGAGCTCCACTGAATATGCACATTTAAAAAAAACCTAATGTAAAACTAAAGAGTTCACATGTCTAGGCATTTGTAGTCTGTAGAAAAGATCAAAAATACAAATAGAAACAAAATACCTAAAGGCAAACACTAACATTTATCTGCTGTCAATATTACTCAAATAATGAAAGATAAGGAAACTCAAGCCAGAAATGACAAACATTACGGACATTTTCTGCCAAACTTAACCTATCAGTCAACCTGAAAAAATTGTTACCTCGAAGAGGGTTTGTTTGGGAAAAGCTGTCGGCTTTGTGGGAAAAGATATAGCATTAAATTGTGGCTGTTTACATAACATAGCATAACCCTTGACCCATTAGGGACATGGAAGTGTATCGATGGAAGCACCATCTTTCTCTTGTTGAACAAGTATTTAATAAATTAATCCTGTCCATTTCTTGATGTTTTCATTCCAGGTTTTTTCCCTCTCTTCTTCGACTAACCCCCAATGTTCCTTTACAATCACCCCCAAGTGAGGCTAAAATTTGTTTTACATTTTTCTTAGCTTTTTATTCTTCATCTTCTGTGCAGTCACCACCAGCAGACAATGTTGGTGTTCATCCACTTCTGGACTTAGTCTTGTTTCAGAACTTGAATTTTGTGTGCATATACATTTTACAGGTTTGGCTTATTTGTTTGCAGACTGTTGGTTCCTCACCTCTCAGGCAGATGCCCTCCTTGAAAGGAAACACCCCTGTGTAGTCATCTCCTATGACGTGCTTGGCGGGGCACGGGGGCAGTGGGTCTGTTTCTGTCCCTCAGAATGGGGCCATGGAACCCACACAGTGCATGCACCATCAGTGTCGCACCCACACAGTGCTTGCACCATCAGTGTCGAACCCACACAGTGCTTGCAGCATCAGTGTCGAACCCACACAATGCTTGCAGCATCAGTGTCGAACCCACACAGTGCATGCACCATCAGTGTCGCACCCACACAGTGCTTGCACCATCAGTGTCGAACCCACACAGTGACAAGTGTTTGAAAAACTGGCCTCTTTCCCTAATCCAGGAGAAGACTTGTTTGTGAAACATGAGCTGTGGTGTGAGTGTCATATGAAAACAGCCAAACAATGATTGTATTGACCATTACATGGTTGTGTGTATGCATTTGAAAAATAAACTACATCACAATCATTTCTCAGGCTGTTTGCACATGATGGCGACCCTGACATAGACGAACCATTTGAAGCACCTAAAGGTCACATACTCAGTGAAGGTAGCGTGTGTATACGTATTTGTTCTTTCTTCTTACCCCAGGCATGCTCAAGGATTGCTTAATTCTTTATGTGGCAATATATTTCTTCAGTGTGTGTGTGTGGGTTTGTTCTTTATTGTCTGTATGGATATATTAGTTCTTTATTCTGTGTGTGGGTAGTTTAATTCTTTATTTTGTGAGTGGATATATAATTTCTTTATTGATTGTGCTTGTGGGTACATTAATTCTATCTTGTCTATGTGGGTACATAAATTCTTCATTGTTTATGTGTTTACTGTGTGTTGAAAACAATCCAGGGTTCATGAAACTGCAGCCCTACTGAACAAGCTGTGTGATGATAGACATGACATCAACTGCTGAACGGGTGGGTAATCAAGAGGAAGAGTTGTATGAAGTATCTAGCTGAAGGAAGATAAAACGCCTGGAAGCTGATGTGGATATATATGTACATTTGCATTATTTGATGGCCACAGGATGCAGGAGAGCTTAGTGCTCTGTGATACTGACCAGGGATAAAAGCTAATCCCCCCCCCCCCACAACCTCCTAATGTGGCCCCAGAACTCACAGAGAGAAGATCAATACATACAAGATGCAACCAGAAAAATGTGTGGAGATCAATTGTTGAAAATTCCAGAGAAATCCTGGATCATGTGTTTGTTTGGTATCGATTACGTATTCTAGCATATCTTATGTTTGTGTGTCTGCCTATGTGTGAGATGGAGAGACTGATTACTTCCTGTGTATGTGGTATTGGTTACGTATTCTAGCATATCTTATGTTTGTGTGTCTGCCTACATGTGAGATGGAGAGACTGATCACTTCCTATGTCTGTGTGTGAATGTGGTATTGGTTACATATTCTAGCATATCTTATGTTTGTGTGTCTGCCTATGTGTGAGATGGAGAGACTGATCACTTCCTATGTCTGTGTGTGTATGTGGTATTGGTTACATATTCTAACATATCTTATGTTTGTGTGTCTGCCTACATGTGAGATGGAGAGACTGATCACTTCCTATGTCTGTGTGTGTATGTGGTATTGGTTACATATTCTAACATATCTTATGTTTGTGTGTCTGCCTACATGTGAGATGGAGAGACTGATCACTTCCTATGTCTGTGTGTGTATGTGGTATTGGTTACGTATTCTAGCATATCTTATGTTTGTGTGTCTGCCTACATGTGAGATGGAGAGACTGATCACTTCCTATGTCTGTGTGTGTGTGTGGTATTGGTTAGGTATTCTAGCATATCTTATGTTTGTGTGTCTGTCTACATGTGAGATGGAGAGACTGATCACTTCCTATGTCTGTGTGTGTGTGTGGTATTGGTTACATATTCTAGCATATCTTATGATTGTGTGTCTGCCTACATGTGAGACGGAAAGACTGATCACTTCCTATGTCTGTGTGTGAATGTGGTATTGGTTACATATTATAGCATATCTTATGTTTGTGTGTCTGCCTACATGTGAGATGGAGAGACTGATCACTTCCTATGTCTGTGTGTGTATGTGGTATTGGTTACGTATTCTAGCATATCTTATGTTTGTGTGTCTGCCTACATGTGAGATGGAGAGACTGATCACTTCCTATGTCTGTGTGTGTATGTGGTATTGGTTACATATTCTAGCATATCTTATGTTTGTGTGTCTGCCTACATGTGAGATGGAGAGACTGATCACTTCCTATGTCTGTGTGTGTATGTGGTATTGGTTACATATTCTAGCATATCTTATGATTGTGTGTCTGCCTATGTGTGAGATGGAGAGACTGATCACTTCCTGTGTCCGTGTGTGTATGTGGTATTGGTTACATATTCTAGCATATCTTATGTTTGTGTGTCTGCCTACATGTGAGATGGAGAGACTGATCACTTCCTATGTCTGTGTGTGTATGTGGTATTGGTTACATATTCTAGCATATCTTATGATTGTGTGTCTGCCTATGTGTGAGATGGAGAGACTGATCACTTCCTGTGTCTGTGTGTGTATGTGGTATTGGTTACATATTCTAGTATATCTTATGATTGTGTGTCTGCCTACATGTGAGACGGAAAGACTGATCACTTCCTGTGTCTGTGTGTGTGTGTGGTATTGGTTACATATTCTAGCATATCTTATGATTGTGTGTCTGCCTACATGTGAGACGGAGAGACTGATCACTTCCTATGTCTGTGTGTGTATGTGGTACTGATTACCTGTTGTGTCACATGCTACGTTTGTGTCTGTTGTCATGCAGAACCTTCCAGTGACTCTGCAGCAGTGGCAAGTGAAGCCACTCCAGATGAAGCTGTAGACAATGGAGATGGTGAAACAGTTTTGCAGGCAAAGTCATTGAAATGTGATGAGTAAGTGATATTCAATGTAGTGTTTTTTCATTTAATGTTTGTGGTGTCATTAGAGATAGGGAGGTACTTGTTTTTTTTCTGTTACATAAGATAAGTCTGCTGTCCTTAGGTACAGTGGAGTACTGTCTTAGTTGTGAATAGTAGCATGTGGTTGTGGTGTGACCGTTGGCACTTTATGTAACAGGTTGTCATAATGTGTTCGAATTTGACATGAAATATATTAATGAACAGACTTGGTATTAAACATGGTAATGATAAGAAAGTATATGCTGGTATGCATGTGGTATGAACACAAAAAGAAAACATACTGTGGTTAGAAAGGATAAGAAAAAAGTTGGTGAAACAGGTGATAGCCAAAGTAATTGACTCTTTCAGCTCCAAGTAGTGCATCCTGCATGCGGTTTCTATTCAGAAGCCCAGTGAACGCAAGATTCACCGATTATACGACTTGCATAACCAAACCTAAGTCCTCCAATGCTAAACCTACTGGGATTGATTGATTGACAGAGCTAAAACATGAATCTTTTGTAGCAAATAAAGTAACAATTTTAGTTTACAAAAACAAAAAAAACCTGAGCTCCATGCAGAAAACTCCACAGAACCGATGCTATCAAACACCTGACAATGGTATCCGTTTTTGTTTTTTTAAACCCACACAAATTAATGTAGAATTAGGTGGATTATTGTTTGTTTCTGCAGAATTGTTATAGTTCAGAACGAAATAAAAGGAACTTTTGTCTGTTTCTGCAGAATTGGTATAGTTCAGAACGAAATAAAAGGAACTTTTGTCTGTTTCTGCAGATGTGGGAAAATCCTGAGGAATGAGATGGAAGTTCAGACCCACGCGGCCAGAACACAGCATGCAAGCTTCTCGGAGAGTACAGAGGAAATTAAGCCACTCACAGAGGAAGAGAAGAAAGAGCAGATGGCAAAGTAAGTTGTCATTCTTTCTGTATGATGTCTCATTCTTTAAGTATGTTGTCATTCTTTCTGTATCTTGTCATTCTTTTTGTACGTTGTCATTCTTTCTGTATGTTGTCATTCTTTAAGTATGTTGTCATTCTTTCTGTATGTTGTCATTGTTTCTGAATGTTGTCTCATTCTTTCTATATGTTGTCATTCTTTCTGTATGTTGTCTCATTCTTTAAGTATGTTGTCATTCTTTCTGTAAGTTGTCATTCTTTCTGTATGTTGTCATTCTTTAAGTATGTTGTCATTCTTTCTGTATGTTGTCATTCTTTCTGTATGTTGTCATTCTTTCTGTATATTGTCATTCTTTTTGTACTTTGTCATTGTTTCTGTATGTTGTCATTCTTTCTGTATGTTATCATTCTTTCTGTATGTTGTCATTCTTTCTTTATGTTATAATTCTTTCTGTATGTTATCATTCTTTCTGTATGTTATCATTCTTTCTGTATGTTTTCATTCTTTCTGGATGTTGTCATTCTTTCTGTATGTTGTCATTCTTTCTGTATGTTATCATAGTGAAAATGAAAGGTCCCCTGTACTTCATCACTCATGGACTGAATATGGGCTCATAGAGAGCAATTTGCCCACAAAGTTGGTAACCTCAATGAATTCTAATTTGTATTGACAAAACTTGTTCTAATTGTTGCACAGAAACTGGTTAAACATACACCTGTCTGTTCTAGACAGTTTGGTCAGTAAATTGAGCAAAGTAAAGTGCTCTTTAATAATGCACATGGTATATTGGGCACATGATAGTCATATTTGTGTTGGTATTTGGTGAATGATGTGGTCAGCATCATCTTGGCTGCCTTTACTGAACAGGACATTTCCTGATTACAGTTTTAGGCTGGGTTAGCCCTAAAGTCATGGTCAATTTGGGAAAAAATCAACTCCGTGCAGATTCAAATCCAGGATCTTCAGGATGCCAGGCAAGTTTTTAGCTGCTACTTTACAGCTTCTTCAGACAGTATGGTACTTGTAGCTGCTGGTCGTAGGAAAGTCTCCTAACGGGCACATCCACCGGATGGTGAAGTGGCCACTAGATACAGAGGTTAGCCTCATATATATTGAATAAACAGCCATGGACTAACACTGGTGGTTGTCATTGAGAGGAGGCGAGTTAGTAGGTAGGACAGTCTGCACTATAAAATATCTCAAAACTCTGTGAACTAGCCACGGCTTGAATAATGGGAAGACAGAAGTAATAGTAATATCAAAGATTGGTGCCTAAATGTGTAATAAAAGTCAAAGGTGTTATTTTAGAACATGTACAGAATTGTATGTATGTTTGCAGATAGATGTCATCAGACAGAAGATGTATTAGAGATAAAGAACAAAATAGAACAGGCTAAAACTGCATTTTATAAAAGGAACATTTTATGCAATCAATCTTGGAGTTTAGGAAAACAATTATATCCTGCTATATACAACTAGTTCTAACATAAGGATATGGCTGTGAAGCCAGGACAATTAATAAACAAGCCAAGAATCTCTTGAGGCCTCGGAGATGTGGTTTTGCAGAAAAATCTTAAGAATTTCTTGGACTGTCAAAAAGAGCAACCCAGATGTTTTTAGAGAGGCAAGAGTTTGAGGACAACTTATCCACATACAAAAAAAAAGAAAGATACAGTCATCATTTTGTAGTCATGTTATAAAAAAAAAATTGGAACATGTTGTGACCACTGGAAAGAATTCTGGAAACAGAGACACAGAAAGACAGCACGAGAAGATTTTTGACAGCCTTCTGTCATGACATGGAGGGGTGTCAGCACACGAACTGATACACGCAGTTGCAGATGACAGACTGTGGAGAGGCTTGATCTCCCATGCCAGTCAGCAATTCACCTGAAGTAACTTGAATACATTAAACTGAATTTTTGAAAAAAAACTTAAAAACATTTAAAAACAATATATATATATATAGATACCAGATAGGTAATACATGTAATCTGATTTAAGTCAGAGCACCAGAAAACCTGTTGCAGCCATCAGAAGAAAAAAGGACAGTATCTGAAGCACTCATCATGGGGGGGGGGGGGGGGGGGGGGGGGGGGGGGGGGGGGTGGGCTGGTACATTTTGTCATAGAAAAAGAGCTAAATGAAGCATGTGAAGATGTCAGTTTAATACATGATGCTACAGAACTGAAGTTTTATAAGATGTGATGTCAGTTTAATACATGATGCTACAGGACTGAAGTTTTATAAGATGTGATGTCAGTTAAAACATGATGCTACAGGACTGAAGTTTTATAAGATGTGATGTCAGTTTAATACATGATGCTACAGGACTGAAGTTTTATAAGATGTGATGTCAGTTAAAACATGATGCTACAGGACTGAAGTTTTATAAGATGTGATGTCAGTTAAAACATGATGCTACAGGACTGAAGTTTTATAAGATGTGATGTCAGTTAAAACATGATGCTACAGGACTGAAGTTTTATAAGATGTGATGTCAGTTTAATACATGATGCTACAGGACTGAAGTTTTATAAGATGTGATGTCAGTTTAATACATGATGCTACAGGACTGAAGTTTTATAAGATGTGATGTCAGTTTAATACATGATGCTACAGGACTGAAGTTTTATAAGATGTGATGTCAGTTAAAACATGATGCTACAGGACTGAAGTTTTATAAGATGTGATGTCAGTTAAAACATGATAATACAGAACTGAAGTTTTATAAGGATGGTCACTCATGCCTGTTAAGAAGGCACATGATGTTCATAGTGAGCCGGGAGTCTACTCTGATCGGTATGTTATGTTGGATACATCTATAATGCATTGTCAATTTTGAATTTTGTTATCTTTTTCAGACTTCAAGAACGATTAAAGCAGAAGAGATTGGAGAAAGAGGAGCAGGAAAAGAAAGAACAAGTTCAAAGGGAAAAGATGAGGAGGTATCAGGGCAAAGATCTGACACTGGCTAAGCAGAAGTGAGTTCTCAAAGTGGTTTTTTAAGTTGTTTTTTTGGGGGGGTTTCAACTTTGTATTTTAAGTGGTAATTTTTCCATGTGGGTTCCCATTGACTCCTCAACAAACATGTTGTGGGAGTCGACTTCTTGGGAGCATCCTTCGAAGTCGGAGTAGATCTGCCTCAGAGGGACGGAACCAAGAGTCTACAGACATAAGGCAGATGTGTGAAACAAATGTGAAGGTGACAACTCACTTTCTAGAACAAAACTAAAGTCCAGACATGGACAAACACCCAGAACTTTCTGCTAGAGTTTACAGCCGGTGAACACGAAGAAGTGGTTATTGATAAGTAAATTGAGGTCAAGAACCATTTTTTTACTAGTGGAGCATCAGGCATCTAGGGCTAGCCCTATGTTTTCATAGATCACTTGATGCTCGCTGGGGATTACGGCCGCCTTTACTTCTTGGAATGTTTCTGTTTAGAGTCGCCATGGAGACAGGGTAATGTTTTTCTAAAATCTGTCTGAGGCGAATTTTAACCCTAGACCTTCAAGCTGGCAGGCAAGTGTCTAGCCACTCGACCACCTCGGCTGCCCTGGTTAGTGATCATCATCAGTCAGCAGGTCCTTTACAGAAAGTGGCTTTCGTCACACCACTCCGGAAAGTCTCATCAGAGCATGCCTAAAAGTCTTGTCTCGGCACTCCGGAAAGTCTCGTCAGGGCATGCCTAAAAGTCTCGGCACTCTTTCTCTAGCCAATTCTCCAGCCCTGTCTGCATTTGTAGTCAGTGTATCTTCAGTATCTTATATCCACCATCGCAGGGGTTGCCTTATTTTCCTGAAACTATTCCCTCCATTACCATTCTCTCCAGGCCACCGTTATGTTTAACATGGCCAAAATACCTCAGCTTTCGCGACAGGATGCTGTTTATGAGGCAATTCTCCTCGATGTTCAGATCATGTAGGATGTCAATTTGTTCTTATTTTTGGTCAAAGGTATTCTGGGAATTTTTCTGTAATACTTCCCTTCAGAGGCTCAGTTTTTCCTCCTCGCTGATTCAGTAGTGTCCATAATTCACACCCATAAGTTGCCATGGGAAAAATGCGTGATCTCAGAATGTTTATTTGAACTCGCTTGCATGTGCTATGCCATAGGTTCTTTATGCTGTTTCTAGGAATGTATAATGTGCTCGTGATAGATTAGTGATAGTTATCATTAATTACTTTCCTAAATAAAGGAGACATCATCATCACGTGCACTGCCAACTGACATGGCGCTCATGCGTCTCTACAGATCCCGATCCATGTTTGCCTGGAACAGCTCTCTTGATGATATCCCTCAATGCTATCGTTTCAGCTCATCCAGCATCATCTCTCTTGGTCTGCCTCTAACCCTATTTCCACTTATCTTTCCAGTTGTTACGAGGTTCTCCAATGTCTCTCTTCTCATTATGTGGCCAAAGAACATTGTTTGTCTCTTTCTTATTGTTGTATATAGAGATCTACTTTCATTAGCTTAAATAAAGGAGACAGGAATTTCAATTTGAGAATTATTCTTCCTTTTTCTCCCTTTTACACACTTTCCTTGCTTACAATTCAAACATTATATTGCCGTTTTTCCTTTTTTTCTGGAGCTGAATGATAAAAGATATGCCACTTTGCCTTGTTTTTCTCCTGCCAGGTTGGAAGAAGCTGAGCTCAGAAAGATTGCTGAGGAACGTAAAAGAGAAAAAGCAGAAGAGAAGTTGGCCAGGTAAGAACAGTGTTTACCTGTCAGTTTATTCAGCAACTTTGGGGCAGGAAGCGAGAATGTTTTATGCCTAATACTTTGGTAACATTTTATGCTCAATTTATAGTTCACAAAAACAATTATAGAACAAGAGAATTTTAAATGAATCACCAAGGCTTGTGTAATTATTTGTCCTTCTAAGTAAAAAGTAAAAGTAAAGGATCCTTTTCCACGCCTTTAGGCGTATAGGGCTAGACCTATATTTGTATAGACCAATCGGCACAAGATGAGTGATGTGGCCAGCATTGCGCTGATTTGTCCTTCTAGCTGAGTTTAATTAAAATGTGTGAATAGGCAGGTAAAGTATATGTATAGTTGTGAAAAGTGTATGTATTGTCAGGTAAAGTACATGTATAACTGAGTAAAATGTATGTAGAGTCGGGTAAAGTCTATATAATTAATAACTTTTAATCTGACTCTATTAATAAAGCATACAAATTAGCCAGATGTGTAAAACAGATGTGCATGCAAAACTCAACTTCTGGAACAAGACTAAAGTCCAGAAGTGGAGGAACAAGCAGAACTTTTCACCAGGGTTTACAGACGGTGTGCATGAACAAGAAAACAGAAATACTGGGCATTCCAGTAGCATTGTGGTAGTAAATGCCTTGAATCTGTTCTCTTAAATGTCCTTTCTTGCTGAAATCACATTGAAATCCTCTCTGGTTTCCTTAGATAAGTTATCTCATCTGTTTTTGTATCTTGCTCATCATGTCCTGCCGTTATACATCACATAGGACCCTTGTCCACACCTGTAGGTATATTGGGCATACAGAACTGAGCCTGTATTTTGTAGAACAATTGGCACTCAGTTGGGTGCTGCGGTCAACATCACAGCAGCTGCCTTTGCTTCCCAAGATTCTACCTGGGACCCTCTCAGGGCTGGGTCAACCTCGGAGCCAAGGTATTTTTTTTAAGAAGAAAAAGTTCACCTCCATTCAGATTCGAACCCATGACCTTCTGATCCGCAGGTGAGCATCTGCCCGCTACACCATGACGGCTCTCCCACATCACATAGGGCTCACAGTTTATTCTTCTATTCCTGTCTATCCGGTTGTTTCAGTATCATGGATGGAATCCAGTGCAGCACCTTTGACCTCTCTCATTAACACTTTCCTTAGGTCTTCAGCTAGCACTAATTGATACCTTGTAGGCAACCGTCAGTCGCTGGGGACCATGGAGCTGTCCCGCTGGGTTAGGGAACAGCGTCTGCGGTGACTGTACAGACCAATGTGGGAGTGGCAATCTCGGCCACCTAGTCCACATAAAAACATTGGTACTCAATTATAATGAGGCAGCTTTTCTCTGAGACGACTCCTCTCTTTGGCTCGCTGCGTTTGGCCACATACCAGATACTGTGGACAGTGCCAATGAATTGTTTTTGTTTTATTGGTTGCATTTTCTGGTTTTCTTCCTGGCCTGCACAGAATGCAATAAATTTGTCATAACAAACAAAAGTACAAATTAATTTCTATCATAGATTCAAAGGAAACTGAATAAAAATTTCAAATATGTAAACATGTAAACACTTATATTTACATTTTATACTCCATTCCTTAATTACACAGGTGGTGTGTTTTTATTTATCTCAGTATATAATTAGTGTTGTGAGCATACCAAGAGCCAAGGGGGCTGGACTTTGGCAAAATTCTTGCCTTAGTTGTCAGCAATGGGACAAGTCACAGCTGTGGTCATTTGTAAAATTAATGCAAAACTAAAAATGCTGCCAGGTTTAATGTCATGTGATGTGCAGCTACCTCGGGAGAGGTGCTCTATCACATTGCATCACATTTGTGTTGTTGTGTAAATATTGTTTGTATTCTTGCTTCAGGCAGAGGGTGAAAGATCAGATTGAGAAAGATAAAAAAGATCGTGCAGCAAAAGTAAGCTTCTGTTTCTTTGTGTCAAAAACTAATTTAATTAAATGTGCACAATTGCATATTTTTGAATTATTTAAAAATTGCACTTACTCATGCACACACACATACACACACACACATAGTGTCAAAGTTTGAGTGTCTTCTTTGTCCATATCACATCAAAGCTCGAAGGGTTTATGAACCTCGCCCATGTCACATCAGAGCTAAAAGGGTTTATTAACTTTGTCCACGTCACATCAAAACTAGAAGGGTTTATGAACCTCGCCCATGTCACATCAGAGCTTCAAGTGTTTATTAACTTTGTCCACGTCACATCAAAACTAGAAGGGTTAATGAACCTTGTCCATGTCACATCAGAGCTAAAAGGGTTTATTAACTTTGTCCACATCACATTAAAACTAGAAGGGTTTATGAACCTTGCCCATGTCACATCAGAGCTAAAAGGGTTTATTAACTTTGTCCACATCACATCAAAACTAGAAGGGTTTATTAACCTTGCCCATGTCACATCAGAGCTAAAAGGGTTTATTAACTTTGTCCACGTCACATCAAAACTAGAAGGGTTAATGAACCTTGTCCACGTCACATCAAAACTAGAAGGGTTAATGAACCTTGTCCACGTCACATCAAAACTAGAAGGGTTAATGAACCTCGTCCATATCTTCTTGACCAGAACACATTCAATTGTCAGTGCAAAACTCAGGTCCTGGAACCCCTAATTAATTAGGGGTGTTACTTTGAAGTTGAAGTGCATCTGCCTGAGATGCAAGTAACCAACAGTCTGTACAGTTATCCTGGTTTGGAAAACTGATGTGCAACCAAAACTCTAGTTCTGAAACAATACTGAAGTCCAGAAGTGGGCAATCAGCCAGAACTCTCAGCCGAAGATTACAACCTCAGAAGAAGGAGGAGGAGTAGGTTACTGTATTGAATCAAAATTTTAAAGAAAACTCAGTTGCAGGACACCTTGTTGGGGGTGGGGGGGGGGGGGAGGTCTTCTGTACCACAAATGGAACTCAGACCCCAATGCTCTCACCTGAAACTCATTTCTTCGCTATATCTTTTAGCTGATTCATATGTGCTTGCATACACAAATATTCTCTCTCTCTATCCCCTTCTCTCTCTCTCTCTCTCTCTCTCTCTCTCTCTCTCTCTCTCTCTCTCTCTCTCTCTCTCTCTCTCTCTCTCATTTTTCCTCCCTCCCTCTGGGTCTGTAATTGAACTAATGTTGGAAACTATACCTCCAGCTTATTAAAGAAAAGGAAGAGGAACTCCAAAAGTCTGCTTCACCAGCTTCTCCGTCTGCCTCAGAAGCACCGTCAAAGAAAGAGTACACAGAATGTAGACTGCAGGTATTTTCTGTGACAAATCTTGTGTTTTATAACTGAATCTGCAATGTTTGTAATAACTTGTAATTGAAACAACAATTCTTATATCCATTATATATGGTCAGGGTATTGACTAGCACTCGTAGAAAGATAGAAAGACACACTAGACAACATACAAATCAAAAAGCTACAGTTACCTTGCCAGGAATCGAAACAATCACTTTCAAAGAGCATGTGTGCTTCGCTATGTAAACAAGTGTACTACTAAAAATTGTCTTCATTGGCCAAATCAGTCATTCAGCTTGAAATCCACATCTATTGAATATGAATGAACAGAATTCATCTCCAACCCTTTAAATCCAACATGGGATTGAAACAATTCTTATATCTAACATGTGGTTGAAACAACAGTTCTTATATCCATCATGTAACTGAAACAACAGTTCTTATATCCATCATGTAACTGAAACAACAGTTCTTATATCCATCATGTAACTGAAACAACAGTTCTTATATCCATCATGTAACTGAAACAACAGTTCTTATATCCAGCATGTAACTGAAACAGTCTGTTGACTACCAACATCTAACTGAAACAGTCTGTTGACTACCAAATTCTAACTGAAACAGTCTGTTGACTACCAACTTCTAACTGAAACAGTCTGTTTATAAGCAGCAAGCAGTTAAAACAGTTGGTATCTATGCCCTATAACATTTGCTGGTGGGAGTAAAGTAAAAAAGGTTTGCTTCAGTTATTTAATTTTGAATACATACTAATCTTTAAACTAAAATGAGATTCAAACATAGGTCCACATCTCAAGGGTCGATTCTTCCTCCCTGTTCCATGTTCAGCTATGTCCTAAGTCTCACGATAAATGGTAGAAACATCAACAGAGAGAGCAAACTGAAGTATCTGGGAATTACATTTGACAGGAGCCTGTCATTCAAGGACCATGTGAGAGTGTTGTGACGAGATGCCAAAAAGGACTTGGTGCACTTAAGACTATGGCTACAATTGACATAGAGCAGAGAATGCTTTTCACACTATTTCAACACCTGATCCTGTCAGTGGTTGATTATGGCCTGGGAATGCTTACCATCTCAAAGAGTTAGATGGACAAACTAGAGCGCATACAGAACGCAGCAATGCGGGGTCATTCTGGATTGCACCAGAGACACCTCAGTGGTGTGCATGCGATACATCCTTGGTTTGCTGACTGTTGCAGGTAGGCACAAGGTGCTGCAGGCGAAGTCATATCTCAGGGTAGCTGCAGACACAAACCACCCTTTGCATGAAGCTCTGGGTGCAGTTAAGGGTCAGCGGCTGATAAGAAGGAAGTCAAGGATGGCTCAGGCAGAAAACACAGTCAGACAGGTTTGCATCCTTGAGAACATTAGACACAGCGAGGAGTGGGTCGAAGTGCCACCTGAACAGTCAGACTTGTGTAGTAGGGTCATAATCACACTGAGCCGGGAATGCAGAGACTGGCCAGCAGGTGCCACAGAGGTGGAAATTCAGCAGTTGATTCAAGATAATGCTCGCTCGGAAGTTACATTTACACAGACGGTTCAGTGTCAAAAGGCAAAAGAAGTGCTTGGGTTTTTTTAGCAAAAGTTAATGGTGTAGGAGAGCCTAGCATATGATACCACAACATCCAGCTTGAGAATGGAGGCGGAGGTGGTCACGCTGGCTAGAGAACACGACACACACACACATCGTGATTGTAACTGACTCAGAAAGCATGCTGAAGAAGATCAGGACAGGCATGCTTCATGCAGTATGGCATGCTTCGCTGCGGAGGACACGGGTGAGGAGTATTGTCTTGATTTTTTCGCCAGGGAATTTCGGTGTGTTGGGAAATGAACAGGCTGACAGACTGGCTGGCTCTGCATAGCTTGGTGGAATACTGATGCGTGATAATGCAGACGTGGTTAGTGTCTTGTGGAAGAGCTTGTACAGTTCGTAGGAGCAGATTGATCACCACAGTGTGGGGAGATTGGTGCATTTGGGAGTGATGAAATGTTCTTGCAGATGCTCGAGGCTCGGAGGAAAGGCAAGACAGACGTTTAATCATAATGCTACTGGCACCATTAGTATCGGAACTCTTCGCTGGCTGATGGGGATGGAGCGCTTATGGGAATGCACCGAGTGCTGTGATGTCGGTTCTTGAATCAAATCAAATGAAATCTCATTTTTCTGTTATCTGTGTTGTCTCATTTTTCTGTTTTCTCCCGTTGTTTATTATCTTCCTCATTGTTCCATGATATGTCTTATTATTCCATGATCTGCCTCTTTGTTCCATTATATGCGTCATTATTCCATTATATGCCTCATTGTTTCATTATATGCCTCATTGTACCATGTCCTCACATACACCCAGATACGTCTGACCAATGGACAAACCCTGACTCAGACATTTGGCTGCAAGGAGCCTCTCAGCGCCGTGCGACTGTATGTTGAACTCAACCGAACAGATGGTGCTGGCCAGTTCTCCCTGATGACCTCATTCCCTAGGAAAGTGTTTACGTCTGCTGACATGGATATGCCTTTGGATATGTTGGGTAAGTTCTCTCAAGTGTTTGTTCAAACATTATGTTGGGTAAGTTGTCTCAAGTGTTTGTTCAAACATTATGTTGGGTAAGTTGTCTCAAGTATTTGTTCAAACATTATGTTGGGTAAGTTGTCTCAAGTATTTGTTCAAACATTATGTTGGGTAAGTTGTCTCAAGTTTTTGTTCAAACATTATGTTGGGTAAGTTGTCCCAAGTATTTGTTCAAACATTATGTTTGGTGATTTGTCTTAAGTATTTGTTCAAACATTATGTTGGGTAAGTTGTCTCAAGTATCTGTTCAAACATTATGTTGGGTAAGTTCTCTCAAGTATTTGTTCAAACATTATGTTGGGTAAGTTCTCTCAAGTATTTGTTCAAACATTATGTTGGGTAAGTTCTCTCAAGTATTTGTTCAAACATTATGTTGGGCAAGTTCTCTCAAGTATTTGTTCAAACATTATGTTGGGCAAGTTCTCTCAAGTATTTGTGCAAACATTATGTTGGGCAAGTTCTATCAAGTATTTGTTCAAACATTATGTTGGGTAAGTTGTCTCAAGTATTTGTTCAAACATTATGTTGGGTGTTGTCTCAAGTATTTGTTCAAAAATTATGTTGGGTAAGTTCTCTCAAGTATTTGTTCAAACATTATGTTGGGTAAGTTGTCTCAAGTATTTGTTCAAACATTATGTTGGGTAAGTTGTCTCAAGTATTTGTTCAAACATTATGTTGGGTAAGTTGTCTCAAGTATTTGTTCAAACATTATGTTGGGTAAGTTGTCTCAAGTATTTGTTCAAAAATTATGTTAGGTAAGTTGTCTCAAGTATTTGTTCAAACATTATGTTGGGTAAGTTGTCTCAAGTATTTGTTCAAACATTATGTTGGGTAAGTTGTCTCAAGTATTTGTTCAAACATTATGTTGGGTGTTGTCTCAAGTATTTTTTCAAACATTATGTTGGTTAAGTTCTCTCAAGTATTTGTTCAAACATTATGTTGGGTAAGTTGTCTCAAGTATTTGTTCAAAACATTATGTTGGGTAAGTTGTCTCAGGTATTTCTTCAAACATTATGTTGGGTGTTGTCTCAAGTATTTGTTCAAACATTATGTTGGGTAAGTTCTCTCAAGTATTTGTTCAAACATTATGTTGGGTAAGTTGTCTCAAGTATTTGTTCAAACATTATGTTGGGTAAGTTGTCTCAAGTATTTGTTCAAACATTATGTTGGGTAAGTGCTCTCAAGTATTTGTTCAAACATTATGTTGGGTAAGTTGTCTCAAGTGTTTGTTCAAACATTATGTTGGGTGAGTTGTCTCAAGTATTTGTTCAAACTTTGTGTTGGATAAAATCTTGGTAATTTTTCAAACATTATGATGGACAAACTCTCTCAGTATTTATTCAGACATTTAGTTGGATACATTCTCTAGATGTCTATACAGGCATTATGTTGGATACATTCTCTAGATGTCTATACAGGCATTATGTTGGATACATTCTCTAGATGTCTATACAGGCATTATGTTGGATACATTCTCTAGATGTCTATACAGGCATTATGTTGGATACATTCTCTAGATGTCTATACAGGCATTATGTTGGATACATTCTCTAGATGTCTATACAGGCATTATGTTGGATACATTCTCTAGATGTCTATACAGGCATTATGTTGGATACATTCTCTAGATGTCTATACAGGCATTATGTTGGATACATTCTCTAGATGTCTATACAGGCATTATGTTGGATACATTCTCTAGATGTCTATACAGGCATTATGTTGGATACATTCTCTAGATGTCTATACAGGCATTATGTTGGATACATTCTCTAGATGTCTATACAGGCATTATGTTGGATACATTCTCTAGATGTCTATACAGGCATTATGTTGGATACATTCTCTAGATGTCTATACAGGCATTATGTTGGATACATTCTCTAGATGTCTATACAGGCATTATGTTGGATACATTCTCTAGATGTCTATACAGGCATTATGTTGGATACATTCTCTAGATGTCTATACAGGCATATGTTGGATACATTCTCTAGATGTCTATACAGGCATTATGTTGGATACATTCTCTAGATGTCTATACAGGCATTATGTTGGATACATTCTCTAGATGTCTATACAGGCATTATGTTGGATACATTCTCTAGATGTCTATACAGGCATTATGTTGGATACATTCTCTAGATGTCTATACAGGCATTATGTTGGATACATTCTCTAGATGTCTATACAGGCATTATGTTGGATACATTCTCTAGATGTCTATACAGGCATTATGTTGGATACATTCTCTAGATGTCTATACAGGCATTATGTTGGATACATTCTCTAGATGTCTATACAGGCATTATGTTGGATACATTCTCTAGATGTCTATACAGGCATTATGTTGGATACATTCTCTAGATGTCTATACAGGCATTATGTTGGATACATTCTCTAGATGTCTATACAGGCATTATGTTGGATACATTCTCTAGATGTCTATACAGGCATTATGTTGGATACATTCTCTAGATGTCTATACAGGCATTATGTTGGATACATTCTCTAGATGTCTATACAGGCATTATGTTGGATACATTCTCTAGATGTCTATACAGGCATTATGTTGGATACATTCTCTAGATGTCTATACAGGCATTATGTTGGATACATTCTCTAGATGTCTATACAGGCATTATGTTGGGATACATTCTCTAGATGTCTATACAGGCATTATGTTGGGATACATTCTCTAGATGTCTATACAGGCATTATGTTGGATACATTCTCTAGATGTCTATACAGGCATTATGTTGGATACATTCTCTAGATGTCTATACAGGCATTATGTTGGATACATTCTCTAGATGTCTATACAGGCATTATGTTGGATACATTCTCTAGATGTCTATACAGGCATTATGTTGGATACATTCTCTAGATGTCTATACAGGCATTATGTTGGATACATTCTCTAGATGTCTATACAGGCATTATGTTGGATACATTCTCTAGATGTCTATACAGGCATTATGTTGGATACATTCTCTAGATGTCTATACAGGCATTATGTTGGATACATTCTCTAGATGTCTATACAGGCATTATGTTGGATATTCTCTCAGTATTTATTCTTGGTAGTCATCCAAAAATATAAAGGTCACTAATAAAACACAACTGGCATTGATCCACGGGCCACTTTCTAGGCCTCCGTGGGTCATATTTGGCCCGTAGGCCACCAGTTGAATTACCCTGACATATGGAGGAAGCAGATAGTTTGCTATACCTGAAATGGCATGTACAAAGAGGCTTCTGATGCAAGGATTGGGTTTAGGGTAGCTACCTTATCGGTTCAAACACTGAAGCCACAGAAAGCAACTAGCCATGAAGATGTCAGTTATAAGATGATCTAGTCTTAGTTGGCCCAAGTCTATGCTCTATCATAGAGTAACAGGCAGTATCAGTTTTTGTTGAATACATTGTCTAGATATTTGTTCAAACATTATACATTCTGTCAGCATTTCTGGAAATATTACTTTAGGTAAATTCTCAAATATAGGTTTGTATACTAGTGACATGTTCTATGAGTTTTCTGGTGTCATCATCATCATAGGCCTCTTCTGCCATTAAGTGTCGTGAGGAGGAATATTTTGCAATCCAGTGCACATTGGCTGCCACTGGCTATTGCCATGCCGTGAAGGCGTAGAGTGTCTTTAATGTTATTGATCCATATTTCCGTGGCTGTCCTCTTGCTCTTGTAGCTGATCTTCAGAGATATATTGCTTGTGATGGTATTTGATCTTGCTGCATTCTAATGAGATGGCCAAACCACTTGATCTGCTGTTTCTCAATGAAACTAGTACAAGGTGTCGTTCCCACAATTTGCCTGATAGTTTCATAATTAACTCGATCTTGGATGGTTAGGTTGGCTGCTTTTCTTGGGCACCTTATCTCCACGTGGTAATTTTGCATATATGGGCTTTAGATAGTGTCCATGTTTGGCACTGGTAGGTTAATGTTAGAATGAATATACTATTAATAATCTGTCTCTTTGCAATCATAGTTATGCTTGGATGTCTTAATAATGGTGACATTTGGTATATAAGTGCATCTGGTTTCTTTTTCTCTGTCAATTCTACCATCTTCTGTGATCATACTTCCTAGATATTTAAACTCCCTAACTTGATTCAAAGCAGAACCATTTAACTGCGTGTGTAGTTGGTGACCTCTTTCTTGTGTTAGGGGCCGACTGTCTTTTATTATGTTACATTATATCTTTGGTGGGCGTTAAGTCAGTTGTTAGTAGACTGTCATCCTGTCAGAAGTGAGCCTGCATACTGTCATCAGTGAAATCTCATCATGTCATTGGTCGGCTCATGGTGGAGTGATTTCAGTCACTGGTGTGAGAGAAACTTTGCCCTTTGAGTTATTTCCGACATGAAGTCTCTAGACAGTGGCTATTAGTCCTAAATAACAACTGTATACTGTGTAGCCATGGCGGGCATGATTGTAAATGTTAACATACAAATGTGAGATATTTACAGTGAAACAAAATTTCAGTTGTGTATGTCTTAATAATGTCATTACATCTCTCTGTTGGGTGTGGTTGGGTCAACAAAACCACATTTATTATTGTCACAGGGAAGGAAAGCAGTTAATTCTTCACTCGATTTGTATTTAGTGATTATTGTTCTTCATACCATTCATGTTCTCCTGTCTGCTCAGTGGTCTGGTCCTCATGTTCTCCTGTCTGCTCAGTGGTGTTCATGTTTCTCCTGTCTGCTCAGTGGTGTTCATGTTTCTCCTGTCTGCTCAGTGGTGTTCATGTTCTCCTGTCTGCTTGGTGGTGTTCATGTTCTCCTGTCTGCTCAGTGGTGTTCATGTTCTCCTGTCTGCTCAGTGGTGTTCATGTTCTCCTGTCTGCTCAGTGGTGTTCATGTTTCTCCTGTCTGCTCAGTGGTGTTCATGTTCTCCTGTCTGTTCAGTGGTGTTCATGTTCTCCTGTCTGCTCAGTGGTGTTCATGTTTCTCCTGTCTGCTCAGTGGTGTTCATGTTCTCCTGTCTGCTCAGTGGTGTTCATGTTCTCCTGTCTGTTCAGTGGTGTTCATGTTCTCCTGTCTGCTCAGTGGTGTTCATGTTCTCCTGTCTGCTCAGTGGTGTTCATGTTCTCCTGTCTGTTCAGTGGTGTTCATGTTTCTCCTGTCTGTTCAGTGGTGTTCATGTTTCTCCTGTCTGTTCAGTGGTGTTCATGTTTCTCCTGTCTGCTCAGTGGTCTGGTCTTCATATTCTCCTGTCTGCTCAGTGGTCGGGGGTTCATGTTCTCCTGTCTGCTCTTTGGTCTTCATATTCTCCTGTCTGCTCAGTGGTCGGGGGTTCATGTTCTCCTGTCTGCTCAGTGGTCGGGGGTTCATATTCTCCTGTCTGCTCAGTGGTCGGGGGTTCATGTTCTCCTGTCTGCTCAGTGGTCGGGGGTTCACATTCTCCTGTCTGCTCAGTGGTCGGGGGGTTCATGTTCTCCTGTCTGCTCAGTGGTCGGGGGTTCATATTCTCCTGTCTGCTCAGTGGTCGGGGGTTCATGTTCTCCTGTCTGCTCAGTGGTCGGGGGTTCATATTCTCCTGTCTGCTCTTTGGTCTTTAAGTTCTCCTGTCTGCTCAGTGGTCAGGGGGTTCAACACTTTGGACTTCAATAAAAACTGACCAAGACTCCAAATTGTCTTTCTTTTCCCCCCCCCCCCTTTTCCCCAACACCCACCCTCAGTTTCTCAGGGTGGATTTCAGAGAGTTGTTGTAAGGATGTGTTTGTTGTTTAAATGAGATTTTGGAAATAGATATTATTTTACGATTTTTACCAAGTGAAAGGGTAAATGCCCTTTTGCTGTGTACAGGGGAAAGGGGGGGGGGGGGGGTACCTTGTATGTCATCTCTCCATGTGTGGGTAATAACAGCTATCAAGGGTCCACTAGAAGAGTTTCCTACTAAATGGCACATGTGATTCATATATCTGTCGTATGAAAATCCTCCTATATGGTAACTATGTTCCAGTTATCAGTGCATCAAAGATCTTACTTGATGACATACAAGGATCAAGTGTCCACAAACCGAACCCTTTAGAGTGTTGCAACCCAAGGGGTGGTCAAATCCATGTCTGGTGTATGCTTTCCCACTACAGCAGCACAAAATACCCCAAGGCATCCATGTTAAGATGTAATTGTAGATAAGTCTGACCTGCTGAGGAAGCAAGATATTTATTTTGTGCTGGTCATCGAATTCTCAGATTTGTGGACATCTTCCTGTAGATCCCTCAAGGGTGCAGCCAATGATGAGTGGGAGACTCGGTATACGAATGTGAGATTAAGAAGTTGTATGCAGGACATGATGATTCCATGGGTGAGCACAGTATCAGAGCACAGTTTCATTACTGTCCATTTATGGAGGCCTTGGATGGTGGGAAATGCCCATGTTCTGTCCCTGCCTTCCTTTGAGGTGCGACCTGTTAGGTGGTGGGGGGGGGGGGGTGAAGAGGTTGTGTATTTCCCACAATGGTAAATAAGCTAACTGGGAAGACTAAACCTAGAAAACAAATACTCTGTATGTTGGCCTAAAGGTACAGATATCTTAACTATGGTGCAGATAGGCACAGCATAATTACATCACTGCAAATGGTGAAGAAGAAGAATGTATAAACATTAGGGGTCTTATATCAGACGATAATTTGCTGCAGCTGTTTACAGACTACCATGTTGAATGTTTAGAAAGGCACCTGATTTCTCACATTTGACCTTTCCAGGACTTGTGCCGTCTGCAGTTCTCATTGTTACCAAACCACAGTGATTGATGGGACATGCTAGCGACATTCATGAATTGTCAAGTCTCAGATGGTGAAACACAAATGTTTTTTTTTTTTAAATTTGTTTCCCAGTTTTGACTTTGCCTTGCTTCATGGTTTGAAAGTGACTGAATTTTACTTGATGAATGATTATTTTGGGAGAATGTTGACTAGGAGGAAATTGAGTGATGTATTACAGTGTAACACTATGCCAGATTGTACTGCTATGCATGCACACTTAGACATGTGCCGCTATATTTATTTGGCAAATTCTGTATATAGCTTTTGTATACAGGCATATGTCAGTGTTACATCCACTTTAGGTGCCCGATTTGATGTAGCTCAAAATATGTGTACCTGAGAAGAGCTGCCTGTTGACAGTGATTGTTGTCAGTGAAGTGTGTGTAGTTTTTCAGCAACAGATCAGATCATGTCCCATCTTCCAGTTCAAGGTTGACTGCGGTGAATCTAAAGCTTTGTGTCTCTTGCCATGACGGTACACTTTACATCCTCTTCCTGTGTCTCTTGCCATGATGGTACACTGTAACATCCTCTTCCTGTGTCTCTTGCCATGATGGTACACTGTAACATCCTCTTCCTGTGTCTCTTGCCATGATGGTATACTGTAACATCCTCTTCCTGTGTCTCTTGTCATGATGGTATACTGTAACATCCTCTTCCTGTATCTCTTGCCATGGTGGTATACTGTAACATCCTCTTCCTGCATCTCTTGCCATGATGGTATACTGTAACATCCTCTTCCTGTGTCTCTTGCCATGATGGTATACTGTAACATCCTCTTCCTGTGTCTTGCCATGATGGTATACTGTAACATCCTCTTCCTGTGTCTCTTGTCATGATGGTATACTGTAACATCCTCTTCCTGTATCTCTTGCCATGGTGGTATACTGTAACATCCTCTTCCTGCATCTCTTGTCATGATGGTATACTGTAACATCCTCTTCCTGCATCTCTTGCCATGATGGTATACTGTAACATCCTCTTCCTGTGTCTTGCCATGATGGTATACTGTAACATCCTCTTCCTGTGTCTCTTGTCATGATGGTATACTGTAACATCCTCTTCCTGTGTCTCTTGTCATGATGGTATACTGTAACATCCTCTTCCTGTATCTCTTGCCATGGTGGTATACTGTAACATCCTCTTCCTGTATCTCTTGCCATGGTGGTATACTGTAACATCCTCTTCCTGTATCTCTTGCCATGATGGTATACTGTAACATCCTCTTCCTGTGTCTCTTGTCATGATGGTATACTGTAACATCCTCTTCCTGTGTCTTGTCATGATAGTATACTGTAACATCCTCTTCCTGTGTCTCTTGTCATGATGGTATACTGTAACATCCTCTTCCTGTGTCTTGCCATGATGGTATACTGTAACATCCTCTTCCTGTGTCTCTTGTCATGATGGTATACTGTAACATCCTCTTCCTGTGTCTTGTCATGATGGTACACTGTAACATCCTCTTCCTGTGTCTTGTCATGATAGTATACTGTAACATCCTCTTCCTGTGTCTCTTGTCATGATGGTATACTGTAACATCCTCTTCCTGTGTCTTGCCATGATGGTATACTGTAACATCCTCTTCCTGTGTCTCTTGTCATGATGGTATACTGTAACATCCTCTTCCTGTGTCTTGTCATGATGGTACACTGTAACATCCTCTTCCTGTGTCTCTTGCCATGATGGTACACTGTAACATCCTCTTCCTGTATCTCTTGCCATGATGGTACACTGTAACATTCTCTTCCTGTATCTCTTGCCATGATGGTATACTGTAACATCCTCTTCCTGTGTCTTGTCATGATAGTATTCTGTAACATCCTCTTCCTGTGTCTCTTGCCATGATGGTACACTGTAACATCCTCTTCTGTATCTCTTGTCATGATGGTACACTGTAACATCCTCTTCCTGTGTCTTGTCATGATGATATACTGTAACATCCTCTTCCTGTGTCTCTTGTCATGATGGTACACTGTAACATCCTCTTCCTGTATCTCTTGCCATGATGGTACACTGTGACATCCTCTTCCTGTGTCTCTTGTCATGATGGTACACTGTAACATCCTCTTCTTGTGTCTCTTGTCATGATGGTATACTGTAACATCCTCTTCCTGTGTCTCTTGCCATGATGGTACACTGTAACATCCTCTTCTTGTGTCTCTTGTCATGATGGTACACTGTAACATCCTCTTCCTGTATCTCTAAACTTAGAATAGACCCTCACAAAACAAGTTTAGCGTACTCTTCAGCTCAGCTATGGAACCATCTTCACAACAAATCATAAATA
Organism: Candidula unifasciata; assembly: GCA_905116865.2. Taxonomy (NCBI): domain Eukaryota; kingdom Metazoa; phylum Mollusca; class Gastropoda; order Stylommatophora; family Geomitridae; genus Candidula; species Candidula unifasciata. The sequence continues at coordinate 336,362 of CAJHNH020005835.1, read as the reverse complement.
CCAAGGGCTTTTATACATACAATCAGAAACTGTTTGAATATTATCTGAGCGCAGATGACATGCTGCATTAAAAGAAAACAGGATTTTATAAATAACATATTTCTCTTAGACTTATTATAGTTAGAACAGTTAACTGTGGTTGAAAACGTGGGTGCTGTTGATAATGTTTATTATTACTTGGTAACAGGTATGTGAATAAAATGATGTATCAATGGATGCAAATTAGAAGGGTAGAATGTTAGACAGAGCTGTGTGCCCAGTTCTTACCCCTTTAAAAATAAATTATGCTCATTCGTTCTCACCCCGAAACTGTTGCAGTTGGGAACCAATATGTGTTTTCCATACAAAGCTGAAAGTGTAGCAAAATATTCATGTACTATGCTGGGTGACATAAAGCATCACTCCGCAAACATATATCATCTGTCTATATTCTTGACAAATTCTGTTAATGATTTTCCATGTTACTGTGTCAACCCATTCAGCCTTTCTGTTGACCTCTTTCTCCTACACAATGAATGTTTCTGGTTGTCACAACCTTCCAGTGACACTGTCATCTCATAACGACACCAGAAACAATGATTATTGGTTTTGTCCTGCTGCGGGTCAGGACATTTCTTTGGGATACTGGTTCTTGCAGGACTTGGATATTGCTCTTCTGATCAGTGCTTGCAATTCCAAATATACTCTGAAGAAATAACATCTCTGTGTCCCCCAGTATGTTTCTGTTCTGTGTATTTGATGACATAGTTATGATGTGTCTGATGACATAGTTATGATGTGTCTGATGACATAGTTATGATGTGTTTGATGACACAGTTATGATGTGTTTGATGACACAGTTATTATGTGTCTGATGACATAGTTGTGATGTGTTTGATGACACAGTTATTATGTGTCTGATGACATAGTTATGATGTGTTTGATGACATAGTTATGATGTGTTTGATGACACAGTTATGATGTGTTTGATGACACAGTTATTATGTGTCTGATGACATAGTTGTGATGTGTTTGATGACACAGTTATTATGTGTCTGATGACATAGTTATGATGTGTCTGATGACATAGTTATGATGTGTCTGATGACATAGTTGTGATGTGTCTGTTTACAGCATTACTGCTCTTTTCAGCCAATAAATCCAACTTCTGCAAGGATTTGTTGGCTGAATTACCCTTCCCGATAGTTTATTCCTCTGTTTCTTTTAAACAGGCTCAACATGATGGTATCAGCATGCACATACAAGGTCTTCTTTTTCTTTTGTTTCAAATATGGGGTTGGGGGGTGTTAACTTATGTAAGGTTAGTTGCGTATTCTTTACAGGACATTGCAGAACCAACCCCAACAGCCCCTGGCTGTTGTTTGTTTTTTCTAGGCAAATTTACGTCAATTAGCTTGCCATTGATTTCTGGATGGTCAGCTTTCTTGATACCACTGTCGAAACCAACGCAAGGTGCATGGCCCGCAGCTGGGATCGAACCCGGCATTACGAAACGTTCTCATCGACAATAATATATTGCATTATGAAGCAAGTGATTAAAAACAGAAATACAAATGGAATTCTTGGAGCATCCACAACTTGAAGGAGCAGGTTTTGGGTTGTTCACAGCAGTATCAATAGAGCACAGTTCCCATAGTTCAAGATTCAGAGGCCTGATATTGATGAAAATAGTTTGGGCGCAGAACAGATAACTAGATTCAGTACAAATCATGTTTATAACATGCAGCTGTCAGTTGAACCTGACATGAATTAGCGCCATGGTGTTAAAAAGCCAGAATGCCAAAGCAGATGTTTTAAAACCACATCAGGCAACAACAGTCTGCAATGTTTTAAGCCATATAACCAGGTATTTTTATGTACATTCGTATGAAGAATGAAGTGAACGTTTGCACATGTGAAAAATAAATATTCTCACTAAAATCCAGCTGTTGTAACTGATGTTCCTGTGTTGGATGTTTTTGTTACTCAGTAGCTGTACAGATATACACCTTCATGTCTGCAGAATTTTCTTTGTCCCTCTTTACAATTCACATATAACTATGCACTTCACAAAGCTGGATCGGAGTGACATTTTTTCATGCATTGACGTGGCATCTACTTCCTGTAGGCAAACACCATTGAAGGTAACAGGATCTGTATACCTGCGACCTTTCCCTGGCAGCAGGTGCCAGATTGATGGTCTCATAACCTACTCTTAGCAACTTCAATGGCTTTTTTAATGTGCTTGTTGAGTGAAAATATCCCAGGTGAACAAGCACGAAAGGTCCATTTGTATCAGAACAAACATATTTAGTTAAAGAGCTTTTACTCAGCCTATTGTCTCTCATACATGAAACCAGATTTGTTTGTATTGTTGCAGTGTTGACCACACTTTCTTGTGACTACATTGTCATCGTTTTTTTTCTCCTTTCTACAGAAATGCTGGCTAGGTTTATTTTGTAGTGATAGTCTATTTGGACAACTATTCTTTAGTGAGGTGCTTTGTTAAAATACTAGTCCATTTAGAAAACTATTCTTCAGTGAGATGCTTTGTTAAAATACTAGTCCATTTAGAAAACTATTCTTCAGTGAGGTGCTTTGTTAAAATACTCCACGTTTCGGTTGGTTTACTCAACATCTCTTCTTCGTCTCTAGTTATGTCCTGCATTTCAGCATCAGGTTTTGGAAGGGCATCGATTGTAAGCCTTGGAATGTGCTTCATTAGATGTTGGTATTCACGTCCTCAGATATTCCATCTTCCATCGCTTGTGTGGTTGACCTCTGGCTCTGCTTCCATTTGTCTGACAGGGTGTCCTGTGGTGCACTCTCTGGTGGCAGCCTTGATACATGTCTGAACGATTTGATCTGTTGTTTCTTGTTGTACTTAAGTACGGGTTCTGTCCCAAAACAGCATCTCAGAGTGTAATCCAGTTAGCATTCCAAGATAAACCATGCTGTATGGATCTGTGGAGGATGTGTGTTGCACTACAGCTTTGACATTGACCATCTTAAAGTCTAATATCTACACAAAAAAGCCTGACTGGATGATCTATCTACCTCATTAAATATGCTATGTATGATCTGCATATGTGCGAAGTGTTGTTTTATCTGTTATGTTTGGCCTGAGCATGCTAAAGAAATATTCCTAGCTATTTTAACATGCAACACAGTATGTGTTTTACTTAGAGTGTATATATGAGGGGAAGTCAATCAGTAAGTCACAAATGGTTGTTTAGAAAAAAAAAAAAAAAAATAAAGACCATAACAATTTGAAAACCATTTCTTTTTACACATACACTGTCCCTTTATTTTTCAACATAATTTCCACCAGCATCGATGCACTTGTCCCATCCTTGTATCAGAGTCCCCAAACCTGTTGCATATAACTGCGTGCTCTGTTTTCTAAACCACATTTTCACTTCCATAAACTTTGCATCATTGGGGAAATGTCTCCAGCCAGGGTGGGTTTTCAGTTTATCCGAAAAGTTGGAAATCGCTTGGCGCTAGGTCGGGGCTTATAAGGTGGATGTTCCAGAAGTTTCCACCCTAGATGGTTGATTTTCTCCTGAGTTAACCGAGCCGTATATGGTCTGGCATTGTCATGAAGCAGCAGTACTCCTCTAGTCAGCAGGCTTGGATGTTTTCTTCAAATTGCATCATGAAGCATCGACGGAACTTTACAGTAGGAATCAGCTTTACGGGATGAAGATTTGTCAGCAAAAACAGGAAGCATTTCCTTATGAATGTCCTTTGCAGGAAGCCCTTTGGCCCAAATAAACGCACAACAGCACCTTGCTCTTTGAGGGTACACTCCCTTAGTACTGTCACCATTCTGTTTCTGTGTTGCTAATGTGTGTGCAACACCTAACACCACCTAACAAACAGAGACATGAAGTTTGATGTTGCTGTCATCTAATGACACCTTTAGAAACCATCAACTATATTTTTCCTGCCATCCCATAATAACCATTTGTGACTTACTTAGTGACTTCCCCTTGTATGTTGCCAGTTTGGAAATAATGCACTCATATTATTTTCCTTTCTGTATTTTGTATCCTGGGCCACCTGCTTCAAAATCTTGTGGGTCATGCAAACAGAAAGGTGATCATTTTAGGAACTACCCCACATCATCATTGTCATCATCTAGTGATTAGTGATTAGAAATGATTATCACCACAGCACTCCGGACAGATCCATATGTGCTCCGATCTCCTCAAAAGCTCCACAAATGTAAAACGACTGATGATGCCTGTTCTATGTTAGTTAGTGAAATGTTCATTTCTTGCAGCTCCACGCTGCACCCCCATGTCCATCATTCTAGACAGGGATACGGAGTCATGTCGTTTGGCGTGCTTGGTAAGTGCAGCGCATGGCATTGATAACACCACTTCTGTCCAGTACTGGACCAACCTTAGCAACCGCAGTGTCAGCAAGATAGTCTGCACGCTCGTTCCCTTGAACACCCGCATTACCTGGCACAAAGATGAAGGTTAGGGCAGATATTCGTGAAGTGCTTAGTGTTGCAATCCATTCTTGCCTGATAAATCCAGCTTGGACTTTTCAAAGCATATTCATCGAGTCTCTAAGAATGCATACATGTGTGAACTTTTGGGTACTAACCATGCTAAAGCCCTTGTTTGCCATTCTGGTTGACATGGAGGATCATGCTTCTCCACCTCTTGTAATCTCCAACAGCATGTATCAGTTTTTTGTGTGAACCTTTCCATGCTGTTACAACAGGCTGTTCTTCAGCTTCTTGTTCTTGTGATGTTTTCTTTATTTATATTAACAGATGAGTTCGAATGATAAAATTGACTTTTTTTTTAAGGAGATCCTTTTAATTCCATACATTCCTTGAAAGTACGAAATGCATATGCTTGAGGGGTAAGGAACCAGCTGTCTGCATACAAATAAGAAGATCTGTAAAACTGGCATACCAACTCAAATTCTGGAGCAAGACGAAAGTCCAGATATGGACACAACCGGTACTTTCTGCCAGAGTTTACAGCTAGTGAACATGAAGAAGTTCCATACAACTTTGAGTATAGTGTTGACTCATTGAGCTAACATTCCCTTCTTACTGGGGTGTACAATAGAAAGGACATGTTCTGCAGTTTCTGTGCAAAGCCCTCATGGGCAAAGTGATGAACTGCTCAGATGAAGCCTGTGCATGTAGTTGTTAAGTTTGTTCTGCCCTGTCTTGAGGCATAGAAAGGTGACCTGTCCATGCTGCCAAAGTAAATGGTAATCATCACTGGCCTGATTCTGTTCCTTTCTGATTGGCGGCCTTTTGATTCTCAAATTGTTACTGCATTACTTTTCTGTTCACACAACACTGTACCCTTGTCTCAGCAAGTTCAGTGTTATATAAGAGCATCAGTCAGTCAGAATCTCTTGTGGAAAAATTGTTTGCTTGCCAAACATTGTATTTGTTCAATTAATTTATCAAGGTCAATCTCTAGTATCCTGAAACATGGGTGTTCAAACTGTACTATTCCCCATTGTATGTTTGTCAACTGTAATTTCAACTATTACTCGTTATTCACATATTTCTAAATAACTTGAGGTAATCATTATTTTCATGCTGAAAGCTGTCAGTCTCTTCTTACTTTTTCTTTATCATCATTATCTCAATAATAATTAATGTCATCATCATCATTATTGTGAGTAGAGGAGAAATAAGACAGTGCATTTTGTCAGTTGAATGAATCAATCAGCCATTGTCAGGAATTGTATTCAGTGAACTCAGGACATTCCGGGACATACAGTTTAGAAAACCTGCTTGCTCTGCTTATGTAGTACTGGAGCCGTTGTGGGAAACAGAGACCAATAGCACTGACCTACCATGTGTGTCATAAAGGCCATTAAGGAAGGTTGGTGTGAGACTAGCACATCTCAGAGAAAAACTAACTACCAAGTCTCAACAGTCAGGGCCAGATCACACAGGGTTTCAGATCAGTTGGTTGATGGTCTATGCTTCACTGGAGTATTAAATAGATAGCGGCTCGGACTGAAATCATGAGATTGGATGTGTTAGGCTAAAAAGCGTAGATATCAGGCTTAAAGGCTTAGATATCCCAGCCTAGCTGTGTAAGCCAAAACACATGTCAGTAACTTTTTTAAGGGCTACTCTACAACATGAAGCTCTGTTTCATACAGCCCCTTCCTTTCCCTGCTCCCAGTCACACTATCAGTGCACACAGAAAGCAATAACACGTTTTTTAAATAATATGGCGGTGGTGTTTTTTAAAGTTATTTTTGTTGCTGGCATGTGAAGTCAAATGTGATGTTTTGATATATTATTGCAAAGTGCAGCTTTAAATAAGATAATAAATGTTTTGTGCCCTACAAATGTCTTGAGGATTTTTTTGCGGGGGGAAAAAGGGGGAGGGGGCTGTTTTGTGTTCAGGGAACCTGGGCTCTCAACCACCTTCAGCCCCAAAAATGTTTTAGGGGGAGGGGGGTCAACACCCCAGCCTTCTCCTTGTCCTGAAATGGGGGCTAACTGTGTACAGACGTGCTCTGTTTAAGTGTGTTTATACATTTTATTATGTTTCAAATATATTTAATTAGAACGTAATAGAAAATTTTTTTTTACTGTCTGCTTAATTATCTAGAAATGCCACCGCACCTAGAGAATTATAATAGGGCACAGCCGAACAATGTTTTCTGTGGGTGGACTCTCCTGTATGTGGTGTTGTGTCACTGAATGCTTGTGTGTCCTCAACTCTGAAAGGGAAGCAAAGAAAAGTAACACGGTTTCCTGTTATATTTATCATAAGACACAACTTAGCAAGATTGAAATGAGAGTAAGAACTTCATCTCCTAGAAAACTAACTCCAAACTCTTAACCAGACTGGCATCACTCATGAACTATACACATTCACTTGCTTATGTATGTGCAGAATAGAGGGAATACATTGATATCATCTTTGTAGGATCTTTAATATGGTAACACTATGACAGCCTTGGCAATTAGCACATTTCCTGTTTATGTTGTATTGTTTATAATTATTGTCTTGTCTTGCAAGTTCACAGTTTTCATAGCTATCTTTGCCGGAACATTAGCAACTCTCTTGTTCTCTTCGGCATGTTGAAGCAGTGTGTAAGAAGAGCTGACGGAAGGAGCCTTGCAGAACCAGAGGAATGAACAATTTTGCTGTGACTTTCTTGTTCAATAAATTCAAAAGAAGAACAAAGATGGATAAAATCAACCCCCTATAGATACTATAACAGCTTTTGTAAATGTTTTTTTTTAAATAGCTATTCTCTCAACATTTAAAATTTTGTATGTTTGGTTTTCTTTGCTAAGACTGACTTTTATTTCTTCTTGTGTTAATTCAAGACTGCAAGACAACTTTTCTTATTTCTTGAGAGTTCAATTTTTATGTTTACGTCATGTGCCAAATCGTTTTTTACTGCTGTTTGTGGGATTTTCTGAAGCAGAGCTTTAGAATCGTGTGTATAGATTAAGATGTCTAATCCTTTACTTAGATTTTAATGGGGCTATTGAACGCTTATCTAATATATTATTATATATATAGTATATTGATAATCTATTCTTGGTTTGGTGCTGATAAATTTCAACTGGTCTCTGCCTATCTGTGTTATTCTAATTTTAAACGGAGACGTTTCTAATCCATTAAGAGGTTTGGGAGACTGAGATTGGAAATTTTTACACACAATGGAACCATGCTTAGAATCTTACTATTTGTAAGAAGATAATCCCCTTTGGTACATGAAATAAAACAAACACGTCTTGCAAAGTGTTATTGCATTCAAGTTTGCAGTAGTTTGTTCTGTGTCTGTGGCTGGGTTTTAAGTTGATTGTATTTCTTAGAATTCACTTGTCTGGATGTTTTCTGCTGAATAATATAAATATAGTCTTTTGTAAGAAGAGATAACATACAATTTCTTCTAGCTTTTATCACAGTATCACTTTGTTATTCACATTTTCATACCTTTTAGAGGAATCAATTGTAACTCTATGGCCATCCGTTTTGCAACCATTACGTGTTGCTTTACTGAAATTAGTGCTATCAGCCTTTTTATTTCTGTGATGATGTTGCTGTAAAGGTTTCAGATTTTTTCTGCCTTGATGAACTCTGCCTTTGGGTTGTCTTCTTGATTCATCTTTTGGTGGTTGTAGGAAATCTAAATCTTTTCCATTTAGAGTATTGAAACTATTGTGTGATGTTTCTGTGTCTTCGTCCAGTGTTAAACCAAAAGGAGTGAGATCATTGTCTGTTTCCACAGAGCTGGAATCTTTGTTTTGTTCACAGTTGTCTGGAGTATTTTCCCCTGTGGTAGATTCTGCAGGTGTTAAATTCATGAATGTTAGCCTTCGGGGACATGTAATCATCTTGACTGATGTGGTCAGGATCACGCCGGCCACCTTTACTTCCCAGGACTGCACCAGGTACCCACTCAAGGCTGGGTTGACCTGAGAGCCAAGGTCATTTTTGAAAAAAGTCCGGATCTGCCAGAGAGCGAACCCACGAGCTTCCGATCCGAGCCAGTGTCTAGGTGTATGAGGTGGTAAGGTGATGTGTTTAAAAGTCTTGCAGCACTGATTATGAGAGCTTGCACATTTCTGTGAGTTGGTATTACTGAGTTTCTGTATCTTGTAAACAATGATTATCCTTTTGGTTTATAAAAAGTTCATACCATTCTGTTTAACTTTCAGTTTGCAACATTTTTATAAGCTAAAACTTGATGGACCAGTACTTGAGTGCAACATTTTTGTCCAAAAGCTAAATCTTGATGGACCAGTACTTGAGTGCAACATTTTTGTCCAAAAGCTAAATCTTGATGGACCAGTACTTGAGTGCAACATTTTTGTCCAAAAGCTAAAACTTGATGGACCAGTACTTGAGTGCAACATTTTTGTCCAAAAGCTAAATCTTGATGGACCAGTACTTGAGTGCAACATTTTTGTCCAAAAGCTAAAACTTGATGGACCAGTACTTGAGTGCAACATTTGTGGACAGGCTAGCTGAGATGTGAGGTCTGTGGACGTGAAACAGCCAAAATAGTCGAATGCAACAGGGCTACCAATACTGGGTCTCCTCCCCCCCCCCCCCCCCCCCCCCCTTCCTTCTTTCTTTCCACCCCGATCTGGGTTTTTTAATGATGCCTTGGGTTAAAATGTTGAAATCTTTTTGTTTTTTTTAGTATATCATTATATGAAAGTGTGTAAATGTTTCGTTTCGTAATTATACAATTTGCACTTTTTAACAATCTGGGGATGGTTTTTTTTTTTGTTGTTGCTTGTATTGCTTATTGCTTGGGCTTTTTGTTCAGCTTAGCTGGGTTTTTCAACAACAACAAAACATCTGATTGGGAGCCCTGGAATGCATGTAAATACATTCTGTTTCTGGTTTAGGTCAAGATGGCGGGACGTGTTTCCGTTAGCTTGCCTTAAGACTGTTGAGCAACGACCGACAAGTCGCCATTGTAAAACATCTTTTGTTTTAGAACCCACAGTGTACAGCTGGTGAACGCGAAGAAGAAGAATTAGATTTCTAACACGTTGCAGTGTAAGAACAGAATCTGGCAACTCTGTTTCCCATTGGTAACAGGAGTGGAAATAGGCCGTGTCCTATCTACAATGGTCTTTAGAATAGCAGTCGATTGGGTCATGCGCAAATGCACAAATAATATGAATATGGGTATCAAATGGGTTGACAAAATTCTACAAGACCTTAACTTTGCTGACGATATAGTGCTTTTGAGTTCAACACACCCAGGTATCCGAGAGAAAACAAACCATCTCCAAAATGTTTCAGGACAAATTAGACTCCAAATTAACACCACCAAACAAAAATATATTGATCTTAACAACAGTTCAGACGACATTAAACTGAACGATCACATTCTGGAAAAAGTCAACAGCTTGACATATGTAGGAAGTGAGATGGCATCCAAAGGGGATTCCAGAAATATCACCTAGAATCGCACTGGCATCTTGTGCCTTTAATAAACTGACAAACATCTGGAAGTCATGGACACTCAGCAATCAAACGAAACTTAAGATCTTTAACTCTTGTGTGATTCCAGTGCTAACTTATGGATGCGAGAATTGGAAAGCAACAGTAGCTCTAGATTTAAAAAAAATGAGACATTTCTGATTTTTTTTTTTTTTAACGTATCCAGAAACCATGAGTTGTAAACCCTTTGGCTCGGTACTATGGATATCGCAACCCTTCGGCCTTGATTCCACTATAGGTACCGTTAATCTGGGAGAAATGTGGCTTTTCTGCCTACCCCTGGGAGTGAACCCGGACCACAAGGAGTTCGTCACCCGGCCGCCGCTAAAGTCAGGTTTAACAAACTTCGCTAGAGAGCCGGGCAATGACATTTCTGATAAACAATATCCTAGCAGAATACTTAATCTCCGCGGGGCAGATTTCAGATCCAGTTCGCAAACAAGACAAGAGACGAAGTCAGAGAATGTATTCAGTTTTATAAGAAGATACATCGGCCATGACCTCAGAATTGATAAAACAAGACTTCCACGGCAAGCCCTTATATGGACATAAGAAAAGAGGTTGGGGGGGGGGGGGAACCAAGAGAGACTCTACGTGAAACCACCATCAGGGAAGGCTCAACCAAGAGAGACTCCACGTGGAACCACCATCAGGGAAGGCTCAACCAAGAGAGACTCCACGTGGAACCACCATCAAGGAAGGCTCAACCAAGAGAGACTCCACGTGGAACTACCATCAGGGAAGGCTCAACCAAAAGAGACTCCACGTGGAACCACCATCAGGGAAGGCTCAACCAAGAGAGACTCCACGTGGAACCACCATCAGGGAAGGCTCAACCAAGAGAGACTCCACGTGGAACCACCATCAGGGAAGGCTCAACCAAGAGAGACTCCACGTGGAACCACCATCAGGGAAGGCTCAACCAAGAGAGACTCCACGTGGAACCACCATCAAGGAAGGCTAAACCAAGAGAGACTCCACGTGGAACCACCATCAGGGAAGGCTCAACCAAGAGCCCAACAAACATCCAAGACCTAAAGCAGGAGGCAACGAACCACCAGACACGGAGAGCTACGACCTCTGCCCTATGAGCCACCCTAGGCCCAAGGGGGAAAGACTAGCTAATTTCAGTGCGGATATTAAACACTTTTAACAAATTATTAAATCAAAGTGTCACATCCCTGTTACCATTTATTCCTTAATCACGCTCATAAATGTGTCCAGTGTCATATAAGTATGACGGCATATTCATAAGATCTGTTATTTAATACAATTCTGTGTTGAACTACACACTTGTCCTACATCTTATATCAGTTTTCCATTAATTCATCGGCGCTATTATTATTTCAGATTAGTGTTGGCGTCTTATGGTTGTCATAGACGGCCATATTATTTATTTTACGTCTTTCAACCGATAATGGGGATGTTTGGCGGGTGTGACTCGCAAGACACAACTGTGTTCATAAAAGCATTCCACAATTAGTCTATGGGACCAAGGCTGGAGCTCCCCATCTGTATAGCCTAGGAAGTATTGTAAAGACTATGTATTATCCATGCATCATGATCCCTTCTCCAACCGTCTTTGTTTACTCCAGAGGAAAGGTAACACAGTACGTTTTGAATAAGGCACGCCGCAAAAACTGCCAGATCATAAAAGGGATGTTCTGTCGGAGCTTTCCTCCCAGACTAGATGCCAACCAAGGCAAAGGGCCTGATCTGCATTGCCAAAACATGGAGGTTTCAGGGTGCATTTTCTCTGCCCAGTTTCTCTCCCCAGTAGGATAAATAATTGTAAAAACCACCCAGTATGTTCAGCTTGAGATGTGCTCTAGATAATGTCATGTTACATCATGAGAATCGACCCATTTAATTTTAGTTACATATCCTTTTACAGGACGTTGCAGAACCAACCCCAACAGCCCCTGGCTGTTGTGTGGTTTTTCTAGGCAAATTTACGTCCAGTAGTTTGCCATTGCCCCTGGACGGTCGGCTTTCTTGATACCACTGTCGAAACCAACGCAGGGCGCATGGCCTGCAGCTGGGATCGAACCCGGCATCCCGGAGCGTTCGCATCGACTTAGCCACAAATTCGACATCGACCCATATACTTTTGTGTTATCTCCTGAGACATAACTCCCAAACAGAGCACACCAGTTCTCAAAAGATGGGAACCGCTGTGAAGGAGTGCGTGTTTCAGGCAACTAGATGTGTGTAACCTCTTGATATATCAGTGCTGTCAGCGAGCACCGGCTTTCGCCTACGTGCGTGTTTTCTCGGCGTGTTGGTCTGGCACGCACTTGAAGGTCGACAGGTAGACAGTTCGGAAAGTTATTGCTGTTCTGTACCAAGTTGTGACTTTCTCCTCAGCTCATTTAATGTGAGTATGTGGTTAAATGTAAACTGTGAAAGATAATATGTTGATACATATTACAGTAAGAAAATGCACACAACATTTGCGTTACACAGGGACCGATGGAGGAAGCAAAGAATTTACTGTCGCATCGTTACCTACTATTAATGTTGCGTAGTGCCACTATAGAGAGCTGGTCTAACTCATGGTATAGAAAATGTTAGCTACATTTAGGAACAAGTCTAGGAATACCCTAGCGTTCGTTGGTTGTGGTCCTAGGCTTTACTGAAAGAAGACAGAGAAAAGGATTGTATATGTGTAGAAGAAAGAAGAAAAAGAATGACTGTCGTGATGGTCGTCACATGAGAGCCACGACAATGCTTATGAGTGCCAGTGCCAGTCAACATCTGAAACACAAGTTAGTCAAGTTCAAGTAGAGAACTTGTCTTAAACTCTAAGAAATATTAAGTATCTGGTGCCGGCGTCAAGTCTTTACAGAAGAATTGCTGTGTGGATTTAACCCTGTCAAGCTCCCTGGTACCCAATTAGGTTGGATCCTTTGTAAATCTTTGTAAAAACCACAGTGGTGGCAGGTAACTGTGCTGGCCACTTGACGACACATTTTCCCCTCTGTTTTGAGAGCGTTAGAAAGTCCCCATGTCTTCGATAATCCTGTCTAAGTTCGCTTCCTTCTCGTCTCTTACCAGCTCACCATGGGTCTGAACTCAAACCACTCGACAACAACTCTGGTGTTATTCACAGCTGCAGGAGTTGTCTTCGCCTTTCTGGCTGGCTTCTATCTGGGGAAGAAACGCTCCAGTTCCAAAGACACCAAGCCATAGAAAGTAAGTGAGACTGTACAAGACAGATCTTTAGCAGAGCAAAGACTGTGGATCTTGCCCAGGGGATCCATATTGCGAGAGAATCTAGTTTGGGACCGGTGGCGACCTTAAACGCACAATCCTATTTGTGACCCAGACGGGACTCAATGTTTAGCATGACTGATGTCGAATGCAGAAGAAGAAGAAGCAGAGCAAGATGAAACAATACACATTCAGATACCAGTTATGGACTATCTCTCGTGTGCAGTCTCACAATCTGAAAGAATCAATGTAGGGTTTTTGAGCTGAAATCTACACAAACATTCTGAGAATACCGCGGACCAAAAAAAAAAGGGGGGGGGGGGGTGGTGGTGGACTATTTACATTATACAAAATCTGAACATTGAGAAAAACTGCCTCATAAACAGCCATTTTTTCCCCAAAAAAACTGAAGTACTTTGGCCGTAAAAATTTCACAGTGGCTTGGCAAGAATAGTGAGGGATGGTATGGGACTGGGTAAGAGAGGCAGATACTGGCCAGCACGAAGAAGGGCACAGGACATAAGAGACACCATGTGAAGGGAAGAGCATGAGGTGGGAGAGCTGGTAATGAGCCAAGTTTGTTTTAGGTAGGCTGTGGTGGCAGTGTTGAGGACCTGCCACATGATGATGATGATGATAATACCTAATGAAATAGACAGGTAGGCTGAGATCGTGTAGAGAAGTAAAAAACAGAAATAAGTGTACTAACCTTACAAGTACCACAGGCCAGGCCAACAAACAAACAAAAAACATAATAATTAAAACTTGCTACTTTGGTTGAGTGGGGGCAGTGTGTAAGTGCATGTGTGTGTGTGTGTGTGTGTGCGCGCGCTCTGGTAATTTGTTTTAGTGCATTCGTTATATTTAGTTTGTCATCTTGTGCATACACCCCTAAAAGGGCGACTAGCCAGTACGACAGAATGCTAGTTATGGGAACTTCAGCGTTTAGGACAGTATGCTAGTTATGGGAACTTGGGCGTTTGGGACAGTATGCTAGTTATGGACATTTGAGCATTTGGGACAGTATGCTAGTTATGGGAACTTCAGCGTTTAGGACAGTATGCTAGTTATGGACATTTGAGCATTTGGGACAGTATGCTAGTTATGGGAACTTCAGCGTTTAGGACAGTATGCTAGCTATGAGAACTTGAGCATTTGGGACAGTATGCTAGTTATGGGAACTTGGGCGTTTGGGACAGTATGCTAGTTATGGGAACTTGGGCGTTTGGGACAGTATGCTAGTTATGGACATTTGAGCATTTGGGACAGTATGCTAGTTATGGGCATTTGAGCGTTTGGGACAGTATGCTAGTTATGGACATTTGAGCATTTGGGACAGTATGCTAGTTATGGGAACTTCAGCGTTTAGGACAGTATGCTAGCTATGAGAACTTGAGCATTTGGGACAGTATGCTAGTTATGGGAACTTGGGCGTTTGGGACAGTATGCTAGTTATGGGAACTTGGGCGTTTGGGACAGTATGCTAGTAATGGACATTTGAGCATTTGGGACAGTATGCTAGTTATGGGCATTTGAGCGTTTGGGACAGTATGCTAGTTATGGGAACTTGAGCATTTGGGACAGTATGCTAGTTATGGGAACTTCAGCGTTTAGGACAGTATGCTAGCTATGAGAACTTGAGCATTTGGGACAGTATGCTAGTTATGGGAACTTGGGCGTTTGGGACAGTATGCTAGTTATGGGAACTTGGGCGTTTGGGACAGTATGCTAGTTATGGACATTTGAGCATTTGGGACAGTATGCTAGTTATGGGCATTTGAGCGTTTGGGACAGTATGCTAGTTATGGGAACTTGAGCATTTGGGACAGTATGCTAGTTATGGGCATTTGAGCGTTTGGGACAGTATGCTAGTTATGGGAACTTGGGCGTTTGGGACAGTATGCTAGTTATGGACATTTGAGCGTTTGGGACAGTATGCTAGTTATGGACATTTGAGCATTTGGGACAGTATGCTAGTTATGGGAACTTGAGCATTTGTGACAGTATGCTAGTTATGGGCATTTGAGCGTTTAGGACAGTGTGCTAGTTATGGGAACTTGGGCGTTTGGGACAGTATGCTAGTTATGGACATTTGAGCGTTTGGGACAGTATGCTAGTTATGGACATTTGAGCGTTTGGGACAGTATGCTAGTTATGGGAACTTGAGCATTTGGGACAGTATGCTAGTTATGGACATTTGAGCATTTGGGACAGTATGCTAGTTATGGACATTGGAGCGTTTGGGACAACTTATGGCATTTGGGACAGTTTGGGACAGTATGCTAGTTATGGAACATTTGAGCATTTGGGACAGTATGCTAGTTATGGACATTTGAGCATTTGGGACAGTATGCTAGTTATGGGAACTTGAGCATTTGGGACATTTGGGAGCGTTTGGGACAGTATGCTAGTTATGGGAACTTGAGCATTTGGGACAGTATGCTAGTTATGGACATTTGAGCGTTTGGGACAGTATGCTAGTTATGGGACATTGAGCGTTTGGGACAGTATGCTAGTTATGGACATTTGAGCGTTTGGGACAGTATGCTAGTTATGAGGACAGTATGCTAGTTTATGGGAACTTGAGCATTTGGGACAGTATGCTAGTTATGGAACTTTGAGCGTTTGGGACAGTATGCTAGTTATGGACATTTGGAGCGTTTGGGACAGTTTGGGATGCTAGTTATGGACATTTGAGCGTTTGGGACAGTATGCTAGTTATGGGAACTTGAGCATTTGGGACAGTATGCTAGTTATGGACATTTGAGCGTTTGGGACGGTATGCTAGTGATGGACATTCGAGCGTTTGGGACAGTATGCTAGTTATGGACATTTGAGCGTTTGGGACAGTATGCTAGTTATGGACATTTGAGCGTTTGGGACAGAACGCTAGTTATGGGAACTTGAGCGTTTGGGACAGTATGCTAGTTATGGACATTCGAGCGTTTGGGACAGTATGCTAGTTATGGACATTTGAGCGTTTGGGACAGTATGCTAGTTATGGGAACTTGAGCGTTTGGGACAGTATGCTAGTTATGGGAACTTGAGCGTTTGGGACAGTATGCTAGTTATGGGAACTTGAGCGTTTGGGACAGTATGCTAGTTATGGGAACTTGAGCATTTGGGACAGTATGCTAGTTATGGGAACTTGAGTGTTTGGGACAGTATGCTAGTTATGGACATTCGAGCGTTTGGGACAGTATGCTAGTTATGGACATTTGAGCGTTTGGGACAGTATGCTAGTTATGGACATTTGAGCGTTTGGGACAGTATGCTAGTTATGGGAACTTGAGCATTTGGGACAGTATGCTAGTTATGGGCATTTGAGCGTTTGGGACAGTATGCTAGTTATGGACATTCGAGCGTTTGGGACAGTATGCTAGTTATGGACATTTGAGCGTTTGGGACAGTATGCTAGTTATGGACATTTTAGCGTTTGGGACAGTATGTTAGTTATGGGCATTTGAGCGTTTGGGACAGTATGCTAGTTATGGGAACTTGATTGTTTGGGACAGTATGCTAGTTATGGACATTTGAGCGTTTGGGACAGTATTCTAGTTATGGGAACTTGAGCATTTGGGACAGTATGCTAGTTATGGACATTCGAGCGTTTGGGACAGTATGCTAGTTATGGACATTTGAGCGTTTGGGACAGTATGCTAGTTATGGGAACTTGAGCATTTGGGACAGTATGCTAGTTATGGGAACTTGAGCATTTGGGACAGTATGCTAGTTATGGACATTCGAGCGTTTGGGACAGTATGCTAGTTATGGACATTTGAGCGTTTGGGACAGTATGCTAGGTATTGGAACTTGATCGTTTGGGACAGTATGCTAGTTATGGACATTTGAGCGTTTGGGACAGTATGCTAGTTATGGGAACTTGAGCATTTGGGACAGTATGCTAGTTATGGGCATTTGAGCGTTTGGGACAGTATGCTAGTTATGGACATTCGAGCGTTTGGGACAGTATGCTAGTTATGGACATTTGTGCGTTTGGGACAGTATGCTAGTTATGTGAACTTGAGCATTTGGGACAGTATGCTAGTTATGGACATTTGAGCGTTTGGGACAGTATGCTAGTTATGGGCATTTGAGCGTTTGGGACAGAATGCTAGTTATGGGAACTTGAGCGTTTGGGACAGTATGCTAGTTATGGACATTCGAGCGTTTGGGACAGTATGCTAGTTATGGACATTTGAGCGTTTGGGACAGTATGCTAGTTATGGGCATTTGAGCGTTTGGGACAGTATGCTAGTTATGGGAACTTGATCGTTTGGGGCAGTATGCTAGTTATGGGAACTTGAGCGTTTGGGACAGTATGCTAGTTATGTGAACTTGAGCATTTGGGACAGTATGCTAGTTATGGACATTTGAGCGTTTGGGACAGTATGCTAGTTATGGACATTTGAGCGTTTGGGACAGAACGCTAGTTATGGGAACTTGAGCGTTTGGGACAGTATGCTAGTTATGGACATTCGAGCGTTTGGGACAGTATGCTAGTTATGGACATTTGAGCATTTGGGACAGTATGCTAGTTATGGGCATTTGAGCGTTTGGGACAGTATGCTAGTTATGGGAACTTGATCGTTTGGGACAGTATGCTAGTTATGGGAACTTGAGCGTTTGGGACAGTATGCTAGTTATGGGAACTTGAGCATTTGGGACAGTATGCTAGTTATGGGAACTTGAGTGTTTGGGACAGTATGCTAGTTATGGACATTCGAGCGTTTGGGACAGTATGCTAGTTATGGACATTCGAGCGTTTGGGACAGTATGCTAGTTATGGACATTTGAGCGTTTGGGACAGTATGCTAGTTATGGACATTTGAGCGTTTTGGACAGTATGCTAGTTATGGGCCTTTGAGCGTTTGGGACAGAACGCTAGTTATGGGAACTTGAGCGTTTGGGACAGTATGCTAGTTATGGACATTCGAGTGTTTGGGACAGTATGCTAGTTATGAGCATTTGAGCGTTTGGGACAGTATGCTAGTTATGGGAACTTGAGCATTTGGGACAGTATGCTAGTTATGGGAACTTGAGCGTTTGGGACAGTATGCTAGTTATGGGCATTTGAGCGTTTGGGACAGTATGCTAGTTATGGGAACTTGAGCATTTGGGACAGTATGCTAGTTATGGGAACTTGAGCATTTGGGACAGTATGCTAGTTATGGACATTTGAGCGTTTGGGACAGTATGCTAGTTATGGACATTTGAGCGTTTGGGACAGTATGCTAGTTATGGACATTTGAGCGTTTGGGACAGTATGCTAGTTATGGGCATTTGAGCGTTTGGGACAGAACGCTAGTTATGGGAACTTGAGCGTTTGGGACAGTATGCTAGTTATGGACATTCAAGCGTTTGGGACAGTATGCTAGTTATGGGAACTTGATCGTTTGGGACAGTATGCTAGTTATGGACATTTGAGCGTTTGGGACAGTATGCTAGTTATGGGAACTTGAGCATTTGGGACAGTATGCTAGTTATGGGAACTTGAGCATTTGGGACAGTATGCTAGTTATGGACATTCGAGCGTTTGGGACAGTATGCTAGTTATGGACATTTGAGCGTTTGGGACAGTATGCTAGATATGGGAACTTGATCGTTTGGGACAGTATGCTAGTTATGGACATTTGAGCGTTTGGGACAGTATGCTAGTTATGGGAACTTGAGCATTTGGGACAGTATGCTAGTTATGGGCATTTGAGCGTTTGGGACAGTATGCTAGTTATGGACATTCGAGCGTTTGGGACAGTATGCTAGTTATGGACATTTGAGCGTTTGGGACAGTATGCTAGTTATGGGAACTTGAGCATTTGGGACAGTATGCTAGTTATGGACATTTGAGCGTTTGGGACAGTATGCTAGTTATGGACATTTGAGCATTTGGGACAGTATGCTAGTTATGGGCATTTGAGCGTTTGGGACAGAACGCTAGTTATGGGAACTTGAGCGTTTGGGACAGTATGCTAGTTATGGACATTCGAGCGTTTGGGACAGTATGCTAGTTATGGACATTTGAGCGTTTGGGACAGTATGCTAGTTATGGACATTTGAGCGTTTGGGACAGTATGCTAGTTATGGGCATTTGAGCGTTTGGGACAGTATGCTAGTTATGGGAACTTGAGCATTTGGGACAGTATGCTAGTTATGGACATTTGAGCGTTTGGGACAGTATGCTAGTTATGGACATTTGAGCATTTGGGACAGTATGCTAGTTATGGACATTTGAGCGTTTGGGACAGTATGCTAGTTATGGGCATTTGAGCGTTTGGGACAGTATGCTAGTTATGGGAACTTGATCGTTTGGGGCAGTATGCTAGTTATGGGAACTTGAGCGTTTGGGACAGTATGCTAGTTATGTGAACTTGAGCATTTGGGACAGTATGCTAGTTATGGACATTTGAGCGTTTGGGACAGTATGCTAGTTATGGACATTTGAGCGTTTGGGACAGAACGCTAGTTATGGGAACTTGAGCGTTTGGGACAGTATGCTAGTTATGGACATTCGAGCGTTTGGGACAGTATGCTAGTTATGGACATTTGAGCATTTGGGACAGTATGCTAGTTATGGGCATTTGAGCGTTTGGGACAGTATGCTAGTTATGGGAACTTGATCGTTTGGGACAGTATGCTAGTTATGGGAACTTGAGCGTTTGGGACAGTATGCTAGTTATGGGAAACTTGAGCATTTGGGACAGTATGCTAGTTATGGGAACTTGAGTGTTTGGGACAGTATGCTAGTTATGGACATTCGAGCGTTTGGGACAGTATGCTAGTTATGGACATTCGAGCGTTTGGGACAGTATGCTAGTTATGGACATTTGAGCGTTTGGGACAGTATGCTAGTTATGGACATTTGAGCGTTTTGGACAGTATGCTAGTTATGGGCCTTTGAGCGTTTGGGACAGAACGCTAGTTATGGGAACTTGAGCGTTTGGGACAGTATGCTAGTTATGGACATTCGAGTGTTTGGGACAGTATGCTAGTTATGAGCATTTGAGCGTTTGGGACAGTATGCTAGTTATGGGAACTTGAGCATTTGGGACAGTATGCTAGTTATGGGAACTTGAGCGTTTGGGACAGTATGCTAGTTATGGGCATTTGAGCGTTTGGGACAGTATGCTAGTTATGGGAACTTGAGCATTTGGGACAGTATGCTAGTTATGGGAACTTGAGCATTTGGGACAGTATGCTAGTTATGGACATTTGAGCGTTTGGGACAGTATGCTAGTTATGGACATTTGAGCGTTTGGGACAGTATGCTAGTTATGGACATTTGAGCGTTTGGGACAGTATGCTAGTTATGGGCATTTGAGCGTTTGGGACAGAACGCTAGTTATGGGAACTTGAGCGTTTGGGACAGTATGCTAGTTATGGACATTCAAGCGTTTGGGACAGTATGCTAGTTATGGGAACTTGATCGTTTGGGACAGTATGCTAGTTATGGACATTTGAGCGTTTGGGACAGTATGCTAGTTATGGGAACTTGAGCATTTGGGACAGTATGCTAGTTATGGGAACTTGAGCATTTGGGACAGTATGCTAGTTATGGACATTCGAGCGTTTGGGACAGTATGCTAGTTATGGACATTTGAGCGTTTGGGACAGTATGCTAGATATGGGAACTTGATCGTTTGGGACAGTATGCTAGTTATGGACATTTGAGCGTTTGGGACAGTATGCTAGTTATGGGAACTTGAGCATTTGGGACAGTATGCTAGTTATGGGCATTTGAGCGTTTGGGACAGTATGCTAGTTATGGACATTCGAGCGTTTGGGACAGTATGCTAGTTATGGACATTTGAGCGTTTGGGACAGTATGCTAGTTATGGGAACTTGAGCATTTGGGACAGTATGCTAGTTATGGACATTTGAGCGTTTGGGACAGTATGCTAGTTATGGACATTTGAGCATTTGGGACAGTATGCTAGTTATGGGCATTTGAGCGTTTGGGACAGAACGCTAGTTATGGGAACTTGAGCGTTTGGGACAGTATGCTAGTTATGGACATTCGAGCGTTTGGGACAGTATGCTAGTTATGGACATTTGAGCGTTTGGGACAGTATGCTAGTTATGGACATTTGAGCGTTTGGGACAGTATGCTAGTTATGGGCATTTGAGCGTTTGGGACAGTATGCTAGTTATGGGAACTTGAGCGTTTGGGACAGTATGCTAGTTATGGGAACTTGAGCATTTGGAACAGTATGCTAGTTATGGGCATTTGAGCGTTTGGGACAGAACGCTAGTTATGGGAACTTGAGCGTTTGGGACAGTATGCTAGTTATGGACATTCGAGCGTTTGGGACAGTATGCTAGTTATGGACATTTGAGCGTTTGGGACAGTATGCTAGTTATGGGCATTTGAGCGTTTGGGACAGTATGCTAGTTATGGGAACTTGATCGTTTGGGACAGTATGCTAGTTATGGGAACTTGAGCATTTGGGACAGTATGCTAGTTATGGGCTAGTCGTTTGGGACAGTATGCTAGTTATGGACCAGTTCTCCTCGTTTTCAGCAAAATCTCAATTAGTCCTCTTTTATGAGATGTTTGGTGGCAGTGAACCTAGGTCCCACCCACCACCGGACCCCCGTGAGGATGCATGGCTTACTACCTTTTGTGTTGTGGAGACAGTGGGGTTGTAAAATGACACCTAATTCAAAGGCTTTTTTCTAGTAGAAAATGCGTCTGGTTCACCACAAAATGTCTTTAAAAAACGCGCCAGTACTCAGCACACAATTCTTAGAATACAAACTGATTTATCTTGTACACATAGAAAACGACTGTGAAATGTTTTTCTCTGCAGATACTCAAAGTGCCATACCCTAGGACAGGAGGTGTGAAAGATCTTCGTCTCCTGACTATGGGACACACTGAAACATTACATCAGTTTTCTGTGTGGGCTAAAATGTTAATGTAAACATCGACATTGGAGGCTGACTTCTGCCAATGTTGCGCTTGTTTAGTTTTATAAAATATCTTTTGTATTTATAGAAATAAAGAATGCATCTACTTAGTCAATGTGTTTGTTTGCTTTCTGTCACCTGTCAAGTGATATGTGTTGTGCTGTTTGGGAAAATTGATGTTTTCAACACATCATTTCAATCTACCTTCATGACTACAAGAGAATAAACGTGACAAGTTAATATAAATCAATCAAGGCATACAGCACAAGGCATGTAAGCGAAGTCATACATACACACATGGATGATTACACTCACGGCAGTGGTGATGTTGCCTGCTGGACGTAGTAGCTGCAAAAGGAGGTAAGGACAAGTAAGAAAAGTATTTAAAATTCATAATGGGAAAGCATTTTTTGGGACCTCAACCTTTTGCCAATTTCACATCCTTGTCCACTTTCACTTTCAATATGTTTCACACTGGTCTATCGCCCATGTCCAGTTTTCTAGAAATACTTACAATCTTTATTGTTTGCATGTGGTAGTTGAGCCTGCAGTGTCATGTTCGTAGACGGAATATTGTTGTATGTTTACTGATAGGTTGTGTGATGTGGCAAAAGAATTATAGTTCCGAGACCAGAGGTTTGCGGACTACGACGTTCAGATTGTGAGAAATAGCGGTACTTCTTTTCTCCCTAATCTTCGGTAAACTATCAATGGATCAAGAAATCAACACGAAAGAAGGTGAGGTGGCAATAACAATTAGGTAAACTGCAAACAAACAACGGTTTTGAGGAAGAAAAATCCCACACTTAAAGAAGAATAAGAAACCATACGTTTGTATCAAGTGTATATCCTTAGCAGTAATCCTAAATATCTTTGACACGGGATATCTACAAGGAATAGGTGACAAGACAAGATCACACATTTACACGCACACCACACACATACCACATACACGCAATCGCGCGCACACACACAGGTGTGTATTGGAATAAGCAGGCTTTACGGAGATTTTCTCAATGTTCAGTTTCTGAAGGCTGAAGCAGCTAAGAGATAGACAGAAGACGGTAGAGTCTCCAGGAACATCCTTCTTTTAATGAATTACAGACTTTTAAGCGCTAACCATCATCATTATAACTATCATGTGCCCTGTCAGGTAGTGGCATAGGCACTCATGTCTCTTCACAGATCTCGGCCCTTGGTATTTTGAATCAGTTGAGGCTATTTCCCCACGAAATCGGTTCAGGCCGTCAAGCATCGTGTCTCGTGGTCTGCCTCTTCTACAGTTGATCTTCCCAGTCATCACAATATTCGTCAGTGTCTCTTTTCTCAGCACATGACCGAACAACACTGACAGCTTCTTTCTTATAGTTAACTAGCATAGGCGTCTTAAAGCGTCTTAAACTTCAGGCTCAAAGACCCCCGCCCGTTTCCCCTGTCTAAACTTATACCGCAAAACTGGTAAATACGCGCAGTGGTCGAGTTTTGCCTCTCCTACAACCATGTTCTTGTATAGGCAATTGGCTACAAGTGCAGCTGCACCAGGGGTGCCAGTGATCGGGTTTTTCTCGCAAGATCTGGGGGTTTTTTGGTTGCCATCTGGGTCTCTTGGTTTTTCTGTTGAAGATTATGGAAAATCTTGGGGTCTCCTGCTGATGGTAAAAAACGATATTTAATAAATATTTTAACAATAACAAGCATACTGTGTGTATATCTAGTTTTAATAGAACATAGTATTTTGTCCTACCTTTTGAAAGTGAGCCTGTTTACAAATGAATGTAACACCATCATCATCAGGTGCCTTGCTGACTGGCGTGGGCGATCGAGCCTCTCCCCAATCTGCGATCTCCTGCAGCATGTATCAGTTCGTGTGCCGACACAACTTCATGCCATGCAACAAGACTGTCAAGAAACTTCTGTCGTTGTCTTCCTCTATCCCTCCTTCCACAGATATTTCCAGTGGTCACAACATGTTCTATTTTTCCCTCTTCTCATAAAATGGTCGACAAATGATGACTGTCTCCTTCTGATGTCTGTGATAAGTTGCCTCTTTCAAAACCTCTCGGCTGCTCTTTTTGGCTGTCCAAAGTATTTTAAGCATTCTTCTGTAAAACCACATCTCTGAGGCCTCAAGAAATTTTTTGACCTGCCTGCCGATTGTCCAGGATTCACAGCCATATATTAAAACTGGATGAATGTAGCAAGCAATAATTCTTTTTTCTAACTCTCAATGACAAGGATATATTGCACAAGATGTTCTTCATTTTATAAAATGCAGTTTTTGCCTGTCCAATTCCGTTTCTTTTTTCAGTAATGCATCTTCCATCTGATGTTATCCATGTCCCCAGATACTTAAATTTCTGTACTTGTCCCAAAAAAACACCATTGACTTTTATTACACATTTAGGAATAATTCGTTTCTTTGATACCACCACTACTTCTGTCTTCCCATTTTTTTTTTCAAACTGAGGCCCATTCTTCCACTTTCTAACACCACAATGTCTATCATTTCCTGTAGTTCTTTCTGACTTGTTGCTATCAAGACTGTGTCATCAGCATAACGTAAATTGTTTATATTGTGCGCACCAACCACAATTCCGGGTCTATCAATTAAAGATCTCATTATATATATTCACTGTATAATGAAAACAAATTAGGTGACAGTACACATCCTTGTCGTACACCCCTCTTAATGCTTTGAAATGTACCTAAACAGTTGTTAATTCTTATAGCTGCTGTTTGCTGCCAATATATATTCTTTATTATTCGTAGATCTTTCCCATCGATGTTTAATTTTTCCGAGATCGAGTGAATAATGAAGCTATCAGGCAAATTATGGAAACGACACCTTGTACTAGATTCATTGAAAAACAGCAGATTAAGTGGTTTGGTCATCTTGTTAGAATGCCGCAAGATCAAATACCATCAAAAGCACTACATCTCAGAAGATAGCTACAAGAGCAAGAGGACGGCCACGGAAAACATGGATCGACAACATTAAAGACACCCTAGGCCTTCACGGCATGACAGTAGCCAGTGGCAGCCAACGTGCACTGGATCGCAAATTATTCCTCCCCACGGAGCTTAACGGCAGAAGTGGTTTATGATGATGAGGATGATGATGTTTAATTTTTCTAACAGTTTGATTACTTCTTCACGATTCACACAGTCAAACGCTATTGTATAGTCTATGAAGCATAAGTACAAATCAGTCTTTACTTCTATAGTTCTTTCTGACAATGTCCTTAGGATGTATATGGCATTGTTTGTACCTTTTCCTTCTACAAATCCACATTGTTCATCACCGATTTCTGGTTTAATTTTGTTTCTTATTCTGCTCATAATTATCCTCAGTAGAATCTTAGTCATGTGACTCATAATACTTATTGTGCGATGGTCTTCACATTTTAAAGTGCCTGGTTTCTTTGGCAGAGCTATAAATATGGATTTTAAAAGGTTATTTGGAATGTACCCACTATTATAAATATCATTTAAAAGTAAGTTATTATTTAATTTCCAATAATTGAAACACCATACATCTTATTCAAAGCATATTTATTCCAACTCTGTGCTACCAGTGCCAGACATGGTCACTCACAACAAACCATAAAAGAAAATTAGTAACCACGGAAATGAGATGTCTGAGAAGGGCTGTAGGAGTGACCATAAGAGATAAGATCAGGAATGAGATCATAAGAGAACAAGTCGGCACATAACCAATTCTGGATTACATACAAAGACAGCAAGTGAAATGGTTTGCCCACTTAAAGAGAATGCCTTGTGACACCATAACATACAAAGCATACATGGAAAGAGAAGAAGGACGTAGAGCACTGGGTAGACCAAGAACAAGATGGAAGGATAACATCAGAGAAACTCTACAACAGCACGATGTGCTTATGGTCGAGGCAGCCAGAAGAGCTAGAAACAGAACCTTATATCTCCCTCGACACCCACAGCGGTAAAAGAGGAAGTGAAGAAGAAGAAGAAGAAGAAGAAGAAGAAGAAGAAGAAGAAGAAGAAGAAGAAGAAGAAGAAGAAGAAGAAAAGAAGAAGAAGAAGAAGAAGAAGAAGAAGAAGAAGAAGAAGAAGAAGAAGAAGAAGAAGAAGAAGAAGAACAAGAACAAGAAGAACAAGAAGAACAAGAAGAACAAGAAGAACAAGAACAAGAAGAAGAAACACCATACAAAGGTTAAATACGGGTCAAGTCAGTTAAAATAGCAGACAACCAAAGGACCAGATTTTCGATCGCGGAGTAGAGGATAACCTCCAACATTATGTAAACATGACGTGTTTGTCAGTATCATCCAAGTGCAGGGCATAGCAGCTGATTTATCTCAAGCTGACTTGCTGGAATTCTGGCTATTATCTTTTCCACTGTTTTGCCTACTGAGTAATGCATCGTAATGATTCTTTATGCATTTATGAGCGGAGCTTCTTCTTCTTCTGCGTTCGACATCAGTAATGCAAAACATTGAGTCCCGTCTGGGTCACAAATAGGATTGTGCGTTTAAGGTCGCCACCGGTCCCCCATAGCTTCTCTCGCAATGTGGCTCCTTTGGGCCAGATCCAGTCTTTGCTGGGAGAGGTAAGGGCAGTACTGTAGTATGTTCTCAGGGGTTTGTCTTTCTGCTCCACAATCACAGGCAGCAGATTCTTTTATGCCAATCCAGTACAGGTGTGCTCGAAGACCACAGTGTCCAGTCCGAAATCTAAATTTTGATGTTTGTTCTTTCCTGTTGTTTGTTTATGCTGTCACTCTCTGGTCTGTAATCTCCATTCTGCCTTCTCCACTCCCGCTTGAAAGACTGCTTTAGCGCTGTTTTGGTTTCCTTGTAGCTGTGTGGTGGATGAGGTTGTGGAAGATTACTCCCAGCTTTTGCCAACTCATCTGCTCTCTCATTTCCTTGAATACCACAGTGGGTTGGTATCCACTGCTATGAGCGTAGCATCTGTAACAGGTTTTTATAGCTGAATCAATTAGCTATGCAGCCAGCTTCTGGGCTTGTGTCATTTAAGATGCTGTCATTGTAGGTTTTACATAAGTCCTCCATGGATAATACCGTGGGAAGCTTGGCAACGTCTTCATAGTGAATGCCATCAGGGCCAGGAGCAGACTATTTCTGCAGGACTTTTTTAGTGCTACTGCTCAGTGTTGCCACTTTGGATCTTTTATATCCAAATTTAGATCTTTTTCATTGCATTTAGATACTGTTTCTCACGTTTAGATCGTAAATATTTTTCTAGATTTACTACAATATTTTTGTTTTGGTCTGGCACATACATTGTAACAACTGCCATTACTTGAACTTTGAACTCTTACTGGGGTCAACGCACAAATATCTGGCATCTCCGGTACTGATTGATTAAAAACGTGCGTAAATCATACTAAATTTGTTTCAACCGCATCCTCACTGTGCTGACTTTGCATTTCTTTTTCATGTGATTAATAAAAAATAATTGCTCACCTTCTTATGTGGCTTTCACTTTGAAAAAACCTTTCAACATGCCAAAAGTAAAAATTTGGAAAGAGTGGTTGCATGATGACAAAATTCTTCTTCTTCTTCGCGTTCACCAGCTGTACACTCTGGCGTAAAGTTCTGGTTGTTCGTCCACTTCTGGACTACAGTCCTGCTCCAGAACCTGAGTGCATCAGTTTTACAGATCTGATTCAATTGAGTGCAGACTGCTGGTTCCTTGCCTCTCAGGCAGATGCACTCCGACTTCAAAGGAAGCTCCCCAGTTAGTCGACTCTTACGACATGCTTTTGGGGAGGCAGTGGGTCTATTCTTGTTTTCCCTACAATAGGGCCCCGGAACCCACACGGGGGATGACAAAATTAAAAACTGGGGATATGACCAAAGCTTGTTGTAAGTACTGCAAGTGTGAAATTAAAGCGAAAAAACTAAACTCAAAGAGTCATGCAGAGACTAAAAAAGCATAAAACTGCAGTTTCATTTAAAGATATTACACCGCTGACATCTGTTTTCAGAACTATACTGATAAATGAATCATCAAAAGTTGAAGTATCAGTCGCAATGTTTTTAATTTGTCACTGTGCAATTTCAAACAGTGACCATTTTGTCGATTTGTAAAAAAAAAAGACTAGTTCAATTTGAAAAGTGTGATGTAGAAAGTATAGTTTAGGAACTGAAGGACCTTTTAAACGGCAAACAGTTAGGCTTGAAGAATTTGGCTGTAATTGGTACTGATAATGCCTCAGTGTTGGTTGTTTTAAACAATGGCGTTTATGCCAAGTTGAAGGAAGCTAACCCATCATTAATACTTAAAAAATGTATGCGTCATTCATTGCAGCTAGCATTATCACATGCTTCATTTCAATATATACCAAGGAATTTGGAATACCTTATTGCTGAAACACTTTACTGGTTTTCCAAATCATTTGTCAGACAACTACAATACAATAGATTATATACAGCCTTGAATTATGGTTCCATACCACGGAAAATTCTGTCAGATTGCAAAACTAGATGGTTATCAATTTAACCAGCTGTTGAAAGAATTATGAAGCAATGGCTGAAGTTGAAGACACACTTTGAAATAACAAGACAAAGTGAAAAGTGCTACACAGCTGAAATACTATATGGAATGTACAGTGATGAAAAAAGATTTGTCATTCATTCTCTTTTTATAATCTATTCTAATGGAAGTGCAAAAGGTTAATAAACTGTTCGAATCTAAACTTGTTGATAAAGTTAAATTACTTGATGATCTCACCTTGCTATTTCACTCGGTAAAAGACTGGTTCTAAAGCTGATTTGCTCACTTGCACTATAGAGAGCTATTTGGCTCCTAAGCCACACCTTGGATATTAAATCGAATAAAAAAATTGATGATTTAAAAACAAAAGGACTGTTAACAGAGAATAAAGAGAACAACTTAAGAAAACGCTGTCAAGATTTCTTTATCTCATTACTGAAGCAGTGACTTCCTGAAAATTTAGATGTTTTGAAAAATAGTTCACTTTTTTCTGTGACCAACATACTTCAGCCAATAAAGGACATACCTAAATATTGTAAAGTTATGACATTTTTAGGGGCTATTGATAATAGTGTCGCGGAAGCAGAATATCAGTTAACCAAAATAAAGTTAGCTGAATGGACAAACAAAACAGAAACTAAAGCGTTTTGGTGTGAAGTGAGACAATTTAAAGATGCCTCATCAAACAGTCTATTCTGTAAGCTCTTCAAAGTGCCATGTCTGCCATGATACTACCCCACTCAAATGCTGACGTAGAAAGAGTTTTCATTGCTAGGAATTATATCAAATCTAACCTAAAAAACAGGATGAAATTTGACCTCTTAAATGCTATCGTGCCATTAAAATTCGGCCTGATGAGACTAGAGAAATAAGCCTACTGTTCCACATAAAGAAATTTGAACAGTTAAAGCATACCCGGGTCATTTTGGATCTGAAGCTTCAACTTCTTTATCCAAGCTAAGTTTATCCTGTGGATTTTGTGAGGCAGACATCAGTGAAGGTGAGGACATGATTATGTAGGGTAAGTCACAACAAAAGCTATGTAAATTTTGACTGTTTCAATTTAGATGTTTTTTCTAGATCTTTTCCACGCAGATTTAGATCTTTTTAGATATTTTTTAACACCGTTTTGGATATTTTTTGTCGAAGAAAAGTGGCAACACTGCTACTGCTACGACTGTACTACAGCTCACCACGCCTTCAATCATGTCGCTGGCTGAGAAGGACGTAGTTTTACTGTGTTTGTGTTCCTTCGGCGTCGGGGTTTTTGTAGGCTACAAACTGAAGGCATATAGAATGAAATATCTACAATGGAGAAAAGACCGTCTACACA
Organism: Candidula unifasciata; assembly: GCA_905116865.2. Lineage (NCBI taxonomy): Eukaryota > Metazoa > Mollusca > Gastropoda > Stylommatophora > Geomitridae > Candidula > Candidula unifasciata. Next base: position 306,443 of record CAJHNH020005835.1, on the reverse strand, counting down.
ACAAACTTGAAGAGATCCGAAGACAAATCAACATCGAGACCCGAGGTTGAGCCCAGGACGACAACATCCGGCGGCCGTTACCCAGCATTCTTGTCTCTCTGGCACATGGCGGTGGACTTGTGCTGGTCCGTCAGTTGTGGATATTCTTCGTCGATTTTCCCGGTTATTTACTGAGCGTGATAGAAAAAAATAATCATGGCTACGTTTGAAGATCTAGGACTAGATGAATGGCTGATAAAACAGTGTTTATCTATGGGAATAACGAAACCATCGCCAATTCAGAGCCAGTGTATTCGTCCGATTTTGGAGGGGCAGAACTGTGTCGGCTGTGCCAAGACAGGCAGCGGGAAAACTGCGGCGTTCGCTCTCCCAATTCTTCAGAAACTTTCAGAAGACCGATACGGACCGTATGCTTTGGTACTGACTCCAACGAGAGAGCTAGCTTTTCAAATTGCCGATCAGTTCAAAGTTCTTGGTAAGGAAATTAACATCAATGTAACGGTTATCACAGGAGGCATGGATATGGTTCGTCAGGGGCAGGACCTCAACGTGAAACCACACATCGTTGTATCAACTCCTGGTCGTTTAGCTGATCATTATGAAAGCTGTGACACATTTAGTTTTAAGAAAATTAAATTTCTCGTTCTTGATGAAGCTGATCGCTTGTTAGAAGACACTGGTTTTGCGGAACAGTTGCAGATCATTTTCAAAAAACTGCCAGCGAAAAGGCAAACACTTTTGTTCAGTGCTACCATGACACCTGCGATACGAGAACTTCAGGCGGCTTCAGGAGAGAAAGTATTCTCCTGGTCACAGTCTGCTGAAGTATTGACAGTCGAAGAGCTTGATCAGCGATATGTGCTCATGAACGCTGATTTAAAAGATGCTTACCTGATGCATATTCTCGATGTGTACACAACAGAACGGCCAAAAAGCTCGGTTATCATATTCACTAGTACATGCAAGTATGCACAGATCCTGTCCATGATGTGTGAAGATCTTGGATTTCCTTGTGTCTCCCTGCACTCTATGTTACCTCAGAAGTTTCGTCTGTCTGGTTTGACAAAATTTAAATCTGACCAAGTGAAAATTTTGATTGCCACCGATGTTGCCAGCCGAGGTCTTGATATCCCAACAGTTGATTTAATTATCAATCACAACGTACCGAACCGACCAAGGGACTACGTCCATCGTGTTGGCCGCACAGCCCGTGCCGGTCGTGGAGGGATGGCGATCACGTTAGTTACACAGTTTGATGTTCATTTGACCAAATCGGTCGAATCCTTCATCAACACTAAACTCACCGAACATCCAACAGACGAGAAAGAAGCCATGAAAATTCTCACCGAAGTCGCTGTATCCAGACGAGAAGCAGAAATCAGGCTGGATGAAAAAGATTTTGGTGAAAAACGAGAGATAAACAAAAGAAAGAAACTTATTCTTGAAGGCATAGATCCAGAAAAAGAAGAGGAAGAAAGACTTGCTAAAAAAGCAAAGAAAATTGGAGGTAAAACTAAAGAAGAGCGACTTGCTGAGAAACAGAAAAGGAAGGAAAAGTTTAAAAACAAATTTTCTAAACTGAAACACAAGGCTGCCGAGTGAGGGCTCTATTTCAATTTGAGTTGTTTGGGTTCTTCTTCTGTTCAAAGACTGTGCCATGTGGCGGTGGTAGTAATGGTAGTCATGTTTATCCACAGCCTTCTGTCTCGTGTACTTTCAGTCAACTCTTATACACTTGATCATCCATGCCATGATGCCACAAACTGCCCAGCATCTTTCCTCTTCCCCTTTCTAACCGGACTAACCCTTCAACTTTCCGTCTGTCACGATGTACTCCAGTATTCTCCTTCTGATCACAAGACAAAAGAATGTAGATTGTCTCTTCCTGATGTGGGAAATATATACCCTGTTTTTGTGTGTTGATGGTATGCTCAGCATTCATCTGTGTAGGTGGATATTTGCCTTTTGTGTTTATTAGTTAGCTAAAACTAAAAGTGTTGGTTTGGTATTTAGATATCTCAGATGGTCATGTTTTTGATGTCTTTATAAGTTTGAAAATGTTTGTTGGTATGCATTTGTAAACATAAACTAGTAGAATCATGTGCACTCTCCTTCAGTCAGTAAACTGCTGTGTCTGCTGCTTCTCCACTTCCTCTTCTACAGCTTTGGGTGTCAAGGCAATAAGGGATCTTGCTTTTCTGGCTGCCTGGACCACAGTTAGTCAGTAAACTGTGCGGTGTCTGCTGCTTCTCCACTTCCTCTTCTACAGCTTTGGGTGTCAAGGCAATAAGGGATCTTGCTTTTCTGGCTGCCTGGACCACAGATAGAAATTCTCTATTTTTTTCCTCTTGTTCTTGATAAGCTGTTTGCACTACGGCCCTTACCTTTATAGTATTGCACTGCAAGCCATTCTTCTCTCTATGTTGGTGGACTAATTTGTTTTCGGTCTTTGAATGTAATTTACAGTTGTTTTGTATTGACCTTTGTCTTTTGATTTAATTCCTGATTGTCTCTTTAGTCACTCCTGCAGCCTTTCTTAGACATCATTGTCCATGGTTACTAATTGTATTTTCTGGTTTTCATTGTCCATGGTTACTAATTGTATTTTCTGGTTTCTTGTGAGTGACCATGTCTGCATTGGTTGTTTAGGGTGAGAATGAAAGTTTTATGTGAGATGTCTCTTTTTGTTGGGGGGTGTCATACTGGCAAATTATCACATTGACTTTAGCAGTGTCAGTAAAACTACATTGACCCACCATTACAGGAAGGCAATTCTAACAAAGGAATGGATATTATAACATGTAAAAACATTGGTTGTTATTAGCTACTTATTTCTTTTTATTTTATTTTGCATGATTAGTCAAATTCTTAGAAATAGCACCAAGTGAATGATTTTTTTTAAAATTTATCTGCTGTTACATCAGAAACATTTACAAGTATACAATAGAAAAACATCCATGTTCTTGCTTAGTTTATTTGAACATTTGTGTGTGTGTGTGGCTGTTCCACCTGTCAGTGGCTCCAGTAGCTGGGAAGATTGACGGCTGGGTCTGGCACTGGGAAACATGCACATTGTTTACAAGAATTATTGTATTTAAAATGAATAAACAAACTTGTATGTGCTGAGAGAAATGTTTGTTCTGTGAGGGGGGGGGGGGGGGGGGGGAACGACGCCAGCCAGCCCTCTGATGGTGAATAAATAAACTTGTGTGTGCTGAGAGAAATGTTTGTTGTGTGTGGTGGGAACACCAGCCAGCCCTCTGATGATAAACGCCAACATTGAAAACAGTCTCAGGTAAAATTCCTCTACACTCCAGGAGTGCAGTAGGCATATGAGGCCAAAGTCATATTTTTATAGACACAACATCAACCTTGACAGGTGATATGGTCAACATCACGCTGACCGTCTTTACTTCCCAGAACTCTACCTGGTACTCATTTAAGGCTGGGTCAGCCTGGAAGCCAAGGTCATGTCTGAAAAATCCGGCTCCATGAGAATTGAACCCATTCCCTTTGGATTTGCAGGCAAGTGTCTAGCCACTCCCAGTGCTGTATAATGCCAAAGTTAAATTTGGTTCGATCCCTCTTCAAAAACCTGATGCTAATAAAGCAGAACAGAAAATATGGTTCTTTTATTTTATTTCAACCCATCTTGGGGCCTCCGAGATTTCGTGGGGGATTCCCGGGAAAGTCCCATAGTATAGGGATGTTAGTGTTAGACAGTATTCATTTCACACGAACAAGGGACAGTAACACACACTGCAAATAGTGAGGCAGTAAACACTGCAAATAATGAGGCAGTAAACACTCAAATTGCTGAAAACAACCAACACACTCGCGCAGAAAATTGGTTGCACGGTTGTTTACAGGAAAGTTGCTCACTTTTGTGTGGAAGACAGTTTGTCGACCATGTGCACACACTTTTTCGCACATTGTATGAACACCAAAGTCATGTGATAACACCCCTAGAATATGGGACTTTCCAGAGGGAATCTCTGAGCTCCAGAGATGGGGTGAAATAAAAGAACAGAACCGAAAAGATAATGGCACAGGGTCTACACAGTGTTGTAAAATAAGTGCCAAAAACTTGCAGCACATGATTCTAAATCTTGCGTGCACTGAGAAATGAGAAAAATATTCTCATTTAGAAATCTGAATTCATATTGTATGTGTTTCTGACATTGTAACATTTGTGAGGTTTTATTCGACTGCAAGCATGGCCATCATGAATTGTCTTGTAGATGTTGAGACATAGATCAGGTTATCTCAGGTTCTTCATTCTCCAACAGATTACACAAGGAGAACCTTGGTTGAATGCAGGAACTCATCTTGTAGCAGGCCCTTTGCATAATGTCGCTCTCATCACGGTCTGCCTGAAAGAAACTTGGTCTCTCGCCAGCTCTCCCACCACATGTACTTCAAACTCAAGCATCCACTCATATCCTGTGCCCATTTTCATGCTGCCCCTGCCCCTCCTTCCTGGTACCATGACTTCTGCTATTATTTTTTTCCAATCCGTCGTGGCGCTTGATATGACCAGAACATTTCAGCTTCCGAGACAGGATGCTGTTTATTAGCCAATCTTCCTTGATGTTCAATCTTTCAAGATGTCAATATTTCTGCTCTTCTTTGTCCAAGATATTCTGAGAATCTTTCTATAGCATTTCAACTCAAAAGCCCTTATGCTCTTTCTTAAGGACTGATGCATGAACTATATTAGGAAGTTTCATACAAGAATTGTGGATGTAGTATTGTTGTGTTTTGTGACACAGTGTGGTAGTAATCATTGAACTACTGAATTTGTGTTTCAGTTGATATTTCACTAGAATAAATACACAAGAAAGTGTGAATCCTTGAGTCTGAATGTTTTCATTAGTTTAGACGTTGCTGTTTTATCTATGTGTGTGACTGTTTCATTTATATAGATATTGTTTTTTTTTCCCAATGTATATACATGTGTTTATATGGCTGTTGTTTTGTGTATATAGATGTTGTGTTTATAGCTATTGTTTCATTTATATAGACGTTGATGTCTTCTCTGTATGACTGTTTCATTTATATAGATGTTTATGTGTCTGTTGTTTCATGTATATAGATGTTGTGTTTATAGCTATTGTTTCATTTATATAAATGTTGCTGTCTTCTCTGTATGACTGTTTCATTTATATAGATGTTATGTTTATGCGGCTGGTGTTTCATGTATATAGATGTTGTGTTTATAGCTTTTGTTTTATTTATATAAACGTTGCTGTCTTCTCTGTATGACTGTTTCATTTATATAGATGTTATGTTTATGTGGTGGTTGTTTTATGTAGCTCTGTACTGTGAAATGCTCTAATGGTCTGGTGAATCGGGAGTCTGTACAGTTGTGGCACATGTTCAAAACTGGATTTATTTTTTATGCCAGATAGAGCAGACCATTTGTCATATTTCCTTCTAGGGCTGAGGGGCGTGGCAGGCAGAAATAGAAATTGGGATTGAAACATTTTGTTGTGCTGGTGCCACATATGTTTATCGCCCAGTAGACACTTGATGATTATATCAGTATCGGACCAGCTGCTTTACTTTGTGAGCTGCAGGGGTGTAGCAGCTAGCAGACTCACCTCTTGATCTGAAGATCGTGGATTCAGGTCCTGGCAGAGCCAGACTTTTCTTAAAGTGCCTATACGGGGAATTCTGGTCATTCTGTGGGCTAAGCTTGTGTACTCAGGGCACTTATTGAATTATCAATGGTTCTCATTGTTTTTGAATAGCAAGAAGTACCAATGTTTGTGGAGCACCATGAATTATCAACTGTTGTAGTGGTGGCTATGAATTAACATCTGTTGTAGAGCACCATGAATTATCAACTGTTGTTGTGGTGGCTATGAATTAACATTTGTTGTGGAGCACCATGAATTATCAACTGTTGTTGTGGTGGCTATGAATTAACATTTGTTGTGGAGCACCATGAATTATCAACTGTTGTTGTGGTGGCTATGAATTAACATTTGTTGTGAAGCACCATGAATTATCAACTGTTGTTGTGGTGGCTATGAATTAACATCGGTTGTGGAGCACCATGAATTATCAACTGTTGTTGTGGTGGCTATGAATTAACACCTGTTGTGGAGCACCATGAATTATCAACTGTTGTAGTGGAAGCTATAAATTAACATCTGTTGTGGAGCACCATGAATTATCAACTATTGTAGTGGTGGCTATGAATTAACATCTGTTGTGGAGCACCATGAATTATCAACTGTTGTAGTCGTAGCTATAAATTAACATCTGTTGTGGAGCACCATGAATTATCAACTGTTGTAGTGGTGGCTATAAATTAACATCTGTTGTGGAGCACCATGAATTATCAACTGTTGTAGTGGTGGCCATGAATTAACATCTGTTGTGGAGCACCATGCACTAACAGTTGTGATGTTTGTGGGATATATAAATTAACAGCTGTTGTTAAGAAGACAGTTGTGGAACACCACGAATTAGCAGCTGTGTTGACAGTTCTTATCACTTTGAGTCATGAGTGCAGAGACTGGTCAGTTGGTGCTGCAGAATCAGAAGTTCAACAAATGATTGATGACAATTCCCACCCAGGTGATGTGATTATCTATACAGATGGCTCTATGGTGAGGGGCAAGTCAAGTGCATGGGGGTTCATAGCAAAAGCAAATGGATGTCGCTTGCAGCAGAGTCTAGCATATTATATAACGTCTAGTTTTAGAGTGGAGGCTATTATTGCTGGCTTGAGAATCAGCTGTACACACATGCTGTGATTATAACTGACTTGCAGAGCATGTTGAGAAAGGTGGAGACAGCATGCTCTGTGCAGAGTGGCAAGCTTCACTTCAGAGGTTCCTGTTAGTTAAATCCTTTGGATTTTTGCTCCAGGGAATGCCAGTGTTTTGGGAAATGAGCAGGCAGATAGACTGGCCAGTTCTGCATGCTTGGTGGTAAACTGATGTATGACAAGCTCGATGTTGTGAGGGCTATTTGTGGAAGCGATTGAACAGTGTGGATGCACGCATAGATCATTATGGTCTGGGAAGAATGATGCTGCGAGGAGTTACAGGGGGATCTGGTCGGCTTTCAACACTCAGGGGAAAGGTGAGACGGATATACAATCAGACAGTTACTGGTGCCATCAGAACTGAAACCCTTCGCTTGCTGTTGAAGATGGGGAAGGAGTGCTTATGTGGGTGTCCCGAGTGCTGTAATGTCGATTCTTAATTCAACATTCTGACAGTGATCACAGAAACCAAACCAAACTAACCCATGTTACAACTGCATTACTCACACACTGGCTGAAATGTTCTGTGCCATTCTTTCATGTTTCAGATTCAACCAAAAGAACACACAAATTAAATGTACAGATTGCATTTATTGACAGGTCATTATATTCAACAATAATTACAAGCAATATGGTATTCAACAAAGTCTTAACAATCAACATCCAACAAGTGACAGTGCACAACGGAATGTCAAAATGAAATTTTACCAAGTTTACATAACCACCATAATTAAATGACTGTCCCTATGTCCTAGTGATAATGTGCCATCACCATGGGCTGCGAGTCCCACACCTCCTCACAGCACAATACAATAATATCGTCTAGAAAAACAGAAAGGTGCCAGTCAAATTGATAAACTGTGCCGCAACGCAGATGAACATAAGTAATCTTAGAATTATTTTTTTAAAAGACAAACTCAGAAGTATTTATGCACAAAGGATTTGTACAACCTGCCCTCTCAATCACATTTACCTGTTAACAATGAAATGTTTTTTTCCCCACATCATCAATTCTCTTTATCACATGAGGATTCAGAGAGGACTTTCCGTGCTTTCAAGTCCGGTTCCGTTTTCCATGTCAGAGATGCCGCATTTAGGTCACACTCCATCGTTCGTCTCCATGTTGTTTTTGGGCGCCCCTTCTTTCTCCTTCCCTATGGTGTCCATGTGAGAGCTGTTTTGGCAGGTATATCAGAAGTCATTCTCATAACGTGGCCAAGCCATTTCCATCTTCTCTTGGTAATCATACTGTCTAAAGTTTCTTGGTTTGTGGTTTGAAGTAGTTTAATGTTTGAGATTGTATCTGGCCAGAAAATTTTGATAATTCTACGTAGACATGTGTGGTGGAAGGTGGACAGCTTGTGTGCATCCTTTTTGGTCATTCTCCAGCATTCCGCTCCATAAAGAAGAACTGGCAAAATGATGTTTTTGTAGAGTCGGAGTTTCGTTTATGGTCACTGTTTGTTGGTTTTGCAGGCCATGCGCCTTGGGTTGGTTTTGACAGTGGTATCAAGAAAGCTGACCGTCCAGAAAGCAATGGCAAACTAGTGGATGTAAATTTGCCTAGAAAAACCACACAACAGCCTTGGGTTGTTGGGGTTGGTTCTGCAACGTCCTTTAAAGGATACGTAACTAAACTGGTTTTGACTGTTTGTCATGATCTTAGTTTTATCCACATGGGCAAACATAATCCATATCAGCTTGTGGTAATCGGATAAAGGGTGGAGTAGCTGCCTGTCTCACAAATCCTTGCTGTCTTGTTCTGTCCTAGCAGTCCCATTAATTAACTCCAAAACAGTTTCAGTCAAGTGAGGGAGGAATACACACTGTAAAAACCTGGTTTCTTCCCCAGCTACAGATTCAAGCAATTCCTGCTGATATTTAACCTTTCTTAACAACGCCTGTCTCATGTGAGTGACCCAGGTTCGAATCCTCTGTTGGGGGCGCCAAAAACCTGCATATCCGTGTTGACCACACTAATCAAGTAGTCCCAAATCCTCAGGCTTCCTACCCCCTGCTGTCCAGAAGACCATTTCTTGTGTTCTTTTAGAGAAATCAAAACTCTGTTGGGCGCCACTTTTGAAAATGAATACCACTGCAGTGTTTCCATCTATAGCATGGTTGTTTTTCTGTTTATGTCAAAGCTTGTGTGCAGTCTCCCCAGTGCAACACTGATGCTGGTCACGAATCATTCTGCTGCAACCTGCTCCAAAGGATCAACAGTTGGTGGTTTAACAAGAAAGAAAAAAAAACACGTTTATTAACTGGCGCCTGTGCAAAATAGTGAATTAAATGGCATGATAGCATCATTAATGTAGAGATTTGGAAGAGAAATAAATGCAAGCGAATCAAGAAGCTGGTGTTGAATAAGATACACATTAAGAAAACAATGAAACAATAAACACAGAAGGGCTTTACACTGCCACCCACAAGGGTAGAGAAATAAAGGCAGACTTAAGTGAAGCTGAAAAAGATGGGGAGGACATGGGGTGAGTTGCAGGCGATAGCAAAGGAGGACGATGAGACAACCTGGCGTGAGTTGCTTGAGGGCCTATGCTCCACTGGGGGACAGAAGACGACAAGGATCGTTTCAATGATGTTTGTCACACAAGAATGCCCTTGTAGGAGATGTTCCTTCTAATCTTACACAACTGTCCGGTGATAGAATTCTCACAATGGCACCATGTAACAATGAACGGGTGATAAAAACCAGCGAAACTATCATTAATAATTTGAGCCAAACTATCAGAAATATGTACAGCTAAACTTGTAGCTGTACCATTAACGCCTTCAGCAAAACTATCGGTTGTACCAGACATATGTACATTGAAACTTGTAGCTGTACCATAATATGTACATTGAAACTTGTAGCTGTACCAGATATATGTACATTGAAACTTGTAGCTGTATCAGATTTTTGTACAGCGAAACTACTAGCTGTACGAGTAAAACCCACAACCAAACTAGCAGCTGTACCAATAATACCTACACCCAAGTTAGCAGCTGTACCATTAATACCTACACCCAAGTTAGCAGCTGTACCATTAATACCTACACCCAAGTTAGCAGCTGTACCATTAATACCTACACCCAAGTTAGCAGCTGTACCATTAATACCTACACCCAAGTTAGCAGCTGTACCATTAATACCTACACCCAAGTTAGCAGCTGTACCATTAATACCTACACCCAAGTTAGCAGCTGTACCATTAATACCTACACCCAAGTTAGCAGCTGTACCATTAATACCTACACCCAAGTTAGCAGCTGTACCATTAATACCTACACCCAAGTTAGCAGCTGTACCATTAATACCTACACCCCAAGTTAGCAGCTGTACCATTAATACCTACACCCAAGTTAGCAGCTGTACCATTAATACCTACACCCAAGTTAGCAGCTGTACCATTAATACCTACACCCAAGTTAGCAGCTGTACCATTAATACCTACACCCAAGTTAGCAGCTGTACCATTAATACCTACACCCAAGTTAGCAGCCGAACCAATAATTCCTACATCCAAGTTAGCAGCCGAACCAATAATTCCTACACCCAAGTTAGCAGCTGTACCAATAATTCCTACACCCAAGTTAGCAGCTATACCAATAATTCCTACACCAAAGTAGCAGCTGTACCATTAATACCTACACCCAAATTAGCAGCCGAACCAATAATTCCTACACCCAAGTTAGCAGCTGTTCCAATAATACCTACACCCAAGTTAGCGGCTGTACCATTAATACCTACACCCAAGTTAGCAGCGCGGCGTCCGTGGCTAAGGCGTTGCAAGTCTGACTCATAATCCAACGTACCGCGATCGAAACCTGCGTGGGCTACGTGGATTTTTATCGTGGTTTGGGGCGTCGCAGGTCGACCAAGCCTCAAATGGGTACCAGGATGGACTGTCCTGGGAAGTAAAGACAGCCAGCGTATTGCTGACCACATTACCCACCGAGTGCTGATGGTCTGTAAAAATATGGGACGCTCTTCCCATGCCCGATACGCCTAAAGGCGTGGAAGGGATCTTTACTTTACCAAGTTAGCAGCTGTGCCAATAATGCCTACACCCAAGTTAGCAGCCGTACCAATAATTCCTACACCCAAGTTAGCAGCTGTACCAATAATCCCTACACCCAAGTTAGCAGCTGTACCAATAATTCCTACACCCAAGTTAGCAGCTGTACCAATAATCCCTACAAACAAGCTAGCAGCTGTACCAATAATCCCTACACCCAAGTTAGCAGCTGTACCAATAATCCCTACACCCAAGTTAGCAGCCGTACCAATAATTCCTACACCCAAGTTAGCAGCTGTACCAATAATCCCTACAACAAGTTAGCAGCTGTACCATTACCATTAATACCTACAGCCAAACTGGCAGGTGTAGCATGCCTACAACCACATTGGCATCTGTAGCATTCACGTCCATCTTTAGCTATTCAGAAGGGTGTGGTACCATTAATGCCTACAGCCCTACTAGCAGCTGTACCATTGATACCTACAGCCAAACGGGCAGTTGTATCATTAATTATTCTGCCAAGCTACCAGCTGTATCATTAATTATTCAGCCAAACTACCAGCTGTATCATTAATTATTCAGCCAAACTACCAGCTGTTTCATTAATTATTCAGCCAAACTACGAGCTGTATCATTAATTATTCAGCCAAACTACCAGCTGTATCATTGATTATTCAGCCAAACTACCAACTGTATCATTGATTATTTAGCCAAACTACCAGTTGTATCATTAATTGTTCAGCCAAACTACCAGCTGTATCATTAATTATTCAGCAAAACTACCAGCTGTATCATTAATCATTCAGCCAAACTACCAGCTGTATCATTAATTATTCAGCCAAACTACCAACTGTATCATTAATTATTCAGCCAAACTACCAGTTGTATCATATTAGCTTCAGGCAAACTGTATTAAATGTATCGACATGAGGGGCAGACATATTTTTTCTTGTCTGCCTTAGCCTGCGAACGGGTGATACAAATGACATGGAACCACCGACCGCAGTTCTTGTCGCAGTCCACCCAGTCTATGACCTCATTTTTGGAGTGTGGCGGCACTGACCGCATGCATATTTGACATAATGAATCATCATCTTCATTCTCTTCTTGGTCTTCTTCTTGCTCGGACGTCTGCTCACTGTCACTAGTATCTTCTTCACTGCTAGTGCTCTCAACATTATCATCATCATCATGTTCTTGACTACTGGCAGAACTATCGACAGAATCTTTGTCAACCTCGTCAGCAGATTCATCTGAGGATTTAGAGCTTTCGCTATCAGAACTGGTCTTTGTAATGTAACTGAAGTCAACCTTGGCTGATGATGTGCCAGTTTCAGCTGATGATGTGCCAACCTTGGCTGAAGATGTGCCAACCTTGGCTGAAGATGATTCCCCATCATCATCGCTGCTGCTGTCACTACTACCGCTACATTTGCTGCAACTACTACAACTGCTGCTACTATCAGATTGGCTAGAAACATCTTCACACCGAGAAGAGCTGACTGTTTCTGCAACATTTTCACCTGTCGTCACATAAATGATTTCATCACTAGCAACCACAAGCTTTCCAGTGTCTGATTTCTGAATAACTGAAGGTATCAAATCAACCTCTACGCCAGGCACGTCTGCAAATTCTGAAAGAGAATCCAAGCTGTTTTCAGCCTGTCCTCCTCCATCAATACTCTTGTTGCCCTCGTACCTGACGGTGTAATCATGGTCAATCAAAGAAATGTCCAGAGACTGTTTTAATTTATCTGTCGTTCCTTGTTCAGTCATATTTTTCTCATCACCTTTCCCAGTCTGTGCTAAATGACCATCTGAGGCACTCTCAGAACTGTACACTGCCGACTCACCTGCAACAGGAATAGACTTGTCTTTTACATGGTGACTTTTCTTTTTCTTATGTTTCTTTTTCTTCTTTTTGATTTTGCCTTCTCCACCAGGACTCATGCCATTTTTACTTCCCGGTAATTCTTCTCTTTCATTATTGCTTGTTTCTTGAAGGCTGTTCTCTGATAAGCAATTAGTTATAGGTTTTAATGAAAGTAGGCGATCATCTAAGCTTTCATTAATTCTATTTCTGGGTCTACTTTCTACACGAGTAGGGTCCATTATGGTTACAGCATTTGTTCTAGTATCTGTACACTTGGCAGTAGTTTCGCCACCATTCTCTGGCAGCCTGTTAACTGAAGTCACAGACTCCATGTCTGTCACTTGCTGGAGCTTCAGTACCAAGTCAGACTTCTTTGGACTAGTCCTCACACGATGCTTGCTGCCTTGATCTCTTGTCTGGGCTGTAGATTTGGTCAGCTCTCTTGCCTTACTGCCTCTTGAATCTGTCAGAGATTTGGTCTGCTCTCTTGCCTTACTGCCTCTTGAATCTGTCAGAGATTTGGTCTGCTTTTTTCCTCTGCTGCTACTTGGGGCTAAGGGCAGTTTGCTGGTACTTATACCATCCCCCAGCTTTGTGCTCCTCCCATCTGACCCTTGACCTATCGCATAATCACAGCTCACAAGCCCATCACCAGATATAATCTCACTCTCAGTCTCTGCGGGAATATTATTGGACAAGTTGTTCTGTTTTCTCCTCACATAAATATTTCGTTTGGCCTGGTACAGTAACACCCGAGCCAGTGACCGAACATAAGACCATTTCTTCTTCTTTTTACCCACACCTACAATAGTTTTCGCAATCTTTACAGTCTTTCGTTTTTTCACTTTATTTAATTTTTCATTTACATTGCATTGTTGCACGTTCACTGCAAAAGTAACTGCATCTACACTGTCTTCTTGAACTGCGTCTGATATTGTTTTTACATTGTCTTCATGCACCCTACCAGATATTCCATGCACTTCATTAGATTCTGTATCTACACTACTTTCTGCTACTTCATCATTTATTACAATGACACCATTTTCTTGCAAGTCTTCTTTGTTAGTATTTCTTGCACTTTCTTCGTTCTTCTTATCCTTTGCTGGTTTACGTCCCACCTTCTTCTTTCTTTTTATTCTACCTTTCTTAGTAATGTTTCCTTTTTTCTCTTTTCTGTTTTCACTAGTGCCTTTGGGACTGTTCTGATTTTTCCGTCTACGTTTACTAATAACATGTCTGCTGTTTTCCATATTCTTGTCAGCGTTATTACAAACCTGAATATTTTGAGCCGTTTCAGTCATCGTGACTTCAGATGTTGTTGGTGACTGTAGACGTTTTCTGGCCAAGGCTACACCTTTTAATTTACTCGTGGCCTGAGGAGGCAGCAGAGACACTGGCTGTGGTATTGTACAGTCACTCGACTGGAATTGAAATGGGGCTCTGAGGTTAACAGGAAAGGCTCCAGTGATTGTAAAAGCCAGTTTAGCACTGTGCTGAACCATCAGTTTTTTATCTAGTAACAACAAAATCAAGGAAGCAAAATCTTCACAACTGAGGCCTTCCTCTGGCATACTGGCTTTCAGCAAATGCAATAACCCGCCATGAAATCCAGGAAAAACGTACTTGGCAACATCTTGCGGCACACAGTAAAAATAAACCCGTTCTGCCACACAGTTGGATATCAACTTCTCGCTGAGCAGTGAAGCATTTCCATTGCACAAGATTACCAAAGGTCTTATCTTCACCAGATTGAGAATCTTCTGGAAATAATTATACACATGGTAATAGGCTGCCAGGCCACGGCTGGAAACAACGTTGACTAATGATGCGTGCGTTGCTTCTACAGGTCTGGGCCACACTACCATGGATGGCAGGCAGGTGGTGTTTGGAGACATCGCTGAAAATACGGTCACTGAGACTGAGCGTACAGTGTTGGAGGCAGGATCCTTGCCCAGGCTAAAGTGCTTTAAGTCGAATGCCATTACCTGGGCAGGACTGGGAGACAGTCGAGGCCAGAGGCTTTTGTAGAGCTTCTGAAGGACAGAATAATGGGCCTCTAGCCTCTGCTGGGCATTGCTGCTGCGAGTAATCTCTGCATCAAGAGTGAACAGAGGCAGGTTGCTGGCGTATAAGTGTCTCACATAGGAATCTAACACAGGAATGGAAGTAGTCGTGGAGAACCTTCTGCCAAACATCTCTTGGCATTTGCTGACCAGAGTGTCCAGCTGGACACAGAATCCCATGTGACTGAGCCGTAGGCAGCACAAAATTACTGCTTTCTCCTCATCCTCCGTCAGCTTGCCTGCAGTTTGTGCAAGATGGATGAGGTCTTTCTCCGACACAAAAAACAGTCTGGCAGCGTCTTTTGTTGCCACCTTCCTGGATACAACAGCCTCTATAGCATGGCTCATGTTGACAACTGTCTGATTAACTGCGGCTGGAATTGCTGAGTTACTGAAAGAGACAGTAAGGAGAAATTATTTGCTGCTGACATCTTACACACACACATGTATCAATACCTCCATTTTAAACCTACTTTATGAAAAGAGTGCTAAATATAACAAAATGTTCTCAGAAAGCTCAACGGAGGCAATGGAAAAGATGCACACTAATATAACTGAACATTTCGACCAAAGTCCTTAACAACAGAGTACTAAATACAGCACAAACTCATCAAAATAAACGAAATACCTCTGAGAGATGATAAAGAGCCCACATACCTAGGAGTCACATTTGATGACAGGTTGACATGGAGAAAACATATCAACAAGGCAGCAACCAAAGCCAGGAGCAAGACAGCAATACTAAGAAAACTAAGTGGAACCACATGGGGAGCAGATGGGAAAATACTCAATAAAGTATACAAGCAGAGCATACTTCCACACTTGGAATATGGGTCAACTGCATGGTGTTCAGCATCTAGTACCACATTAAAGGAGTTAAAGTGCAAAATCAAGCGCTCAGAGTCATCACAGGAGGGATGAAATCAACCCCCATATTAGAAATGGAGAAAGCTGGGAAAAAACAGGCACTGAGAGAACGCAGAGATACAAAGTTGCAAATACAAGCTGAAAAGTTCCTCAGTATGCCAGATCACCCGATGGAAAATAAATTTAAGCACCTAGCCTTGGGACGGTTAAAAAGAAGCAGCTTTATACACCAAGCAAAAAGAATATGTAGACAAACTCCTGACCTTCCAGAAATTGGCTGCCCACTTAAAAATATTCCGGAACAAACCCCATGGAGAGAAAAATGTAAACTAACGGTACAAATCCAGACAAATGTGAAAGGGATATTTGACAAGAAAGAGCAAGATAGTGTACAACGCAAAATGGCCACCCTCAGTTATATTGATGAAGAATACCCACAAGAACAATGGGCAGAGTCTATACAGATGGGTCCGCAGAAAGTGCAGTTAGAAATGGTGGTGCTGGAGTGTACATCGAATTCCCAGATGGTACTAGGGATAAGTCCAGCGTACCAACCGGGAAGTACTGCCATAACTACGATGCAGAAACCCAGGCTATTAAGATAGCTACAGAGAAACTGCTAAATACCAACCTTGGCTCACAGTATGTGGTAATGCTTACAGATGCTAAATCAGTACTTGAAGCACTCCAGTATAGGAAACTACCAGAATTGCAAACACTGCTGACACAACTCAGCGTTCAGCGAAGAGTCGTAATGCAGTGGATACCGTCTCATTGTGGAGTGCCTGGAAATGAGAAAGCTGATCAACTGGCAGGGGAAGGTGCGACAAAAGAGCAGCCAGATGTACCAGTCACATACCACCAAAAGAAAAGAATCATTAAATCGATCAGGAAACCACCAGCCTCAGCACAAGACAACTATTTTATTATGGACAGACCAGAACAAGTCATTATCTTCCGCCTCAGAACAGGGCACAACCGATTACGTAACCACATGTACACAAAATTCAAGATAGGTGTATCAGCCATGTGCACCTGTGGAAATGTGCCCCAGACCGCAGAGCATGTACTCCAGGACTGCACCGATTTTGACACATTAAGGCAAACCTTTTGGCCAGAAAGAACAACAGTGGAACGTAAACTCTATGGACCAATGAATGAACTAACAACGACAGTGAAATTTATACAAGAGACAAAACTGCTGATATAGATAACTTATTTCAGGCGAACGAAAGAAGAAGAAGAAGACAGCACAAACTGTGACTGGAAAACTAAAAAGGACAAGCTTTCTTGTCAGCCTTTATGTTATGTTCAGTACTTGTTGTCATTAGTTTAACTGCAGCCACCCCTTAATTAAAAACAAGAATTATAAAGGATACATAAACAAATGAATGTGTTCATAGTTTGAGCTCACTAGTCCTTGTGTAAACGAAAGATCCAGGTTCTGACAGAGCCAGACTTTTGTTTTTAAATGACCACGGCTCCCAGGTCGACCCAGCCTTAAAGTAAAAGTGGCTAACATGATGTGGACCAAACCACCCAGCATGTGCCAGTTTGTCTACAAATATAGATCTAGCCCAATATACCTGAAGGTGCAGACAAGGGTCCTTTACTTGAGTTATTTTGATAACCCCCTTCTCTAAACTGTTCTAATATTTTCTACTGCTAGAAAACATCAGGGTAGGGTTGTTGTATTGTGTTCAAAGTATCCGCTGGCGTAAGTATGCCTGTTGACTGCCGTCTGCTGCTAGCTGGCGTAAGTATGCCTGTTGACTGCCGTCTGCTGCTAGCTGGCGTAAGCATGCCTGTTGACTGCCGTCTGCTGCTAGCTGGTGTAAGTATGCCTGTTGACTGCCGTCTGCTGCTAGCTGGTGTAAGCATGCCTGTTGACTGCCGTCTGCTGCTAGCTGGTGTAAGCATGCCTGTTGACTGCCGTCTGCTGCTAGCAAGAGTACTACAGAGGAGATTACTCTGGAAACGTAAAGGTTGCTAAAGGCTGCCGACATAAACAAGTGGCAAAAGTTTACTGACAAATGGCAGAGTTGACCAGCACTAAGAATCCCATGTGACCGAGCCGTAGGCAGCACAAAATAGCAGAGTTGACCAGCACTAAGAATCCCATGTGACTGAGCCGTAGGCAGCACAAAATAGCAGAGTTGACCAGCACTAAGAATCCCATGTGACTGAGCCGTAGGCAGCACAAAATAGCAGAGTTGACCAGCACTAAGAATCCCATGTGACTGAGCCGTAGGCAGCACAAAATAGCAGAGTTGACCAGCACTAAGAATCCCATGTGACTGAGCCGTAGGCAGCACAAAATGGCAGAGTTGACCAGCACTAAGAATCCCATGTGACCGAGCCGTAGGCAGCACAAAATGGCAGAGTTGACCAGCACTAAGAATCCCATGTGACTGAGCCGTAGGCAGCACAAAATGGCAGAGTTGACCAGCACTAAGAATCCCATGTGACTGAGCCGTAGGCAGCACAAAATAGCAGAGTTGACCAGCACTAAGAATCCCATGTGACTGAGCCGTAGGCAGCACAAAATGGCAGAGTTGACCAGCACTAAGAATCCCATGTGACTGAGCCGTAGGCAGCACAAAATGGCAGAGTTGACCAGCACTAAGAATCCCATGTGACCGAGCCGTAGGCAGCACAAAATGGCAGAGTTGACCAGCACTAAGAATCCCATGTGACCGAGCCGTAGGCAGCACAAAATGGCAGAGTTGACCAGCACTAAGAATCCCATGTGACTGAGCCGTAGGCAGCACAAAATGGCAGAGTTGACCAGCACTAAGAATCCCATGTGACTGAGCCGTAGGCAGCACAAAATGGCAGAGTTGACCAGCACTAAGAATCCCATGTGACCGAGCCGTAGGCAGCACACAATGGCAGGGTTACACTCAGATACATACAGAATACTGTTGACATTTTATGAACATTCTTGTCAGGGAAGTTAACAAGGTAGTGGGAGACTTTGGGGGCTGTGCTGGAAGAAACACTTGGCAATGAGAGTTAACAGAGACGACACAAAACCAACACGGTTTGGTTCAACTCCCTGTAAATGTCACATAACCGACTTTTCAGCCGTGACATGTTTACAAAACACAAAGTTAATGCCAGTAGATGTGTCTGCACCTGTGCAGCATTCAGGAGATATCAATAAATTGACTAAAATAGCATTTAGGGGTTTTCTTGTGAGCCAAACAGCTTTTTTTTAAAGCCATGCTAACGTAGAATCTACAATATTTGCGGGTGACCCTTGTCATGACCTGCAAACCTATTCATTTAACCCACTGGCTACTGTGGATCTGGCCCAAAGGAGCCACATTGCAAGAGAAGCTATGGGGGACCGGTGGCGACCTTAAATGCACAATCCTATTTGTGACCTAGACGGGACTCAATGTTTAGCATGACTGATATAGAACGCAGAAGAAGAAGAAGAAGAACCCACTGCCTACCACGATGGTATGCTATACGAATGGCCGGTGCTCACATGTGGCTACTTTGATGGCATCACCTGTGATAGTAATTATGGAAGCTCACCAAAATGGTGATAAATGTCGCCTGAAGTCATTAGTCTATTTATTTATCTATGTTTCTTCAAGGAAAACAATTCTGTAGCGCTGAAAGTAAATTTCCATGATGTGTATGTGTGTGCTCTCATGTCGACGAACCATTAGGCAGATGTTTTGATTATAGCGGCTGATCGTCAGAGCAGCAAAATTTCGGGGAATATTTTTGATGCTATAACAATTTCCTTGATTTTTTTTAAACCAGAAAGTGAAGGTGAAGATAATTCTGAACTGTTTCATAACTGTCAGTTTGACTATTCTCATTAACTGCCATCAAAAACTTTGTGACAACTATTTTGTTTAATAGCAGTGGCAGTTGGAAGTAAGTGTTTAATGTTACACTAATATTTTGTGTTGAACACGAAGAAACAAGATGATAAATGACTTTATGGATAACACCTATCACAATTACTGCAGTAACCCACAAGTCCTGGACCATGGATCACAGGAAAACTGCTAAGAGAGATTGAGTGACTACCTCCAATAGTCTGATAATGCAGAAAATAGGAGAACTAGATTTCCTTTTCATGATTCATCAACAGCCACTGTTTAAATACCTGGATGGTCAGAGCAGGACAAGAGCATAGATATGATTCGTGATTCTTGTAATCGTGGATACAACAAACTATGACCACTTATACCAGGGTCATTAAATAAGTGTACTCAGAGGCCAAAGTATTTGCAAAATGTGGATCAGTGAGGGCCAGAAGACTGAGCCCCAGCACAGCAAGATGACTAATAAAATACAAGTGGTAAGTGATCTACTATCCACATGCTAAGCCTCTGTGTGTGTGTTGAATCCGAACTACCAGTTGAAAAGCTCTGACCTACACTGATCAGCATGGCACTTAATGATGATGATGATGACAACTATTTATTGTTGCGTAGCCTGACCACAATACTTACTAGAGTTCAGTGTCAATGATGACCTCGGCTCCGATGTTGATGAGGTGCGGCATCTTCTCTATGATGGAGTTGAGCACCGAGGCAGGCACCTGATGAAAGAAGAGTTCTCTCAGCTGGGTCAAGGATGGGATCGTTCTCTTGATGTTTTCCCACATGTCAAGATTTGATAGCTCCCAGGTGGACTCAAGAACAGCACCCCTCAAATCCTGGTGAACAAGTGAAATAAAATATTAAATATCTGATCATAAACGACAAATGTCAAACATTAGGAAAAATAGTGTACTCATGGTCTCTTCATACCTCCCAATCAATTACACAACACCTAGTTATGCATCACAGAGGTAGGTGGGTCCAACTTTAGACAGGTCAGTGAGTCCAACTTTAGACAGGTCAGTGAGTCCAACTTTAGACAGGTCAGTGGGTCCAACTTTAGACAGGTCAATGAGTCCAACTTTAGACAGGTCAGTGACTCCAACTTTAGACAGGTCAGTGAGTCCAACTTTAGACAGGTCAGTGAGTCTTACTTTAGCATGCACACCTGCATGAAGGGGACTTCACCTAGCACTGTTCTACCCATGGCCCGTGGAAATTATCAGGGTGGTTGCCACAATCGCCCTCTTCTAGGGATTGCAGTCTGTAGGATTAACCTTTGACATCAATACTGTGTTCCGATCAAGAACAGATACTGCAATCTGCCCCTAGCAGACTCATCCAAGACAGAGGCTAAACCTTTTCCTACCTAATGAGAAGCATCTCTACATGTTGCTTATCTAGCTGTAAAGCTGTCCCACTTGTCTGCTGGCATAAAGTTTTTGAATGGCAACAGGTTTCACAAAAAATGTGCTAGTTCTACACATGACCATAAAAGAGACAATACAGCTGGTAGAGAGATCAAAGGATGAGTTCCTTGAATTATTTCTACGATTTTTAAACCTTGACAAAGGTCTACAATTAATAAAAGGAACTATAGAACACATTCTAGGAGCTGCCAAACGCTTGCTGCTAGTAGAACTGTCAGTCATCTTTTCTTTTGCCTACCCCTTTAAAAAGAACTGTGTTGTGGTTTACAGCAAGGTTGCAAAATCTGCACTTTTTGGCACAATAAATGATTTCAGCAAACCCTTAATTAATTAGCCACTTTTTTTTACAACATGTTTGCGTAGGTGGCAGTGGGTTTATCACCCCCCACTCCCTGGAATCCACACGGAGAACACGCAAGCAAAAAAAATAAAATATAGGCAAACACTAACCAGCCTTTGAGTCCCAAGTCTGTAGAAGAACTGAGTTGCTTGATCCCAGTTCTGGACTTGAATCCCCTTCAAGTGAACAGATTTCCACTGTGAATGTAAATATAAATATTCACTTGTTACCATGATTATCATATTTTCTTCACAACAATTAATAGCTATTTTAGTCAAAATTTAAAAATTGGGTTTTTTACTTTTAAACCAAGACAGCCGAATAGAGGTTGAAAACCCGAGTCCAACGGTACCTAAATGAAGTCTGTATGTCAATTCTAAGTGGAGATATTCACATTTCAGTGACGGAAAGTTGCCCAAAAAATTTATAATGGAAAACACAGAAACAAGATGGCGGCATGTTCCCAAGTGAAAACTGGACCTCAATTTATCATGTTTAATGTCAATAACTCTCAAGTTTTTGGCTGAACCCCTTAGCAACCATATGTCATTGCTTTCAGGACAGCAAGCTCTAACTAAAGTTGTTGCCTTTTAAAAAATATGATGTGATGCAAACCTAAATAACATAAAAATGAGTCAATTTATCAGTATTCATTAAATACCTTATGAATTTATTATTATCCAGTGAGTCTTGCAAGACGTATACTGTAATATATATATATATATATATATATATATATATATATATATATATATATATATATATATATATATATATATATATATATATATATATATATATATATATATATATATATATATATATATATATACTTTTGTAACTATTCTTCCTGCTATGATGCATCTCTTTCTGTTTGTTGAATAATGCTTTTTCTCGCACTGTCACTTGTGTGTGTGTGTGTGCATACATCTGACCGAAATTTTGCTTTATTCCACTGTTTAAAAAATGTTCAATAGCAAGTGGATCGACTCCATTGCATCGTTACTGGTTTAGTATGGCTTGGTCTTTCTCCACATAACTGAACGGCTAGTGCATGCTAAGAGCTTAGCACGAAGCCTGAATACCGTAGCTCCAGCAACAGCCCTCAGAGGTCTCCGCTAACCAAAAAAATTCATTTTTTAGTTGAACAACGCAGTGAACGTACTGCAACCTTCTGAGCGCGAGGTTAATGGCTTGACCACTTTGCTACGGAGACCCCCATATTGTTTTATAACCAAGTGAAAATGAGAGCCCCTCTTACTGTTTTAACGTAATCCTTTTTTCAGTCTTTGCGAGTTATTCTTTCATTTTATTGATGATGAGGACATTTCACCATAGCGTTCACCTCTTCTTCTTAACTAGTCACAGCTTGATATTTTATTTACTTGTTCAAAATAATCTAAGGTAACCGCCCGATTTGTGATTCAGTGCTATATTTTTCATGGAGTAAAATTATTAAATAAGCTCCTTTGTGATTCGCTTTGGATTTATGTTGTGTTTTCATGGAGCAGGATTTCATAAGGTAAGAGGAAAAATAACATTTTAATTTTTATAAGTATCTATGTCCTACGTGATCTGTTTGCTGGCTAGTATATATTTGTATATATATATATATATATATATATATATATATATATATATATATATATATATATATATATATATAAAATGATCAAATATTATTAATCATAAGTTGTAAGTAGCCCTAGCTGTAAGTAAGTAAACTTATACTTATGCAGTTAAACAAATTATAATATTTTATTATTAATTTCATTAATTATCAACTTTCTAAATAAGCATATCTAAAATCTAAGGAAGTAAAAACTACAATTTAAAACTAATACATAGTATCAGTCATAAATAGTACTTGTTATACTATCTAAGACAATAAAAATGCACCACAAAATCATAGTGCAGAAATATATGGCAGACATTTTTTAAATGTCAATCTGGGAGCGGAGAGTGGGGGTCAGCAGGTAAAAATGCCTTAAACAGGTAAGGTCCTTCATGCCCAATGATAGGTTATGGCTTAAAAAATTATATAATGGCTAAAGATTCCAAAAATGATTTAAAAACTACTTTAATGTGATTTAAAAGAATATTAAAAAATGTTCAAACCAATGACTGTGTCCATTTTCAATGCTCAAAATACCCTAGCCAAATGGTCCATGTCAAAAACGTGGTAAAATATTATTTTCAGCTATTTAAAACTATAAAAACTGATGTCAAATGAAAGTTAGAGACCGGTAAATGATTAATAGAAACAAAACTTGCATTATTTTTCAACTGATTTTATAAATAACTAGATATTAATCAATCAGTTCGTTTAGACCACGTAGTGGCCATTTTGAGAAATCTCAGATATAGCTCTCAATACACGATTGGGAACAAATTCAAACTTTCAACTTCGTCCTGTACAGATTCCAACAAAACTGCCCAACTTTATGTAAAAATGGACACAGAATCCAAAAATGTCACTTTAGAGTCTTTTATTTTACCGAAAACAAGAGATATTAAAGAAAATTTACTTCCCGCATGGCAAATAGGGAAATTTATTAGGTTGAACAAAGATCGCTACGTAAGTTAGGTGTCGTTTTGTAGAGCAACCTCTTCTGAATAACTTTGAGCCCACGTATTCGATTCAGAACAGCCAGTGTTGAGCGACGGGTTTTCAAAGTAACTGATACGCAAAGAAGCCATTTTCCGTGGACCACCGACTCCATCTTGTAACTAAGCGCTCTCTACTTTCGTTTTTAAGTGGGTCACTTGAATGATCGTAAACGCTACAATTAAAAAACTGTAACGGTTGTCAAGCTGGGCTCATCTTGAAAAAAAAAAAAAAATACAATAGCCACAAAAACCAGCCAACCATGCAAAAGTCAAAAAAGAGAAGCTAGAAACTCCAGCCAACTAAGATGATGGCAGCCTATTCTAACAGAATGATTGAAATGAAGCAGAGAAAGCCAAAATGAGTCTGGATCATCGATGTACCTCCTTCCACCTAGGAAAATCTCCAGAACAGGCATGTGGAATGAAGGACTTTGCACAGGAGCTGGAGAGTGATGGGGACGACATGGGGAGAGCTGCATGCAATAATGAAGGACAGAACCACTAGGCGTCAGTTGGCTGTGAGTCTATGTTCCACTGGGGTTAGAAAACAGAAGAGCATGAATAACAGTCTTCAAGCATTCACCTCTAAAGTTTTCATACATATCTTTCTAACCTTGATGATCAGAATCTACAATAAGTATTTTACTGCATCCATGCATTGAATTCACAGACATATATAGCATCCATTACTGTAACAATTCACAGAAGTTGACAACATATTCCATATCACTTTGTCCTTATAAATCTTTAGTTGAATTAATGTGCTGTAATATTTTAGTGCCATTTCACTTCATCCGCAGTGACATCTCACAGAAGCCAGCTTCAGGCCTCAGAAATAAGATATTTGAGAAAGTCGTCCCAGTGACACAAAGGGACACAGTTTGCAACTAGACAGTTCATCAGAATCTCGAAACCCAGGCCTTACAAGCTCGAGGGATCAGTCACAATTACGATGGTTTGGACATGTATGCAGAATGGGAGAGAATTGGCCACCACGGCAGGCATGGGAGGCCAAGAACCAGGGAACCAGACCTCTAGGACGATGCAGTAAAGACATCTGACAGTCCCCGACTGACAGAAGACTAGAAAGAAACAAAGCAAAAATAAAAACTGCTGACAGTGAAGTGTGGGGATCTCTCTGGCAAACCTTTACACTCCAGGGTAAAAGATGATCGACTAAGCAAGTAAGTTCACCTCATTTGTTAGGATCAATGGCACCAAAGAGCCAGAATCATAGCTCAGAATGACCAACAGCTGCCTACAGGACATCCTGAACACAGATCAGTCCAGCTAAGCCAGCCAGGACAGTACTGATGACAGGTCTCTGTAGTTATGAAGCCCCTCAAGGATTACAAGCTGTAAATGACATGAGAGTGCAGCAATCATCTCAATGTCTCTGTACATGACATGAGAGTGCAGCAATCATCTCAATCTCTCTGTACATGACATGAGAGTGCAGCAATCATCTCAATCTCTCTGTGCATGACATGAGACTGCAGCAATCATCTCAATCTCTCTGTGCATGACATGAGACTGCAGCAATCATCTCAATCTCTCTGTGCATGACATGAGACTGCAGCAATCATTTCAATCTCTCTGTGAGGATGATGGTGGACAATCAGTACCCATGGCCTGCAACCAGAAATCAGACAAGAGTTCACAAGCATGCTGGCAATGCATGATTTGCTTGCTCAACGGAATGAAACTTATACATCAGCATTCTCCCAACCATTCAGAAGTGAGCCCTTGAGTGGATGATGTGTTACAAGACCCCACAGGAAGGCAGTGAACAAGTTAATCTATAATTGATCTGGTAAAATGTGACTAGAGAATGCTTCAGTGTGTGTTTCTCCTACAAATTGTCATCTATCACATGTTTTCACTTCATTCTTCAAACAATGGAAACTGGTTTTACAGAAGTGTTTTCTGATAAGCATATATAACAACAATGAAACCCAGTTTTGCCTGCCAGGTATGTACGATAAGATGAAAGTTAGGGGTCTTGTATCACATACAGCTCTTGCTGCAGCAGAAACTGATTTTTTTTTTTCAATAAGCTCAGAGAATGTTTCAGCGGGCTCCTAAAAGATAAGCAAACTTACCAGACTGGGCTGCATCGCCAGCATCTGCCACAACTTGCAAACAGCACTGACTCTGGCAATTAGAATATAAAACAAACATAACAGTCTATGAAATGCCATGCAATACAAATAACATACTAGCACCATCACAATATAAGTAACAACACTGTTTAACATAATGAAAGGTGTCAATGTCCTCCTTTCGACCCTAAGAAGGGGAGAGACAGGACCCCCACATCTAACTAAAAGAGATGTAGCATCTTCTTCTTCATCTGATCGTTCACCCGCTGTAACCCCCGGTGGAAAGTTCTGGTTGTTCATTCACTTCTGGACATTGGTCTTGTTGCAGAACTCGAAGTTTGTGTGTACATCTATTTTATAGATCTGGCTCAGTTTGTATGCAGACTGTGCCCTACCCCCCCCCCCCCCACATAATGGGTCAACAGAATTCACACAGGGAAGATGTAGTATGGTACAGAAAGATTTGTACAGGAAATAAAAGAAAGTGTATGCACCCTAGTGTCCCTTGAATGATCTAAGGCTGCTTTCTGCATGAGAACCAAGAACACGGCAGTGTGTACACAAACAAGACTCATTCCCCTATTGGTTGGGGCCTGAAGACAGCAACATAACAGCAACAGAATTCAATACATTATAAATACCCACAGGCGATATAGAAACAGGGGCCAAACTTCTGGCCGAAGAAAAGTTAGCAGTTTCCTTGATAAGCCACAAAAAAAAAAAATGCAACATTTAGGAATCAGAATACAATGCACAAGGTGCATAATGATCATGAGGGCTGTCAAGTGTGAACATTTAAGTAGTGGATTCGGTCAATGATAAACAATTCCCAGAAGTTGGCAGACAGGCTGTGGACACATGGGATGATAGAGATGTGTAAGTCATTATCCCAGCGACCTCTGCTACTAGTGGAAAAGATATGAGATATCAAATCATTTATCTCTAAGTTGAGATCTCACCATAGAAATATCCAAACACATGAAACAAATGTTTATATATGCTATATATTACTGCCTGGACAAATAAATGTACATAGTTTATGTTACAAGTAAGCCCGGCTCGTTAGCGCAGTTGGTTTCACACCCAGGAGTCAGTAGAAAAGCCACTTCACAACCAGATTTACGGTATCTATCATGCAATCAAGGCGAAGGATTGCGATATCCATAGTACCGAGCCAAAGGGTTAACAACTCATATTTTCTGGATGCTTACTTTAAAAAATGTTACAAGTACTAATCTCTAGACAAATGTACATCATTTATGTTACCAGTATTACTCTCTAGACAAATGTACATCATTTATGTTACCAGTATTAAACTCTAGACATATGTACATCATTTGTGTTACCAATATTAATCTCTAGACAAATGTACATCATTTATGTTACCAGTATTAATCTCTAGACAAATGTACATCATTTATGTTACCAGTATTAAACTCTAGACATATGTACATCATTTATGTTACCAGTATTACTCTCTAGGCAAATGTACATCATTTATGTTACCAGTATTAATCTCTAGACAAATGTACATCATTTATGTTACCAGTATTAATCTCTAGACAAATGTACATCATTTATGTTACCAGTATTAATCTCTAGACAAATGTACATCATTTATGTTACCAGTATTAATCTCTAGACAAATGTACATCATTTATGTTACCAGTATTAATCTCTAGACAAATGTACATCATTTATGTTACCAGTATTAAACTCTAGACATATGTACATCATTTATGTTACCAGTATTACTCTCTAGGCAAATGTACATAATTTATGTTGCCAGTATTAATCTCTAGACAAATGTACATCATTTATGTTACCAGTATTACTCTCTAGACAAATGTACATCATTTGTGTTACCAGTATTAAACTCTAGACATATGTACATCATTTATGTTACCAGTATTACTCTCTAGGCAAATGTACATCATTTATGTTACCAGTATTAATCTCTAGACAAATGTACATCATTTATGTTACCAGTATTAATCTCTAGACAAATGTACATCATTTATGTTACCAGTATTAATCTCTAGACAAATGTACATCATTTATGTTACCAGTATTAATCTCTAGACAAATGTACATCATTTGTGTTACCAGTATCACTCTCTAGACAAATGTACATCATTTATGTTACCAGTATCACTCTCTAGACAAATGTAGGAAAAAATGATGACTAAAGACCAAGAACAGCAAATAATGAGAGTAACTTGTAATGTAAATAAAAGAAAACAAGAAAATATCCAAAACTGTAAGACTAGTGAGAAACATCACTAGTGAAATAACCTAACATGAACAACTGTTGACAAAAGAATCTCACCTTAAAAGATCGGCAACAGGCAGATATTTAAATATCTTCATCACAACGGGGAAGCTACCTTCCAGTATTCTGAATGAACTCAAGTACATTTTGCGAGTAGTTCTTCTGTCACAGGTTCCTGATTCTTTCTGCGGATGTCCAGATGGATCTGGACCTTCAACTGACCTGACAGCCACCGGGGTTTTCAAAGTACCAAGATCTAACAGGCTTTTTGTGCTAGCACAGCTGCTGTTGGCAGGCAGTGGTGTGAATTCTAATGTGCTGATTTTTGAGCTCACATCTTCGCTACTGGCTACCCCTGAAGCATCGGTGTGATTTACATCAACCAGCTGCATCTCTGCCTCTTCAACGGTGGCAGCAGAATGAAATGCAGCATCAGTCTTTAGATGTGCCGTGCCTGAAGCAGACTGTGCATAGTCTCTAGTTCCAAAATCAACTAATGGCGAGGTTTTCTGCTCTCTCATGACATTCAACGGTGGTCTTCTCAGGATTCCTTTCAGAGTGTTACATTTGTCCCCTTCTGACTGCTGCCCTGTCTCTGTGTCTTCATGACAACCAGCCACTACTTCTTTGACTGAGTCGAGTGTCTCAGGTGTGCAGACATTCTGTAGCTCAGTTAAAGAATTGTCTGCTGATGGTTCAAACTGGATGGGCAGGCAGTCAAGACTGTCACTTGAAACAGAATCTGATCTCGCCCGCTTGGTGACCATCTTCTTGACAGCACAAAGCACATTTGTACCTGCCTGCACCGGCTTACATTGGCCAACTGGTGTGCAGTATACAATATTAGTATCCTTTACACTGTGGTATTTGATCTGAGCCATGGTTGCTTCCAACGCTGGTGTTGTTGTGCTGCTATCTGACTGAGCTGATCCCTGAGTGGTGTCTGCAGATGACTGTTGCTTCTGAACATCTGCAGCTGTTGGTGTCAACAGACTTTTGGACAGGGGATCTGTACAAATGGCATCTACATCTATGACATTTTCAGCAGGTACAGATTTTTGAGGAGTCTGCAGGACAACAGATTTGGAAGGTAGCAATGACAGGTGAGACTGAAGAGGTGGCCGCTGAGTGACGGTAGAATTTGCCTGAGATGAAAGTAATAGGGAATGTGAAAAAAGAAGAGGTGGAGGAGGAGGAGGTTGTGGCTGGGACAGGCCTGCTTGCGGACTACTACAAAACTGTAATCTAGGTGGTGGCGGAGCACTGGATGTAAAACTGATTGGCACCAAAGTCAGAGTGTCAAACATTGGACGTGAAGCCAGAGGAGGCGGTGGTGGTATTGTCGTGGCTTTTTGACCGGGAATAAAGATAACAGGGGAGATTACTCGCAACTGCGAGTGTGTGGAGATTACTTGTGGCAGCAACTGCGAGGATGCCAGCAGCGAGGTGCTGATGAGTGTGGACGAGACTGAAACTAGCGAGGTCGGCACCGTCCCACCCAGAGAATCTACCCTATGTATGGCGGTGGGATTTGATGTCATCATGGCTGGAGATGTCAACTGTTGCTGTCTACATTTCTGTTAATGAAAAAAAAAAAAAAGCAACAATAACAATGTTATCTCCCTCAGCAGCACTCACAATGTTCTCTCCCTCCCCAGCACTCACAATGTTATCTCCCTCTCCAGCACTCACAATGTTATCCCCCTCCCCAGCACTCACAATGTTATCTCCCTCAGCAGCACTCACAATGTTATCTCCCTCAGCAGCACTCACAATGTTATCTCCCTCACCAGCACTCACAATGTTATCTCCCTCACCAGCACCCACAATGTTATCTCCCTCACCAGCACTCACAATGTTATCTTCCTCACCAGCACTCACAATGTTATCTCCCTCAGCAGCACTCACAATGTTATCTCCCTCACCAGCACTCACAATGTTATCTCCCTCACCAGCACCCACAATGTTATCTCCCTCACCAGCACTCACAATGTTATCTTCCTCACCAGCACCCACAATGTTATCTCCCTCACCAGCACTCACAATGTTATCTCCCTCACCAGCACTCACAATGTTATCTCCCTCACCAGCACTCACAATGTTATCTCCCTCACCAGCACTCACAATGTTATCTCCCTCACCAGCACTCACAATGTTATCTCCCTCACCAGCACTCACAATGTTATCTCCCTCACCAGCACTCACAATTTTATCTCCCTCAGCAGCACTCACAATGTTATCTCCCTCACAATGTTATCTCCCTCAGCAGCACGCACAATGTTATCTCCCTCACAATGTTATCTCCCTCAGCAGCACGCACAATGTTATCTCCCTCACAATGTTATCTCCCTCAGCAGCACTCACAATGTTATCTCCCTCACAATGTTATCTCCCTCAGCAGCACTCACAATGTTATCTCCCTCACCAGCACTCACAATGTTATCTCTCTCACCAGCACTCACAATGTTATCTCCCTCACCAGCACTCACAATGTTATCTCCCTCACAATGTTATCTCCCTCACAATGTTATCTCCCTCACAATGTTATCTTCCTCACCAGCACTCAGGCACATTATAATTTACTTATTTCATAGTTTGGAATTACACCCCCCCCCCCCCACGTGGGTTCCAGAAAAAGAAAAACAAACCACAGTAAAAATTCTTGATAGGAAACCATATCTGCTTCAAAGCACTTCAAACCTTCTCGACAGGCATCAGTGCGTCGTTGAATTCTGGGGTAAGCTGCTGTAGCACTCACCTTGCAGACACTTTGAGGTACTGTAGCACATCAGGGACGATGAAAGTTTGTGATCCATTGTTTGATAGCAATGGCTATTGTCATTCTGTGACGATGTAGAAGCTCTGTCATGTCTTCAATCCATCTTCTCTGTCTTTCACTTCAGATCTTTTCACGGCTAGCGCCTGCATTGGTAGTTGCTCTGTCTGCATTCCAAAACATTTGATCTTCTGTTTCTCAAACAATGTTCTGTATGGTGTTGTTCCTACAGTCTGTCGGATACAACAGCTGACACTAACAAATTCACAGGAGAAGCCAACAAATTTAAGAAGTGGATAGGAGCCATTGAGAAATACGCCTACTTGGTTGGTGCTACCAATGATGAGAAGATTAAGATCGCTTATCAAACTTCAGCTTCTCCAGTCTCAGACCACATACGGAGGAAACTAGAGAGCAATGAGCACGAGATGTGGTTGAATTCCAAAAATGATTTGGCGAGAAAATATGCCGAAATGACAGACCCACAGTACGCCTTCTCCCTTCTGAGGCAGGCGAAACAACAGAGAGGGGAGACTGTGCAGCTGGTCTCAGACAGTCTGGTGAACCTAGCCAAAGAGGCGTTCCTTGGACAAGACATACAAGTGAAGGATTTAGATTCCGTCAAAGGAAAATTATCCAAGGTGATATTTCCTTTCTTGATCTGACAGTGTCATTCTATTCCTGTGTATTTTAGCATGAATTTCATCATGGACTGTTAATATACTATTCTTTTTTAGTCATCGGTTTCAATTGCATTTGCTTTCTGTTATGTTAAACGTCCACAGATACTGTGATGTTTGGAGAGAGAAACGATTTCGTTTTCTATTGTGAGCTCATAGTTCCAGTAAATTATGTATCACGTGTATAGGTTGTGTCTAACAACCCACGTAAGCAACTGGCTGACCCTTCTAAGTTTACAATTGTATTTACTTGTGTCACTATTGGTCGAGGTGTTTTGATATCACCACTTTTGTCGCCTGCTGTTGTCTGTCCTTAGGAATTCTCCAGTTCAGGTAACACTTGGTATGTGGATTATTCCATGATTTGAATTCATACCATTACATGATCTGGTTTAAGTGTTATAGTTGGTCAGAACATACAACAGATATTTAGTTTTCAGGAAAAGAAAGTGATTATAGGTATTTAATTATGTGCTGTATTGTGATCTTAGAACTTCATACCTATAAACTTCATATATCTTGTTAAAATATCTGGTAGCTAAAGAGTTAGGGATACCAGCGAAGGTAATCTGGACGAGAGAGTGCAATGACGCGATCCAGAGATTAAAAAGGCATTTAATAGTAATCTGTTATTGTATCTGCCAGATTTTTGTCGCTGTTCTTTTAGGCATCCACAGAGATACCCAATCTCCCAGGACCCATTATGAAGGCACACATCCTAAGATGGACGATGTATCTATGTTTAACTTCATGGTTATTTATCGCCCAGGAAAAGAAAATGTCCTCGCAGATTTTTCTGTCAAGCACGCCAATTGCACCAGAAAAGGATTGATGATTTGTGTGTTGTATTTAAATGATGCTGATCATTAATTATGTGTTGTATTAATAATGTTGATAACATTAATTGTGGGATAATACTGCTTATCGTATTCATGAATATCTATTGCACTTAATTAGTAATGTATATACATTATATTGAGACATGAGTGTTTGTTTATTTTAGTGGTCGTATTTGCTCTCTCATATTGGTGGTGTTTGCCGCGACATGACTCCACATTTTCCGACCGAGACTACGACAGGTCTTAGTTCTCGGTCGTCCTCAGGGGAGGGGGGAAAAGCTGTCACATGCGGATATGCACTAAAACACACCAATACTGACTGAGCAATTAGGACGTCAAAACAATAGGTAATGTTGTTAGGGAATTGGAATCT
Source organism: Candidula unifasciata (assembly GCA_905116865.2). NCBI lineage: Eukaryota > Metazoa > Mollusca > Gastropoda > Stylommatophora > Geomitridae > Candidula > Candidula unifasciata. Next base: position 273,567 of record CAJHNH020005835.1, on the reverse strand, counting down.
TTGGAGGATAAAGTATGAAGGAAACAGATGTGTGGCCGTGTCTCAGTGGATCATTGAGGAAGTTCTACCCCAGGATTCCACGTAGAAACCTCAGCCGAGAGCTGGTACATTAATTATTGCGCTCGGCAGGAAGCCGAAATATTTAAAACTAATAAATCTCTCAGCCGAATCACTAAGATGGGACATTGCCCATTATCTAGTATCAGACTGCAGACGAGAAGATCGCAGTGACCGTCTAGAGTCTTAAGGTCGTACTGTTGAACCGTAAGGAGTTGTTTGAAGATGTCATTTGAATGCGATAGCGAGTGCTTGGCGTATTTGGGTGAGTCTTCTCCATTTATCAGGTTATTTGCACATTTTCTCATTTTGGATCAAAGTGTTTGTTAATACACCGATGAGATACACTGTACATAGCCTTCAGCATTTAACCCCCGTTTGGAAGCATTGAAGTTGATTGTTAATGTTATAGGCTTCTTGTTTCATCATTGGATTTGATCTCTGACTGTTCTACCACACTTGGCTGATGGCATTGTAATATCCCTATACTGCACTTGTTTTGGTACCTGATCGCATGTGGACAAGGGACTTACGCCTCCCAGCAACAGGGGCGCACGTTTCATTGCAGCAGATGAAAATAAAGCGAATTTGCTGATTTTTTTTATTGTATTATTGTGCGTATTAACAAGTGAAATTCTACTATCTAAGGGAGCAGATTCAGTAAGTATTATTGATGACATTCCTATGATGAGTGATGAATTAACGATTTAACCAGAACGTCAATTCAGATGCCTTTTATTGAGAAACGTGTGGTTAAGAGAGAAACAGAGTCAGTTTCCGAGAGTCAAGTAAGATAGGAGACCAAAGAGAACTCATGGCCAATGTGCTTAACCTATTGAATCTGGGAGGTTAACAGGCAATACTGCAACACAAGATCCATCCCCTATAAGAAATGTAAGAACAGATAACAATAAAAATAATAAACAATATACCCGGCCAGACACTAACATTCAGATACAAAGGTCGTGGGTAAAAGAAGCATATGGCCTGATTTCTTTCAAACATCAATCAACTTGGCTCCCAGGTTGACCCAGCCTTAATGGGTACCAGGCACAGTCCAGGGAAGTAAAGGTGGCTGGCGTGATGCTGACATCACCAACCAAGTGCCAACTGGTCTAACAATATAGGTCAAACATTGTATGAACAATAGACATCATGGTGTGGACAAGATTACTTCATTTTACATAAAAAGCAACAAAAAGTGTACCAAGCACATACTTACTAGACAAAAAGAATTAAGTGAAATTTTAGAATCTGGGCTTCCATACATGATTCGGTAGTGCTGACGGCACTGTAAGCAAATGCCACCAACACCAGAATATTTGGCTGAACACACTGTTTTGTCATTTAAAGATGGAGTCGTCGCTGGGCTGCCACTGCAGAGAACAGGATTTAGAGTTCAAATAGATCATTATTGCAGTATCTCATCTATATCTATCTATATATCTCAACATAGAATTACTGCAGTATTTCATGTAAATATACATCAGACAGAGAATTACTTCAGTACCTCATGTATATATACATCAGACAGAGAATTACTGCATTATCTCATGTATATACATCAGACAGAGAATTACTGCATTATCTCATGTATTTATACATCAACAAAGAATTACTGCAGTATCTTATGTATATATTATACATCAACAAAGAATTACTGCAGTATCTCATGTATATATACATCAGACAGAGAATTACTGCATTATCTCATGTATATACATCAACAAAGAATTACTGCAGTATCTCATGTATTTATACATCAGACAGAGAATTACTTTAGTATCTTATGTATATATTATACATCAACAAAGAATTAATGTATCATGTATATATACATCAGACAGAGAATTACTGCAGTATCTCATGTATATATACATCAGACAGAGAATTACTACAGTATCTCATGTATATATACATCAGACAGAGAATTACTACAGTATCTCATGTATATATACATCAGACAGAGAATTACTACAGTATCTCATGTATATATACATCAGACAGAGAATTACTACAGTATCTCATGTATGTATATACATCAACAAAGAATTACTACAGTATCTCATGTATATATACATCAGACAGAGAATTACTGCAGTATCTCATGTATATATACATCAGACAGAGAATTACTGCAGTATCTCATGTATATATACATCAGACAGAGAATTACTACAGTATCTCATGTATATATACATCAGACAGAGAATTACTACAGTATCTCATGTATGTATATACATCAACAAAGAATTACTACAGTATCTCATGTATGTATATACATCAACAAAGAATTACTACAGTATCTCATGTATGTATATACATCAGACAGAGAATTACTGCAGTATCTCATGTATATATACATCAGACAGAGAATTACTGCAGTATCTCATGTATATATACATCAGACAGAGAATTACTGCAGCATCCCATGTGTATTTACAAAAACAGAGAATTAATATGCACATTTACATAAACAGAAAATGACTAAGTATTTCTTGCATGTTTATATAACAGAGAATTAGTAAGCATTTTACACATGTTTATAAAAACATAGAATTACTAATTATTTCCTACTTCTTGCATGTTTATCTAAACAGAGAACTGCTAAAAGGCTAATTAAGTTTAACCGTTTTAGAAAGGAAGTGTACTGAAACACCCAACCTGATGACTTAACACACATATTAAAAAAACACGCGGTTCTGTTAAGTCTGCAGGTTAACTATCATGCCATAGTCAAAACTTGTATCTAGATGCCAACAGAAATGCTCACCAATTAATCAAAGATCTGGCAGAGCTTGGGGTGTTCAACATGTAATTCTGAGAAACCGTAGTACAGTTTCCTCTCCAGTTTGTTGCAGCATTAGATGACTCAGGTCTCACAATTGAGGCAATAAGTTTGGAAGGTGTCCCTAACATATTCTGCAGACTACAATCATCATCATCATCCTCATCATCATCTTTATCACCACCACCACCACCATCATCATCACTATCTGAGGTCTTGGCCAAAGTATTTTTAACTTTCTTCCAATCTTCTTTTTTCATAGCGAAATATCCTTGAGATTTAGGTGTCCAATCTGGCGATTCTGGTCGTTTTCTCTTAGCACCAGGTTTCGTAATGGTGTGTGATTGTGCAGCTGTCACTAGTTGAATGACTGGCTCTCTCACTGCAGTATTTCTTACAGGTGGTGCCATCTGCAACTCTGAACCATTTACAGTTTTGAGTGGAGGCGCTACCTTTACAGTGGTTTCCTTGTCATGCGTCGGTGAGCTTTCAACAGCTGTGGCAAGTTGCTTTACTAATTCTGAAGAAGCGAGTTTCTTTGCTGTAACTTTCACTTGTGGGTCAGATTTCTTTCCATGGTTGCCAATCTTTTTAAAGCGAACAGCAGGTCTATTCAACTTCTTTAGACTGGTTTGCCCAGCGGCACCTTGCTCTGATTTGTTCAGCACTTTTCCAGCAGAGCGAACAGTTTCATACGGTGGCTCGAACAGTGGCAGACGCTTAAATGTGAAGTGGCTTAGATTTAGCTCAGAGCTATTATGGATATTTACTGAAATATGAAAAGAAAAGACAGTGAGCATACTAGAATCTTACAGTAACATAACATAGAATCTTACAGTAACATAACATGATTATAAGAAAAACTAACAAAATGATATAGTGGTTCTAAGGCCTAGCCACATACTATGAATATTTTTGGCGAGGTAGTAAAAAAAATTTTTTTTTTTTTTAACTAATACTTACTTACTTAGTTGCTCCACTTCTACCTTAGGGTGTAGAGGTTTGCCAGAGAGATCGCCAGACGTCTCTATCAGCAGTTTTCTTTCTGGCTTTGTTCCATTCCAGTCCTCTGTCAGTCAGGGACTGTCGGATGTTGTCTTCCCAGCGGACCCTGGAGGTGTGGTTCCCTGGTTCTTAGCCTCCCATGCCTGCCATGGTGGCCAATCTTCTCCCATTCTGCATACATGTCCAAACCATCGTAACTGTGACTGATCCACTCGGGTTTGTAAGGACTGGGTATCAAGATCTTGACGTATTGTCTGATTGCAAACTTTGTCCCTTCTTGTCACTTGGACCATCTTTCTCAGATATCTCATTTCCAAGGCCTGCAGCTGGCTTCTGTAAGCTTTTGTCATTGCCCATGACTCACACCCATAGGTCAGAACTGGCACATAGGTAGAGCGGTAAACAGCCATTTTCGCCCTCTTGCCAATTTCTCTTTTGCTAAGAAACCCTCAGTTTATAGCCTGGAAGAGTCTCCCAGCAGCTGCTTTTACTAATACACTGGTTTTAAAATGTCTAACTGTTAGAGGATTTCATGCACACAGGAACTCCATTGTTCATGTATGTATTACTTGCCATGATAAGTGATGTTCTGTGAAGGATCTGCAACATTATGTTGATGATGTATGTATCACTTTCTGTGATAAGTGACGTTCTGTAAAGAATCTGCAACATCGTGATGATGTATGTATCACTTCATGGGTTGACTTGGGCGCTGTGGTAGAAAAGTGGCTAAAACCTCACCCGCTGCTCTGAACGGTTTTAGGTTCCAATCAGCATCAAATAACTTAACTCGGCTGCCAGGTCAACCAAGCTGAAACTGGCTGTCAGGGAAATGATCCAGGAAGCAAAGGTCACCGGTGATGTTTAACACATACAACCATTCGACTGCTGACTGGTCTATAAAAATAGGCATCTAGCATCCTAAGCCTGATACAACTACAGCATGAACATGGTCTCCTAACCTCGTTTACTCGTAAATCTGCCAATATCTGTCCACGACATGATGTAAAATTGGACAATCTACTGTTGTTGCTGTACAGAGAAACACATATTACAAACTGCATGCATCTATGAATAGAATAATCAGTAACCCAACTGGGCACTAGCCGGGAGGATCACAAAAGTGAAGACAACAAAGGCATGTGCAAGCTTGGAATTATACATGTGGCATTCATCTTTTAGGAGAACTCATATCAAATTTATGGCCTAATGCACATTGAACACAATGCTACGCTTCACAAAGAAACAACGACCAGAACATCAAATAAATATTTTAAAAACTATTACTTTTTTTTAAAGTCATTCTTAGCACTTACCAAAAAAATGGTATTAAAAGAATCACTTCTGTAGAGCTTAAGGAGAAAACGAGATAGATTTTAGTAAATTAAGGTGAGAAAAAGATGGTAGCTGGAACACATATTGAGAAAGCATGATGAAACTACCAGGGGAAAAGTAAGAAGTCCCTTCAACCGAATTCACATGTAAAATAAATACAAAGAGACCTAATGTATAAAGAAGATAAGTATAAATATAGATAAACAGCTGAAAGGATAGAGAGTGAGAGAGAGAGTGAGAGAGAGAGAGAGAGAGAGAGAGAGAGAGAGAGAGAGAGAGAGAGAGAGAGAGAGAGGGAGGGAGCTGAAGGAGACAGAAATAGACAAATCACTCAAATATGTGTTGGCAGAGAACTGAAGCTCCAACAGGAGATAGTAGCAGAAGATTAGAACTTAGAACGACTACATCTACTACAAACAAACAGATACCAGCAACACACAGTATAATGTATTCATTTACTTACAATAATTAGAAATCTCAACCATTGATCGCTGGAAGAAAACAGAAAGGATGAAACCATTAGACAAACTTGCACAGTTAGCATCTCTTACCCACATATACCCAAATCTGTGCATGCACATAGATCTATGCCATAGAAACCATAATGGGTAATGCACTAGTCTACAAAACACAGCAGTCCAGAGTTCAAATCCCAGCTCCATTCACTGTTTCGACTGCACAAAAGACTTACATTCTAAATCTTGAGTAGTTAGTGTTTTTTGGATATTTTCTCCAGGTATGCGGGTGTATTAGGAAACAAATAGGCAGATAGACTTGGTGGTGAGCTGATGCAGGACAGGCTGGATGTTGTAAGGGTCCTCTATGAGGTGAGGTGAAAAGTGAGGAGGCACACTTGGACTATCACGCTCGGAGAAGAATGGTGCTGTCAGGAGTGACCGGAGACTCTTTCTGATGAACACTTGAGGAAAAGGCATGACAAAGATGGTACAATCAGACAGTTACTGGTATCATTGGAATTGCAACTCTGCACTTGCTGCTGAACATAGGGACAGAGCGCTAATAGGAATGTCCTGAGTGCTGTAATGTTGATTGATGCTATGTTGATGGTCAGGTTGACTGAGTCTGCTATGTTGATGATCAGGTTGACTGAGTCTGCTATGTTGATGGTCAGGTTGACTGAGTCTGCTATGTTGATGGTCAGGTTGACTGAGTCTGCTATGTTGATGATCAGGTTGACTGAGTCTGCTATGTTGATGGTCAGGTTGACTGAGTCTGCTATGTTGATGGTCAGGTTGACTGAGTCTGCTATGTTGATGGTCAGGTTGACTGAGCTTTCATCTTTTGGTCTGAGACATCTATAGAGACTGTTCCCCTAACCCACTATCAAAGTACCAACTCATAGGGCTGTGCTAAAGACCTCAACGTCCTGACACTAAGAGCAGGAAGCCAGTAAGAGTGTGCAGCACCAGTACTTGAGCTCCACATCGGCAGAAAAACATGCTGAACCTTGGAATATTATTTTCCACCTGGGAACCTACAGGAGCACAGACAATTCTTAGCTAACGTAGATTCGTGTCCTGCGACCTAGCCGACTAAATATAAATAACACATGCGACTGAGATTTCTGAGGCACTAAAATGTATGTCAGAAACCACATCACATCTGTACTGCTGGGTTTGATAAAACAACCAATGACGAAAATGTTTGCATTGATTCAAAGTTAACTCATGCAAAGCCTGTGGTGTAATCCTTTTTTGGAACCAGAACTGAAGTGATCATGGGCTGGAGACATGAAAGACGGAATCTCATGTTTAGCATTCATTGGCTGTAATCTGCGGCAGTACACTCTCATTGTTTACCCACTCTTGGACTTTGATCTTGTTCGGGAACTTTAGTTTTATGTGCACATCTGTTTTACAAATCTGGCTTATATGTATGCAGACTGTTGTGTCCTTGCCTTTCAGGAGGCAGATGTCCTCCAGCTTTAAAGGAAACATCCCCAATTGGTCACATCCTACAACACGCTTGTCAGGGAAGACAATGGGTCTATTCTTTGCTGTCCAAAAATGGAGTCCTTGAAACGAAACAGGTAGACATACTGAATGTCCCTTAGCTTCGTAACTCTTTCACTATCAGGTAACTCACAATACAATGATTTTACTTTACAGCTAATTTATCAGTTGTCTAGTAAGAAAGAGTTAACTTTTGTACACTCATAACACAGAATATGGAAAGTGAGACATCTCAGTCAGTGCAATACTACCATGGATCCATGCATGGCAACAAACCAACAATGATAAAGGTTATACAACTCTCTCTCAGTTGTTACCTTTGTCTTTCATCCCCACAGTGTGACTATTTAGCTACATTTGCACTAGCGATATCTGAGACTGGAGGGAGTCTTCAAGAGAAAGTTCTTTGTTTAACTACTGCTTCTCATCAACCTGAATGCACATTCTGCCCATGAATACAGCGGCAATGCCACAGACGTTTGTCTCTTGTATTTTTTTTAAAGATTGCTGCACAATAACAAGTGCATAGGAGTCAAACAGTAGTTATACTACCATGTCTGTCTCCAGCTTATGTTTGTCTCTTGCTTACTCAAAGCATTTCTGTCTGCACACAGTCGTGTTTTTCAATGCTTTTGCCCACATGTTTTCTTATAGGGTGGTAGAAAAATAAAGTAAATATCTCAGGGCAAATCTCTTGACCATATAGATGTCACTTTATGTCTGTTTTGTTTCTGTCTGTGCTCTTCGCCGTAATTCATATATATCTGTAATAGATTTTTTTTTTTTTGGGGGGGGGGGGGGGGGGGGGGGGGAAGAATCTTGAACTGAAGACAAGACCTAGCAAAATATTGTTAGAACCCAAAGAAAGAATGTTAAAATGTGGTATATCACCACAGGGAGGACCATCTGTACCAAAAACTGTTGGTGGTACATGAGATAGAAGGTTGTGGGGACATACAAGCACCACACAGTAACAACGACAAGAGGTCAATCAATGTGAATATATTTACCAGCTTCTTGCCACTTGGAGGAAAGTAATACACATCACAGCCAGGGTTGGAACTTTTTAGCGCTGTAGCATTTCGATAGACAAGTTCTCTCCTCCAACCTGCAACCAGTTTGATGTCATAAATATCACTGTACAACACAAAAGTACATCATCATCACCCATTTTGTAACTGCTAATCCTCGAAAAAAAAAAAAAAATACTTCTTGCAAATGTTGACATTATTTTCACTCAAACAAAGAATGCAGTGAGAATATAGATTTGTTTACTAGATCAGATGGAAGCCACCATGAGTCAGTGGCTAGAAACTCACCTGCAAATCTCAAGGTCAAGGATTCAAATCCAAATGGAGCAGAACTTGTCTTTTTGACCTTGGCTCCCAGGGAAAGTCCTGGCAAGTGCCCACTGGTCTATACAATACAGGTCTAGTACTAAATGCCCAATATGCCTCAATGTGCCCTGGTAAGCATGGGTGATCATGTTTCGTCATCTCACGTGAGAACCTAAACCCATATCATACGGAGGTCAAGCTATCACTTTTATCTCTCCTTGCTCTTACTTTGCTCATTTCATATTTTCAAGCCGTCCAGGTTTCATCTTCAAATGTTCTTATTTTTTGCTCCATCCACATGGTCAAGTTATCCAGATATCATCTCCCATTGCTCTTGTTTTGCTCCATCCACATGACAAAGCTATCCAGGTATGTATCTCTCCTTGCTCTTGTTTCTGCTCCATCCATATGACCATTTGCTCCATCCACATGACAAAGCTATCCAGGTATGTATCTCTCCTTGATCTTGTTTCTGCCCCATCCATATGACCATTTGCTCCATCTACACTGTTAAGCTATCCAGGTATGTATCTCTCCTTGATCTTGTTTTGCTCCATCCACATGGTCAAGCCATACAGGTATTGTCTCCCTTTGCTCCTGCTCCATCCACATGACGCCAACCTGGTACTATCGCCCCTTGCTCTTGGTTAGCTCCAACCATATGACCAAGCCATCCAGGTATTATCTCCCCTTGCTCTTGGTTTAGCTCCATCCACATGACCAAGCCATCCAGGTATTATCTCCCCTTGATCCATCCACATGACCCCCAACCTGGTATTATCTCCCCTTGCTCTTGGTTTAGCTCCATCCACATGACCAAGTCATCCGGGTATTATCTCCCCTTGCTCCATCCACATGACCAAGTCATCCAGGTATTATCTCCCCTTGCTCCATCCACATGACCAAGTCATCCAGGTATGATCTCCCCTTGCTTCATCCACATGACCAAGTCATCCAGGTATGATCTCCTCTTGCTCCATCCACATGACCAAGCCATCCAGGTATGATCTCCTCTTGCTCTTGTTTTGCTCCACCCAGCTGGCCAACAAAGCCATGTCTTCCCTGGCTCTTCTTCTGCCTAATCCACATGGCCAAGCCATCCAGGTATGTATCCCCTTTTGCTTTTGTTGCCATCAATCTTTCCAGACGCCACCAAGTTTGGGAGTCCATTCCAACTCATAACATATTAGAAAAAAAAAAAATTACTGACTGACTTGGTCAAAGTTCTTTAATCAAATTACAGTGTAACAGTATGTTTTTTAAAACACATAATTCTCATGGTTTTTAGACATTAGCATGAGAGTTAAACTATGCATGAGACGGGACTCTCACCACATAATACTCCCAAAGACAGTAACAGGTGCACTGTAGCCAGAACTCATCGTGGAGACGGCACAAGCTTTTTAAAAATGGTTTTCATCTGTCCCCAGGAGGTCTGTTTCCTTTATTGTTCTGTCATTACATGATACTCTTTGTGTTTTTCTAGAAGAAAACAGAATCACGCCTCCACTGTCCCCAGGAGGTCTGTTTCCTTTATTGTTGTGTCATTACATGATACTCTTTGCGTTTTTCTAGAAGAAAAAAGAATCACGCCTCCACTGTCTGCAGGAGTAGTTTAGCTCTCTGCTTATTTTATGAGACAGCTAGCTTATTTTAATTCACTTCAGGTAGAATTTTAAAACTGACACAACCTAAAATGGGTACCTGTAATGGCATCTATAATTCCATGATAGATATAAGAAAGAGTGGTCCTTATCCCCTCTGATGGACAAACAGCAACAATTAAAGGCAGCCACCAATATGATACTGATCACACCTCTCACTGAAAACTGACTGGATATAAAAACAGACTAGCATCATATGTCCATTGTGCATAAAGGTGTGAAAATGAGATCTTTACTCTGACATCTATGATAATATTTTAGAAGACAGACAGGGATCACATCTGAAAGATGATACACTGGACTGGTATGATGTTAAGCATAATCTGTTCTCATTAGCAGCTTTTGTGCAGGGTACCAGGCAGTGAAAATGTTCATACAGAATGTTTACTAATGACTTCTGTGTTTATCTGCTTAACAAGTCTGTATGTAAGTGGTTATGCCACAGGCACTCACCACAAGTGAAAGGCTTCTCGAAATATTTAACGTCATCTGGCGTTAACTCTTGCTCCACTTGTAAATTGTTGCCTACTGAAAGTTAAAAAAAAAAAATTAAAACATATGCAATGGATGTGATAGAAGAAAATGTGGAACAGCGTGATATCATGGGATAGAAGAAAGTGTGGAACAACGTGATATCATGGCATAGAAGAAGTGGAACAATCTGACATCATGGCACAGGTAAGATTAAGGGAGAGGATGTGGAACAATGTGACATCATAGCACAGTTAAGATCAAGGGAGAGGATGTGGAACAATGTGACATCATAGCACAGGATAAGATCAAGGGAGAGGATGTGGAACAATGTGACATCATGGCACAGGATAAGATCAAGGGAGAGGATGTGGAACAATGTGACATCATAGCACAGGTAAGATCAAGGGAGAGGATGTGGAACAATGTGACATCATAGCACAGGTAAGATCAAGGGAGAGGATGTGGAACAATGTGACATCATGGCACAGGATAAGATCAAGGGAGAGGATGTGGAACAATGTGACATCATGGCACAGGATAAGATCAAGGGAGAGGATGTGGAACAATGTGACATCATAGCACAGGAGATGTGGAACAATGTGACATCATAGCACAGGTAAGATCAAGGGAGAGGATGTGAAACAATGTGACATCATAGCACAGGAGATGTGGAACAATGTGACATCATGGCACAGGATAAGATCAAGGGAGAGGATGTGGAACAATGTGACATCATGGCACAGGATAAGATCAAGGGAGAGGATGTGGAACAATGTGACATCATGGCACAGGATAAGATCAAGGGAGAGGATGTGGAACAAGTTGACCTCCTGGCATGGTAGAACATCTGTGTAAGAAATGACTCAGTACATGAGGCAGAAGGTTATGGAAAGACATGAGGATCAACAATACACAGCATGCAACATAAGAAGTAGTATAAGAAGTACCTATATATATAATTCAACTATATAATGCAACAGTGAAAACATATTGATGCTACAACTTCTTTTAACTGTATGTGTCACTTAAAAATGTGAGGAATACAAGGTGTATAGAAAATGTGAGGAATACAAGGTGTAAAGAAAATGTGAGGAATACAAGGTGTAAAGAAAATGTGAGGAATACAAGGTGTAAAGAAAATGTGAGGAATACAAGGTGTATAGAAAATGTGAGGAATACAAGGTGTATAGAAAATGTGAGGAATACAAGGTGTATAGAAAATGTGAGGAATACAAGGTGTATAGAAAATGTGAGGAATACAAGGTGCGTAGAAAATGTGAGGAATACAAGGTGTAAAGAAAATGTGAGGAATACAAGGTGTATAGAAAATGTGAGGAATACAAGGTGTATAGAAAATGTGAGGAATACAAGGTGCGTAGAAAATGTGAGGAATACAAGGTGTAAAGAAAATGTGAGGAATACAAGGTGTATAGAAAATGTGAGGAATACGAGGTGTAAAGAAAATGTGAGGAATACAAGGTGTAAAGAAAATGTGAGGAATACAAGGTGTAAAGAAAATGTGAGGAATACAAGATGTAAAGAAAATGTGAGGAATACGAGGTGTATAGAAAATGTGAGGAATACGAGGTGTATAGAAAATGTGAGAAATACAAGGTGCATAGAAAATGTGAGGAATACAAGGTGTATAGAAAATGTGAGGAATACAAGGTGCATAGAAAATGTGAGGAATACAAGGTGTATAGAAAATGTGAGGAATACAAGATGTAAAGAAAATGTGAGGAATACAAGGTGTAAAGAAAATGTGAGGAATACAAGGTGCATAGAAAATGTGAGGAATACAAGGTGTAAAGAAAATGTGACAGAGAAGGCAACTGGTGGTAATTGCATACGTGTACAGGGCCCTGGAACCCACAAAGAGAGCTATATTGGAGTCAAGCTATGACTTGCAACTTGTCACTGCTACAAATGTCAAACTATTCTGGATACAGCCCCTGTGCATGCCTGTGTAATAAGTCTGGATCTAGGCTGCAGTATAAGTATAGATGAATGAGGTTAAACCCCAACCCTGGGTCGTAATCAGGCATTTTTTGTTGTTGTAAATTTTGGTGCAAGATTTGTCTGCTTTCGATACAGGCTGATTAGATTGACAATCTCTAATGTATTTACAAGGAATTCTTTTGCACCAGCTATAATGTGACTGTCCTTCTCTCGAACAGCGAAAAGGGAATAGAAAATTTAATATTGTCTGTCCAAAAGCACAGTGAAGATTAAAATCGGTTATTGAATTTAAAGAAAACGAAAATAATGTCCACAGATAAAACTGGCTATAATCCAAAAATAACAATAAATGATGAAGAAATTGAAAATGTCAAAAACTGAATATCTAGGCTCTATAATAAATAGCAACGGAGACTGTTTGGTAGAAATTAAAAGGAGAATGGCCATAGCAATGCAAAGATTGAACAGCCATAAAAGTCTATGGTTAAGTATCAGCAAGATCAAGATTAGAATTTTGAGAGCATGCATCTTCCCTGTGGCAACATACGGATGTGAGTCGTGGAAAGAAAGAGAATAAGGGCTTTTGAGCTGAAATGCTATAGAAAGATTCTCAGAATATCTTGGACAAAGAAAAGGAGAAATACTGACATCTTGAAAGATCTGAACATCAAGGAAGACTGGCTAATAAACAGCCTAAGTGTGTGCATGTGTTGTGTGTAAGTGTGACTGCATGTGTGTGTGTCTGTGTGGGTTTATGCCTGTGTTCGTCGGATGAGTGTGTTTGTATAGGTCTTTTTGTGCGGCTACGTGTGTGTATGCATGTGTGTGTATATAGCTGTGTGTGTCTATATGTGTCTCAGGGTTGTACGCGTGTGTGTTTTAGAGCATACGTCTGTGTGGGTGACTGTGTGTGTGTGTATGTATGTATGCCATCAAGCTTATGGAGACAAGTTTGTATCTCCCTATGAGACTCTCTCTCATTATAGCCTTAATGCTCAACACAGCTTCACCTGAATATTTGTCATGTGGGATGCTTTGACTGGAGACTGTCACACCAGCCTAGTGTCCCACTTTTGACTGGAGACTGTCACACCAGCCTAGTGTCCCACTTTTGACTGGAGACTGTCACACCAGCCTAGTGTCCCACTTTTGACTGGAGACTGTCACACCAGCCTAGTGTCCCACTTTTGACTGGAGACTGTCACACCAGCCTAGTGTCCCACTTTTGACTGGAGACTGTCACACCAGCCTAGTGTCCCACTTTTGACTGGAGACTGTCACACCAGCCTAGTGTCCCACTTTTGACTGGAGACTGTCACACCAGCCTAGTGTCCCACTTTTGACTAGAGACTGTCACACCAGCCTAGTGTCCCACTTTTGACTAGAGACTGTCACACCAGCCTAGTGTCCCACTTTTGCACCACCGCTACATATGTCGAATCTTCCTGTGTATGTCTGTATATGAATCTGCTGGATACAGCCCCTATGTATGTCTGTGTATGAATCTGTTGGATACAGCCTCTATGTATGTCTGTGTATGAATCTGCTGGATACAGCCCCTTTGTCTGTATGAATCTTCTGGATATAGCACCTATGTATGTCTGTGTATGAATCTGCTGCATACAGCACCTATGTATATCTGCGTATGAATCTGCTTGATACAGCCCCTATGTATGTCTGTGTGTGAATGCTTGATACAGCCCCTATGTATGTCTGTGTGTGAATGCTGGATACAGCCCCTATGTATGTCTGTGTGTGAATGCTGGATACAGCCCCTATGTATGTCTGCGTATGAATCTGCTGGATACAGCCGCTATGTATGTCTGCATATGAATCTGCTGGATACAGCCGCTATGTATGTCTGCGTATGAATCTGCTGGATACAGCCCCTATGTATGTCTGTGTATGAATCTGCTGCATACAGCCCCTATGTATGTCTGCGTATGAATCTGCTGCATACAGCCCCTATGTATGTCTGCGTATGAATCTGCTGCATACAGCCCCTATGTATGTCTGCGTATGAATCTGCTGCATACAGCCCCTATGTATGTCTGCGTATGAATCTGCTGCATACAGCCCCTATGTATGTCTGCGTATGAATCTGCTGCATACAGCCCCTATGTATGTCTGCGTATGAATCTGCTGGATACAGCCCCTATGTATGTCTGCGTATGAATCTGGGTCCAGGCTGCAAAGGTTTTCATGCACCTTTACTTTCCACCATCGTAACATAATAGTTAGTTAGTTAGTTAGTTGGGTTATCGTCATTGCACTCCGGACATGTCCATAGGTGTTCAGATCCTCCCCTCAGTATGAACCCCAACGTCCGATGGCTAATAGTACCAGTTCTATGTTGATTAACAAGTCTTCTGACGTGTCCGGTGTGCGTCTCGTTTTTTGCTGTGCCGATCTTAATTCCCAAGTCTGCCATTCTGGCGAGTGATGTGGATTCACTGCCACCAAAGTCCTCTATCCTTCCCATTTCTCTGAGGGCATTGATAATATCAGCATGATCCATAGGCCGACCGTCGGTAGTGATAGCGGATCCAGCCAACCTGTCAGCTCTTTCATTTCCATCGACGCCTGCGTGTCCCGGAACAAAAATAAAGGTGACTCCACGCACAGTGGACTTCTGTAATGATTCAAGCCATTGTCTTCGCACTGAACCTGCCTGAACCCCCCGGATCATACTCATTGAATCACTGAGTATACATATGCGGGTGTATTTTTGTGTTTCAAGCCAGGCAAACGCTTGCGTCACTGCCATCACCTCCATCGTCATGCTGCTGGTTGTCATGGAGAAGGCATCGTTGGCTTCTTTGACTGTTCTGCCCGCTGAGCGTGCTGTAAATGCCCATGCGCTTCTTCTTTGGCGAATGACGGATCCGTCTGTGTAGATTAGTGCATCTGCTTCGTCTGAATTTTCACCGATGAGAGCGTTGACCTCTGCATTAACAGCAACAGGATTCTCTTCTCTACATCGCCTGTTGAGTGTGACAATACAGGAAAATGTACAAATAAACGCCTGAGGCACAGGTATCTATTCTGCACCAGGTATGATGTCGGTTAGGTTGCATATTTGCCTAATAACATCTTCTGCCCGACCTAGCCACGATTTTCCCCTCTTCAGTCTGTCGCCCTTTTCACTAAAAAGCGCTTGATGCAGTGGGTGTTTCTTATCAGCACATATTTTGAGTGTTCAGTTAGAAGCATGTGATTTGGTAGCAGACCTTTGTGTTGCTTATAAATGTCTGAATACCAGACTGTTATGAAATGAAGGCAAACTACATCAGACTATTCAGAAAGGATGGCAAACTACATCATACTGTTAAAAAAAAGAATGACAAACTAGTGAATGTAAAACTGCAAATCACAACCAACAAGGAATATTGGGACTGATCAAAAACTTCCTGAAGAAAACAAATGGCTACATTTACATTTTATCAGTTCATGTTATTTATGAACACATAATATTTATTATAAACTTTCAAAGCCCATTTATTCATGAATTTTTAAATTCTTGCTTGTCTACAATATGTGAAACTGCACTTACTTGGTTTGCTGATAGGTTTTGCTTTAATCTTTGTCTGTGTCGCAACTGTAGCTGCAGTTGCAGGTGAAACAATCTTTCCCATTATCTGTGTCGGAACGTAAGGCGCAGTTATGGGGGGCAAAATATGTTTTGGTCTACCTCGTTTTCTCTTGACATTATTTGAACTATCTTGTCGCCAACTACTGGCATCGTCAAGACTTTCTCCGTCTGAGATAATCACATTCTCAACACCTTTGCCCTGACTACCACTATTTTCACCACTGTCAGTCTTAACATTAACATCAGGTTTATTAGGAGCCCTTTCGATTTTCTCCTCCTCTGCCGTTTCAATAACAACTTCACTTTCATATACAGACATAATGCTTATGTCTTCTTTGGTTTCTTCCATTATTTAACTAATCTTGTTTGAAATATTTCTTATACTGTGACAGAAAACAAAAAAGTGTCAGATAATTTCAGAATTCAATGATAACAGTTATAACAGCTTATGTGACAAGCATTCTCAAGTTTTTAAGTCACAACTGGTGCAGCTGTTTTCACAAGCCCACTCCATCGTAAAGCATGCTTCAATGATGATTTCATCAGACTCCTGAAAAACAAACAATATCCTATATAAACGGTGACAAGTTTTTTTTAAACAACAGGTGTAACAGGAATGTGAACAGCTACAATTGTGCATCTATATTTACAGTGCCGAGGAGTTCAACTAAATTAAATATCAAATACTCTGTAGAATTTTGTTGTTTACTGTTAACTTGTTTCATTTGTTCAAAAAAAATTTTTTTTTCAAACACTGTGTTTCCTTGTTTTGTATTGGGGGGGGGGGGGGGGGGGGGGGGGGGGGGGGGGGGGGGGGGGGGGGGGGGACGACTTGGATTGTTTTTCACTGCTGCTCAGGTCTTGTCGCCACAATGTCCTTTGTTTCCAGTATTGTGTTCTGTAAAGCTTATTTCATCTTTATCGTTCGTCCGAGTGACAAAACATTGTGCCTGTTTACAGCACGGCTGTGATATTTGCACCTTTGGCTGGCATTCGTTCACTGGGTTAGCATTCCCTGCTAAAGCTGATATATAATTTACTATGTTCCAAATATTTCTACAACAGAAGGAGGGGAGGCAGTCACCTAACATATATGAAACTTCCCGTTTCTGCCGACCAGCAAGGTAGAGGTCACTAGTTAGCAGCCACAGTGTGTTCAGTGAGTCCTTAATTTAAAAAAAAAAAAAGTGTTTTAACGTGTCTTGTTCAACCTTAAAGACCTGTGAGAGGTAAATTAATTATTGAGTAATAAATTTCCGACCCCGCCAATGTTTTTCCGCTTTCCCTCTCAAATATCAAATACCTTTAAAGACTCATTAGACATTACAATTTAAGCAGAAGTCACCCCTTGTTTTTGAAAGAACAAAATGTGCGGAGAAACTGCGTTTAGGAAATGGCTGGTCAAATTTCAAACAAATAAAGCTACATTTGGTTTTGCGGTAGTTTGTCAGTTTTAAAAGTTAAATAAACAATATCTTCAATGAAAGGAAAAAAATTGTGAAAAGATAACAATACAATATTAGTACACAAATCACCCAGGTAACACTTAAACTAAATTTGCCACACTCAGCAGAAACACAATGATGATCAGTTTCAAGAAATGGCAGTTAAATCTTCTCTTTCAAATGTTCATACCAAGTCAATCATTTTTTACTGCTGACATGCTAATAAATGAACTAAGATAACGAGCTTCCCGTGTGGGTTCCGGGGTACCATTGTGGGGAAAACAAGAATAGACCCACTGCCTCCCAAAAAGCATGTCGTAGGAGTCGACTAATTGGGAAGCTTCCTTTGAAGTCGGAGAGCATCTGCCGGAGAGGCAAGAAACCAACAGTCTGTATTCAAGAGAATGAGATCTGTAAAACTGATGCACACGCAACACTCAGGTTCTGGAGCAGGACTGCAGTTCAGTAGTGGACGAGCAACCAGAACTTTCCGCCAGAGTGTACAGCTGGTGAACGCGAAGAAGAAGAAGAAGAAGAAGATAACGAGCTAAAGGTAAATAGTAGAAGCAACATGAGAATGGAAAAAGCTAACAGGCACAAAAATATCTCAAAGTAAGATACTAACGCTGAGAAACACAAGATTACTTTTACACTCGTAGAAATAATAGAATAGTGAATCTGCAATGCAATTTTCAATACAGAAAAAAAAACGACAAGCACTGGTAACTGGTAAGGTAACAGCAGCCTTTAAAAGCTTGAATAAAATGTGCAATTCTAAATAATAATTTTAAAACTAAGTTGCAAATTTTCATTTCTAACATTATTTCAAGACACTACAGACGCCAGTGAAAGTAGGAGACCCGCTCAAGAGGAAATAAAAGTTATAAGCATTTTTTTTTAAATGCTCAAGTAACAAAACTGATGAAGATTAATTGGGATGAACTCAAGACAGGCAGAGAAATCTCTAGACAAGCGATGGTATCCACAGTTATCAGACAAAGAAGGTAATGAGGTGATGTACTGGGTACATCCGGAAGGCTGACGAGAAACAAATAGAGAATCACTGAACAAGCACCAAAACGGATTGGGTAAACAAGGATATCCAAAAGAACATTAAAAAAAATTAATGTTTCTGAGAGGACAAAGAGGCTTTTGACTGTAATAATAATTGGGCCATCCCCCGAATAAAGGCCCCAAATTATCAAGGCAGAAAATATACCCTGACAGGGCCTCAGTCACGTGTCATTTGTGCACTTCTTGGGAGCTATAACACCACCGCCGAATTGCAAACTTCCGGGAACTATACCGCCACCGCCGAGAGCATCTCCTGCGCCGCGTGGATTGGGGTTAAACTAGATGGCTAGGACTCACGAGCAAATAAAATGAAGGAAGCTGCCGGAGATGCGGTAGCTGCTGCTCATTAGTCCTAGCCATGTAGTTTAGACCCAATCCACAAGCGGCGTGGGGGATGCTCTCGGCGGTAGCGGAAGTTGCCGGAAGTGCACAATTTAAGACGATGGAAGTGGAAGTGTGCAAATGACACTTTACTGAGGCCCTGTTAGGGTATATTTTCCGCCTCAATAATTTGGGACTGTTTTTCTCAGGATAGCCATAATTGTATCCATGATATTGCAACAACAAAACGGAATGGAATAATAAAATAAACTGTAAAGCCTATGTGACTGCACCAGCAACACAGTACCGACCCAAAAATATACCCATGCTTAGTCTGAGTGCTGTCTCAGTGGCCCTCCATGAAAGTAGTCAGACATTAATTTTTAATTTAAAAAAATGTTTCAAACAAGTTCATTTATTTACCACCTAAACACAGAGATTCATAGTCAAACAAAACTACTATTTCTATATTATGTATGTAGGCCATCAGGCTATGTTGTACTGCACAATAACACCCATGATAAGAAAATATAACATAACATACAATAACAACATCCAGGATAACAAAGGTAAGTACAGAGACTCACAGAGTGATTATGGCGGCCGCAAAAACACCCTAATGGGTCCTCAGTCACATGTCAATTGCGCACTTCCGGCGACTACTACCGCCACCGCCGAGAATATCTCCCTCACCGCTATACGCGGCGTGGATTGGGGCTAAACTAAATAGCTGCGACTCATGAGCAAAGCTGCAGGGGATAAGAAAGCTGCTAATCGTGAGTCCCAGCCATCTAGTGCCCGTTATTCGGAGGAAAGCAGAAACATAATAACGAACCTCATTAAGTTCAGTTAACGACGTTAAAAATGAAACAAAATGGTGATTTTGTAATTACCGTATTTACGAATTTTAGCGCAACAAACTCAAAAACAACTCAAGTCAAAGCTACTTCCTGAACCAAAAAAAAAGTAAGCAAGCCGTGTTTAGCTAAAGTGATATATCCCACCTAAACTCGTCCATTTAAAACATTACCATACAACTGGCGCCCCCACCGTTAGCAACAGGGGAGAACACAAACACTTTATACACCACATTTATGTATTACTGCTATGTACATTCTTAACACGTTAATGCCCACCATAAAAAGATAGTTACGATATGTACAATAACCTCATGGCAAAATGTGACATTATCTGTAGATTAAAGGACAACTAGCGCCCCCGCCAGACGAAACAAGGGAAACAATCACAACCGCCTTCCACCACCAAGAAAATCTGCGAACTTCACCACAAAATTATGGTACACTTTCCAACATTATTAGCAATTTATAAATCTGTGTTAGAACTTTTGTTTGCTACATACATCCGGTTTTAACATATGGCTGTGGGTTCTGGACAATCGGTAGGCAGGCCAAACAATTTCTTGAGGCCTCAGAGATGTGATTTTACAGAAGAATGCTTAAAATACCTTGGACAGCCAAAAAGAGCAGCCAAGATGTTTTAAAAGAGGCGGGAGCTCGAAGACTAATTTTCACAGACATCAGAAGGAGACAGTTATCATTTATCGGCCATATTAAGAGGAGGGGGGAAATGGAACATGTTGTGACCACTGGAAAGATCTGTGGAAGGAAGGATAGGAGAAGACAACGAGAGATGATTCTTGACAGTCTTGTTGCATGGCATGGGGGTGTGTCAGAACACGAACTGATACATGCCGCAGGAGATCGCAGATTGTGGAGAGGCATGATCGCCCACGCCAGTCGGCAAGACACCTGATGATGATGATGTTAGAACGCGGAGGTAGATGCTTGGGCTGACATCGTTCAAGTCTGGACTGTCACTGGCCCAAGCCATGGCCTATTTGCGAGTAAACAATGATAAAAGGCATCCACTGCATGGTAATCTGAACGATTTCAGAGGAGACCAGTTGAAAAGAGGAAATTAAGAGATGGCGCTAGCTGAAGATACCATCAAGACGGCGGCCTCGGTCAAGTAAAGACACAGGGGGCAGGAATGGGTCGACACGAACACACACAACAGCAGTTTCCATCAGGTCATTGTCGCGTTAGGAAGAGAATGTAGAGAGTGCTGTAACGGTATGGCAGAATTAGAGGTAGGCCTACAACAACTGATAGATGAAAATAGTGGACTAGATGATGCAGTAGTGTACACCGATGGTTCTGTTCATCGGGGTGTAAGATCTGGCTGTGTTTTTTTTTTTTTTTAGCTAGAATAAAGGGAACAATTATGACAGAACAAAACAGAGCTTTTATGTCTACAACTTCAAGCTTAAGAATGGAAGTGGAGGCAATCTCTGCATCTCTGAACTGGATAACAGAAAACAAAGTTACCAGAGGAATTATTGTGTCTAATTCTCAGTCGGCATTGCGAAAGGTTACAAATGGACTAATGCGGTCTGAGTGGATACCAAGCAGCAGTGCGCCAACATTGCAGAGAATCACCCGGATATACTGTCCGGGATATGTAGGAGTGCGATGGAATGAAAGAGTGGATTTTCTGGCTACAAAAGCGAAAGCTACGGAAACACTGGTAATTGACAAGGGAGCTATTCTAAAGACCATATAGGAACGACTGTTGACAGAAGACGCAATATTAGATGAAATAACACGTGCAAGAATGTGTGAACGATGTTAAGTGTAGATCCGGCAAGGAGGGACGTATGAGGAGAAGAAGAGAACGACGTATGTACATTCATTGTGCTACGGGAACAGTTAGGATCTATCGGTGTGCTATGATGTCGATTCTTAAATCAGTAATCAGAAATACGTGTTGTTTACTGATGTGTTTGATATTTCTGAATAGTATCTGATATAGTGATTAAAAAGAAAATTATGATTTTTCTATATCCCTCTTTTCTTTCCCGGTACATTTATGTAAGAAAGAGATTAAATGAATTAGTTTGAGGACCACTTGGTATTACACCTGAGAGTAACTTTCCTTAGTGAAACGTGTTGTTCGTCCAACACGTGTGGTGAAGACCACTTTCATCCAAAGTAGCAATGATTATGAGTAAGAAGGTGGCTCATTAATCCAATATGAGCCAGGACAGTTCTTGAGCAGTTTTGACAACTGATAAAAGCCGCAGTAAGTGTGGGATTTGCAGTACGATTCTCTGCTGTGCAAGCTCCGCTGCCTGGCAGACCGATGCACCATTCCTGAGGAAAGAACGCCATCCAGAACGGCGCAGCAGTCTCCCACGTCGCTGTGTTGATTCTAAAAGAGTTAGCAGTCTGGTACTGGTACTGGTGTTGGTAAAAAAAAAAAAAACTTCTTGCCTCTTTCAACCGGCTCCTAGATTGAGCGTTGGTTATATCAAGGCGGTGTTTTGTTGTCTGGAGTTCGTTCTCCAGTTATTGACGTTTCTGTGCGGCGATCGTATTACGCCTGAGGGTTTGTTGCTGCTGTCAGGGTGAGGTAAGGGATCTCGGTCTGCCCTCGGGCGGACTATGCTTTGCATTGGGCTAGATCTGGCGTGGTTCGGGCGGAAGGTTGTCGTTCGGCATGGCAGGAAGGGGGGTAGCCGTTCTGAAAAGAACGGTTACGTAGCCGGGGTAGGCCATTGTGAGGGAGAATGGGCGGGGCTGCTGAGGTGTCTGCTTGGCGGGTAGCTGTTGATTTCCTGGGTTTCCCGCAAGATGGTGGCTTGATCAGGTCGTTTCGGGTGGGAGTGAGTGGATCGTCCTTATTAGCGGTATCGTCTGTTTGGCGTTCCCTGGTTTGGCCGTCTCCTTCTTGCCTTGATCAGTTGTTCATGGGCTGCGCACATTTCTTCCCAGAACGCATTCATTTGCTTGTAGAAGGCTCCGCGTTCTATGTCGGGTAGCAGGCTGACTTTCTCTTGCTCTTCGTCATCAAAAGCGATAACGTAACGGCCGTTCTCTAGCATGATCTCGTGCAGGTGTATTTGTTTGTTGATACTTTGTAGTCTCCCTAGGACGTCGGCCTCGCTTATCTCCTTGTTGGTTACCGCGGTTTTCTGGTCGGCTTCTTTTATAGCTTCAGAGTCCGGATTCGAGCTATTGGTTTCTGTGCTTTGGTCTCTGCTTTCTGGTGCTTCAGTCATCTGTGCCTGGTGTTTGGTTGTTTTCAGTTGGTCAGTGCTAGTACTTTTGTCAGCTCTGCTGATTGTTGTTTTCTTTGCCGCGCTTCTCTCCTTCTCCAATAGGGCACGTTCTGACTTTGCTGCTTGTGTGGCTGCTTCGGCCTCTGCGTTCACTTTTACAAGTTTGGCGACTTCTTGGTATGTTGTTTCACGTGCACACGTTAGCTCGGCCAGCTCTTTTCTTCTCTCCTCCCCTTCTTCCTGTCGGCGCTTTTCGTCTGCTATCTGGGCGGCTTCAAGTCTGGCGAACAGAGCATTGATGTTTTCTTTCGTTGTCTTCGCTTGGTTAGCATATTCAATGTTCAGTTTTGTCTGTGCGTATCTCTCCTCTCTCAGGGTTTTAATCTCCCCTAGCAACAAGGAGATTAAATCATGCGTCTCTGCTCTCTCGGCGGCGGCGGTAACTTTCACCTTCTGCAGTTCTGTCTTCGGGTCGGTGATTGCGCTCATCAATTCTGGGTCTCTGGTGATGATCTCCTTTCTCTCTGTTGTTCTGTTTTTGACTGGGCGGTTTGGTTGGCTTCTTGTGGTGTCCGGTCTGGGTGCCTCGTACCTCTGCTGGTGTCTGGGTCCGGCGTTTGTCATCGCCATCTTCATCTGCTTGAGATACGGGCAACCCAGGTACCTCGCGCTGTGGGCCCCTCCACAGTTTGAGCATCGTCTGCTCGGGTTGGGCTTCTTGAAGTCCGGGTCCTTCTTGGCTAGCGGGCACTTCTTGAAATCATGCGCCTGGGAGCAGTATCTGCAAGCAAGGTTGCTTCGGCAATTAGCGGCTGTGTGCCACGCCTTGTTACAGCGCGAACACTGTTTAATTTCTGGACTGGCGGCTCCCGGTCGCTGCTGCTGCTGCCTGTGTGGTCGGGTGTAGGCGGGCTCCTGCGCCACGACAGGGGCGACTTCTGGTTGTGATGCTGCCTCGACAGGGGCCTCACCGGAAGTTGGCGGCGTCTGGGTAGGTGTGGCTGACGTCTCGATAGGGACATCAGTCAAAGCTGGCATTGTCTGCACCGTAGGGGCTGGTGCGACGAGTTGGGTTCTTCTTGCCACGGGCCATAGTGGATGTGGCTGGCAAAGGCTGTTCTGATCGGGCTGCTGTTTGATTGCTAGGTCCCTTCGGAGTCGGCAAGGCTTGTTAGAGTATCCTGAAAAGGACACCCAAGCGTGCTTTCTCCTTAGTTCTCTAGACAATCGTTAAAAAAACTGGCTGGTATGACTGGCTCTTCAACAATGATGTGCTCCCGGGCCGCTAATAACCCACCCGCAGACGAATGCCGATAGCGTAGTCGAGCCAAAACTCAGCCGAATATCAAGCGAGTTGTGACCAGTATCTAGCTATCGATAATCTGGCTACGAATGGATAGTTAGCAAGCTAACGAGAGACACACGTGGTTGAATCGGGCGGTAGAGCGAGCGAGAGCTGTGTGCGTCTGGGCTATCGGACTACGACTGACTGGGCTTGACTGGCGGAGTTAGCAGTCTTCAGAGTTTCCTTATATATAGCCCTTTTTCTTGACCAGCCTAACGCAGCTGATAATTCTTAAGTATCGTGTGGAAGCTAGGCAGGTTTGCCCTATCAAGAACCACAGTATTTGGGATGTTATCTTGCCACTTGATTTTGATCAGCTTTATAAGAAATGTTGTATGAAACTGATTCAACTTTTGGCGTAGAGTAGTACTGGGGGAATTACAGCTTTGTAAACCTTTAGTTTTCTCAGCAGGGAGACACCACTTCTGTTCCAGACACTGGTATAGTCTGCCGAAACTGCTGCTGGCCTTTAAGATTCTAACATTGATCTCATCGACGATGTTGACTCTCTGAGATAGGGTGCTGACAAGATAAGTGAATCTGTCGACTATATTTAGCTTTTGATTGTTTACAGTAACGTAGGGTAGCAGCGTTAGGCTGTTTCAAGGTTAATAAACTGCCGAGAAGACCGACTTCACTGCACCGGACAATCCCTCATGATTCAGTCTCTCTCCATTGGACGTCTAGCCGCCTGGATGATAATATACCACAAAGCACGAACTATGTAGCTTCAGTATCGATCTCCGTTTAAAAAAAAAATGACGCGTCTGTCCGTGAAATGAACCTACGACTTCCAGAGCTCGACGCAAAAGGCGTGGCCACGGAGACTAAGTCTGGTCTGGTAGACCAAGTCTGGAGACTAAGTAAACTTCTGACATTGAGAGAAGATTCCAGACAACCTGTTGTTATAGTCATAGCATAGACAGATGCCAGAACACGACATGATACCGTTGACAGGATATCTGAATGTGGGCAAGGGCGATCGTCGATGGCGGTCAAAGAAACACTTCAGGGAGAAAGAGCGTGAGGAGTCTGCTAAAGTCAAGATGCTGATAAACACGCGCATTTAGCAGATGGCGTGACCACAGCCTAAACATAATTTATGCAACTCTCTTTTCATTTGTAGTCAATCCAGAACCTCTGTATTTGATTGTGAGTGTGTGCGTGAGGTGAGTATATGTGTGTGCGTGTGGGTGTGTGGTGTATGTGTGTGTGTGGTGTATGTGTGTGCGTTTGTGTGGTGTGTGTGCGCGCGCGCGTGTGTGTGTGTTCCATGAAATGCGACACATTCTTCTGTATGTTCACATTTCCAGAGACTCGGATCAGATTTTCTAGTTTCTTGTTCCTTGTCCAGGTTTCTTCTGCACCACACAGCAGACTTGAATGTTCACAACATCTGACGATTGTAATTATGTTTGTCTCAAAAGTGTCTCGCTACACGAACAGTTCTGAAAGTTCTGCTTTGCGATGAAATACTTCCCACCCAAGCGTTAAACACTTTAATTGCTAGCATGTTCGCGACTGCTGTCGATGTGCTAGTTAGAACATTCTTTCAGAGGACCCTCTGTTTAAGGAGGCTGTGTGTCTGCGCTGGTGACAAGTGCTCGAATCGCTGATTTAGACTTATATTTGTTGAATGTTGAATTAAAAATTGATATCATAGTACTCGCGACACTCCCTTAAGCGCCCCGTCCCCATCTTCAACAGCAAGTGAAGAGTTCCATTCCAATGGTACCAGTTAACATCCCCTGCCTCTTCCCTAGCAAGTAGGCAATACTATGGTGACCGTTTACTTCCTGCATTGAAAGAATACCTTCTATGGATTTTATACTTAATAATAAACAGATTCATCGCCGGAGCTACAGAGTGCGTGCTCTGTGCTTTATACAATCTTCAGGTGGCAGCTGAAAGAGTGGGAAGAGGAGAAGACTAGGAAATTGAGAGAGAAGATGGCATAGAAATCGAATAGCCGAAGCGCGGAATGTCAGCCCCCCCCCCCCCCCCAAAAAAAAAGGAGCCTCTGGGATTAAAGCATATTAGAGCGCTTTACTGGAATTGTAGTTTAAAGGGCTGAACAGCGTATCAACATCACGGCACACGGGTAGTAAGTAATTCATACGTGCTCCGTTCTTCTTCTAACTCAAGTCTCAGTGCACTGGTGTGCAGAGATGGGTGCTGTCTTTAGAAAAGGCGACTGTTTTGTGGTGCTCTCTGGACACTAGATTTGTAAGAGTTTATGTTCCAATCCTCACGATTAATAACAGTAACATCAAAAGAGAAAGCAAACTGAGGTACCTGGGTATCACTTTTAATAGAAGCCTGTCCTAAAGGAATCACGCGGAGGCAGTTGCAGTGAAATTGCACAAACGAATTAATGCTCTCAAGATTATGGCAGCAATGGACATGGAACAAAGAATGCTGTTCACAATGTTCCAGCATGTGATAGATTATGGACTTAGCATGCTTACCATATCAAAGAACTCTGCCAGCTGGTGAAGATGGGTATGGAGTTCTCATGGGAATGGGAAGTGTTGTGATGTCAACTCAATATATATATTCTGTATTTATATATTCTTCATCATTTCGAGCCCATGAGACTGATTGCGACAGAAGTCACCCACCTCCATTTTTATCATCAACTAGCTGTACCCGGCCACGCGTTGCTGTGGCATAGTTTGGCTTAAATGAAGAAATGATGAAAATAGAAATCGCACGTGTCTAATACAATCATTGTCTGCTCAGATATAGAGATAGTCTTTGATCCCCGCCCCCCCCCCCCCCCACCACCACAACTAAATCCACCTACTACTCTCTCCCTCATCAAAGGTTTTTGGAAAAGAAAGACAATGGAAATCGCACGTGTATAATATAGTTAATGTCGCAAACATTCTCTGCACAGATATAGTCTGGTTTTCCAACTTTAGAACACGCACCTTATAATTGTGTCTTTATATTAGTGGTCGTTTAAATGGTGTTATTAGCACAGTAACAAAAATCGTTATTTGGTTATAACATGCTAAAGCTGTTTGTATTTTTATAGGGGACGGAAGTAAAGCTACAACTGTACTTGTGAATAACAAAGTAAGTCGTAAAAAATAGAAAAGCGGAGGTAGCGTTAGTAAAATATAAACAAATTAGGTAATGAGAACTTGAAAATCACGTGTAAAGCTCTTTAAGTTCTCTTAAATTTAAGTCATTACCCCCTCCCCTCTTCCACCGACTACTGCTCTCTCCCTCTTCGAAGGATTTGAAAATCACTGGCGATATTTTGTTGCTGCTGTAACTGACATTGACATCCCTGTCCATCTGGACTAAAATGGGGAGCAGGAATTGTAATAGGTAGTGAATGGGGTAGTAGTAACTATGGCCACGCGTTGCTGTGGCATAGTTTGGCTTAATGGAAATGAAAGAAAATAGAAATCGCACGTGTCTAATACAATCATTGTCTGCTCAGATACAGAGATAGTCTTTGATCCCCCCCCCCTCCCACAACTAAATCCACCTACTACCCTCTCCCTCATCAAAGGTTTTTGGAAAATAAAGACAATGGAAATCGCACCTGTCTAATATAGTTAATGTCGCAATCATTCTCTGCACATTTATATAGAGATAGTCTGGTTTTCCAACTTTAGAACACGCACCATATAATTGTCTTTATATTAGTGGTCGTTTAAATGGTGCTATTAGCACAGTAACAAAAGTGGTTATTTGGTTATCACACGCTAAAGCTGTTTGTATTTTTATAGGAGACGTAAGTAAAGCTACTACTGTACTTGTAAATAACAAAGTAAGTCGTACAAAAATTCGAATAGTGAAGGTAGCGTTAGTAAAATATAAACAATTTAAGTAAGTAATGAGAACTTGAAAATCATGTGTTAAACTCTTCAAGTTCTCTTAAATTTCAGTCATTACCCTCTCCCTTCCCCTCTTCCACCGACTACTGCTCTCTCCCTCTTCGAAGGATTGAAAAATCATCACCCGGCGATATTCTTTTTGTTGTAACTGACATTGACATCTCTGTCCATCCGGACTAAATTGGGAGCAGGAATTGTAATAGGTAGTGAATGGGGCTAATGTAATATTTACCGCATCATCCTTCAAGTACCAGTACAACTACTACCACGACCACCACTACAGTAGCTAAAATAATGTCACTGCTATCTGTTTTACCATTGGAGTAGACAGGGAGTCGTGAGCCAGAAGATTTTGCGCTGCATGGCTAGTGCTGTCGCCACGGACTAGTCAGGTTAGGATGTATGACAGAAGAATGCCATAACCTTACCGGCGGTCTTCACATGAGAGCACTACGGTGTAACCGCCCAACCACAACTACTACTGCTGCTGCTACTTTGAGTGGGTAAAGCAGTTACTGTGACTTAAAGCTCTCTCAGTAATCAGTTTGCCCCCCCCCCCCCCCAATTCACCGACTACTCTTTTCCTCATCGAAGTAGTTAAGAGGGGAAAAAACCAATTGAAAAGCAATTAAAACAGGAAAAATACACCAGAATTAGGAAATGAACGCTATGGTAAACAGCACAGCTTAACATTCCAACGCAGATGAAATAATTAAATCTAAATGAAAATAAATGGAAAGCTATGAAATTTCAGCGTAACCATGCAATCGAAAAGTTTAAAATGAAATCATAAGAATGTGAAATGGTCAAATTTTATTTTCAACTGGTTTACCCACAAACATGTCCTTGTTTTTTTTTTTTTTTTTTTAAATATATATCATTTAGGGCCATATGGCTAGTGCTGTCGCCACGACAGTGCAGGTGAGGATTTTATTTTAGCCCAAAAGTAAAAAAAAAAAACTACTGCGGATTCAAACCCTGGTCTCCCTCTCAAGAGCCGAGTGTTCTAACCATTCGACCAAGCAACCACTCGATCGATATAACGAAAAGAGAATATAACTATTTGAGATGTGTGTCCCTACTGCAGTGTCCCGATTAAAACACAACTCAAAACAGCAGGCAATTGTTTTCTCATAGACAGATATTCCAAATATATTAATGAAACGGCACAACAAAAGAAATCGCACGTGTCTAACACGGTTAATGTCGCAGTCAATGTCTGCGCAGACGTCGAGATAGTCCCTGATGCCCCCCCCTTTTTTTCCCTACCAATCCATCGGCTACTTTTCAACTCATCGAAGGATGCTTGAAAAAAAAACAGTAAATAGAAATCGTGTCTAATATAGTTATTGTGGCAATCATTGCCTGCACAGATATAGATATAGTCTTGTTTGCTGTACCACGACCTACTCTATGTATTAGAGGAGGTGTTGGCTGCACGGCGCATGCGCAATTACTAACGTGGCTATAATTAGAAATCACTAAAATTATAAATATTAGTTTCGAATATTATGGCTTAAATTGTGGTCACCTATCTCTAACAGTGATAGGTTGAATTTCAAACCATGATGGTTCAACATCCGGTATCAAAACAAACATATCCTGAAAATTTCAGCTAAATCGGCTCAGTAGTTTCCGAGTCTATAGGGGGCAAACAAACACACAAACATTGATTTTTATATTTATAGACTAGCCTTCTCATTCCAGATGGCAGCATTATCTCTCCACTGTCCTCTTGGCATGCCTTCTTATTTTATATATATATATATATAAATATATGAGAGGCGTCTGCGGCTTAGGCGTTGCGAGTCCGACTCGTAATTCCAACATTCTGCGATCGAAACCCACTGCTGGCTGCGTGAATTTTTATCATGGTATGGGGCGTCACAGATCCACCCAGCCTAAAATGGGTACTAGGATAGCTGATCTGGGTAAGTAGACGGCCGGCGTAATGCTGACCGCATTACCCACCTAGTGCCGATTGGTCTGTAAAATATGGGATGCTCTTCCCATATGCCCAATGCACCTAGGGCGTAAAAAGGGATCTTTACTTCTTTACTTATATACACACACAAAAATATATATATATATATATATATATATATATATATATATATATATATATATATATATATATATATATATATATATATATATACACACACACACACACACACACACAGATGGTCTGTTTGAAAAGAACAGACTAAGAGATAATATCCTGCTAGTTACAGCTTTGTTTACAGCTAATTTAGACATCCACTGTAAACACAGCTGGCAGAGCAGAAGTAACTTCATGATAACTAGTGCTGTCAGGTTTCTTAGCAAGTGAAGAGATAAATATGGTATCTGATTAGCTGGGCCACGTCAGTTTCTCAAGCAGAATCTCACAGGTGATCACTGAGGAATGAACAAACAAACTTTATTTTTAAAGGGTTGAGAATTGGGCACACATTGGGCCTGTCTAACATTCCCTCCTTTGAGGTCTCCTTCCATTCTTACAGGAAGACCAGACAAAGCTACTGAAGTAACCATGTGACATCTGGAACATTCTAGACCGATGGCGAGGCATCATCAATTTGCATGTGTAAACATTAGCAGGTAACAATTACACCAGAGAGTGTATCACTTGAAATTATCCTCACTACCTGGCGGCTGAGAGTATGCGTGTACAGATGGTATCATAGTAGTAGTAACTGGCAACTTTCACACATTAGTTTCTGCAAGAGTGGTTGGTATAAGCATGCAGCTAACATTCTTGTCACTATGCTAGTACTCTTAACAAGCTTCACATGCTCAGGGATATGTAAACCGAATGGCTCATTCATAACAAATAGTAAACAGTCATAATAAATAGCAAAATGATGCACTTTTTTTGTTGCAGCGGAAGTGTAAGCAGCAATTACAGCCATTACACATGTAAGCTCCCACTGCTCCGCACCTCACGTAGCCCAGCAAGCCATTCATTAACTGCCTTTACCTCTCACAACTTTTCATGTACACCATACAAAACACAATTCTACAGAACAATGTGTAGAACCATTTTTATTATTGCAGCCTGCCACATTAAGGGGTCTTCTGGCTTCCTGAGAGATTACAAATGGAATACAGCATATTCAGGTACCATAAAATAAGTTATAGCAATAAATTTAATTGCAGTATATATAGTGCTTACTTTGCAGTAAACAACAGACTAATCTGAGTTTTCAGGTTGTCCAGTTTTAATTAATATATTTATTCTCATCTGCAAGATTGTACAAAGGAATGACAAAATTGTAGCACCATTAAATGTTAGGCACAGAACTGAGTGACTAATATAATAAACAAACTGAGCAACTAGCTTTATATACAAATCGGAGGTTCGACAAAATCATTAATGCAAAGCTTAGAATGAGAACTAAATAAACTGTTGAGAATTAAGAAATGAGAAACATGTGCTGGCGCTCGGTAGATGGGATACATTTGGAGGAAACCAGATAAAAACCAACAATGGTAACACAATAAAAGAAATTAAACGACAACTATCAGTTGCTCTTCAAAGATTAAAACAACTGAATAAATTATGGAGTGGGACAGACAGAACTACACAAATTAGATTTCTAACACCATGCATCTTTCTCATTGCAACATACGCCTCGGAGACCTGGACACTTACAAAACAACTGAACAGCCCATAAATGCCTTTGAATACAAATGTTACAGACTGGTTCTAGGAATATCATGGGCAAACAAATGCATCCATACTTCAGGAACTGAATATTTAAGAAGGTTGGCTATTAAAGACGATAGAACACAGAAAACTGAAAGAGTCTGGCCACTTGAAAGTCACGAAAGTTTAGAGAGAACAATAATGGAGGGGTATATACTCGGGAAGGGAGAAAGAGGATGGCCAAAGAGAAGCTGGATGCAGGATGTGGCAGATGATCTTCACATGGGTGTATCAGACGTGGGACATCTTGCTTGTGATCGAGAAGTTTCTGGGAGGTTGTTATGGGAGCAAGGTTCTGCAAAGGACAGGCTACTGACTGAGATAACCAGGTAGAATATACTTTTTCAAAGGAACCCTCAAAGCAAAAGAAACAGAGGGAGACAGATAAAAAACGAAGAAGAGAATTTGATACAAATGAACATGGAGGTAACTAAAACATTGGAAATTATAAAGTTCCATCTGGTGTTTTCTTGAAAGATCTGAACATCAAGGAAGATTGGCTAATAAACAGCATCCTGTCTCGAAAGCTGAAATATTTTGGTCATATCAAGCGCCACGACGGATTGAAAAAAAAATAATAGCAGAAGGCATGTCACCAGGAAGGAGGGGCAGGGGCCGACCGACACGAAGATGGGCAGAGGATATAAGTGACTCCTTGAGTATGAATGTACATGAGGCAGGAGAGCTGGCGAGAGACCCAGTTTCTTACAGGCAGACTATGATGAGAGCGACGTTCTGCAAAGGACCTGCTAAATGATGATGATGCTCTGGTGTTTGCTGTACAAATGCTGGTATCCAGGGTCTCAGATATTCCATCGACAGTATCGACGGCTTGCATGGGTAGCCTCTAGCTCTGCTTCCATTGTGTCTAAGAAGTCACTTATACCCTGTGCCCATCTTCGTGCTGGTCAGCCTCTGCCTTCTGGTATCATGCGGTTTGCTATTATTTTTAACATGGCTGTTTACATGTTTATTTGATTAACATGGTCAAAATATTTTAGTTTCTGAGAAATGATACGTCTATGATAATCAGATTGTGGATAATATCAGTATTATCCCTCTCCTTGGTCCATGATACTCAAATAAAGGTCCCTTTACATATCAGTGGCGCACTAGGCATATGAGGCTAGGCTCATTTGTTTCTAGACCAGTTAGTTAGTTAGTTAGTTGGGTTATCATCATTGCACTCCGGACATTTCCATAGGTGCTCAGATCCTCCCCTCAGTATGAACCCCAATGTCCGATGGCTAATAGTACCAGTTCTATGTTGATTAACAAGTCGTCTGGTGTGCGTCTCGTTTTTTGCTGTGCCGATCTTAATTCCCAAGTCTGCCATTCTGGTGAGTGATGTGGATTCACTGCCACCAAAGTCCTCTATTCTTCCCATTTCTCTGAGGGCATTAATAATATCAGCATGATCCATAGGCTGACCATCGGTAGTGATAGCGGATCCAGCCAACCTATCAAATCTTTCATTGATCATCGACACCTGCGTGTCAACAAAAATAAAGGTGACTCCATGCACAGTAGACTTCTGTAATAATTCAAGCCATTGTCTTGGCACCGAACCTGCCTGAACCCTCTGGATCATACTCATTGAATCACTGAGTACGCATGCGCGGGTGTAGTTTTGTGTTTCGAGCCAGGCGAACACTTGCGTCACTGCCATCACCTCCATCGTGGTTATCATGAAGAAGGCCCCGTTGGTTTCTTTGACTGTTTTGCCCACTGAGCGTGCTGTGAATGCCCATGCGCTTCTTTTTTGGCGTATAACGGATCCGTCTGTGTAGATTAGTGCATCTGCTTCGTCTGAATTTTCACTGATGAGAGCTTTGACCTTTGCATTAACAGCAACAGGATTCTCTACTCGACATCGCCTGTAGAGTTGTGGCAATACAGGAAAATGTACAAATAAACGCATGACGCACAGGTATCCACTCTGCACCATGGGTGATGTCGGTTAGGCTGCATATTTGCCTAATAACATCTTCTGGCTGACCTAGCCATGATTTTCCCCTCTTCAGCCTGTCACCCATTTCACTAAAAAGTGCTTAATGCAGTGGGTGTTTCTTATCAGCACATATTTTAAGGTATGCATGAGCCCTCCAGATCCTGATCCTTTGGTTCATTGTTGGAAAGTCAAGTAGATACCTCATTGCTCCACAGGATGTGTCTCTTGTACATCCCAAAATAATGCGCATGGCTTCATTGTGCACCTTTTCAAGTCGTTCAATCTAGACCAATCGATAGGTAATGTGGTCAACAGAATGCTGGCCACCTTTACTTCCCAGAATCTTGCTTGGTTCCTATTTAAGACCAGGTTTGCCTGAGAGCCAAGGTCATGTTTGAAAAATAATCTGGCTCCATGCGGATTTGAACCCATGACCTTTGGATCCGCTGGTGAATGTCTAGCTGCTATACCTTGGCAGCTCTCCCATGATACTCAAGGAATGTTAATATAATATTTAAGTTTGAAACCCTGAATTTTCCCTTTTTTGTAGTGAAATGCAAACAATTTTTTCTTTATCAGTGTCTTTAAATTATATAGTGTGATAAACATCCTAGTTTACAGCCAAAAAACTCTCCATAAATGTAACTGAAATAAAGATTTAAATAGCAAAACAGTCATCTTATACAAAAATTCCTCTAGTAAATACAGGAATAAAAAAATATGTTTTTCACAACAGACATTTGCCACATCCGAGACTGCTTTGAGTGGTCGGTACTGTAGTTGAAATTATGAGCAAGCAGAAATATTAAATAACACAGTTATAAATGGATGTTAATGTTTCATAATAAATAATGAAATGGCGTTAAAGCGCGATGGAGAAGATGGTGTTTTTATAAGAATTTTGAGATCATAAGAAAACAAATGTTGATGTACAAGCTTATACTGGTTTGACAATTATTGGAAGCAATGGACAAAATCTGGGGCAGATGATATCTTTATCACATTAAAAGTGAGAGAGAGAGACAGAGGAGGGTAGAGAGAAAGAGAGACAGACATCAGAGAGAGATGAGGGGGGAGGAGGAGAGAAAAAGGGATAAGGGAGAGACAAAGAGAGAGATAAAGGAGTTATTGAGATGAACTGAGATGAATAATCTTATAAGTTAGGGAGTACGACAAAAAATATCTTTCTTCATTGTTTTATTTAGCATTCACATATCTAAACATTTTATTTGGTTCAGATCTAAAGTTAGAAACAATGAACTTAAAAAATAAATAAAAAAGATACACACAACACTTACATGCACCCCCTCCACCCACACAAGTCAGCTAGTAAATGACAGGGGCTTAAACACTTCTTACATAAATAGAAATTGTCGCAATTTTTTCTGATTGGCTTCGAGCGATCCCTATATGCTGCCCTTTGAAAGATAGTGAAAATCCACATCAAAGCTGGTCTATTCAGGAGAAGATTCATGCATTCTCTTCCGGTACCGTTTCTTCACCACATCCAATATAGGTCTCTCAGAGTTCAATGTTACATTTTCTGACTGTGACAACAGCGAGGGTTCTGGAATATTCAACATTGGAGTAGATAATCTGTCAATCTTGTGAGCTACATCCTGGCCAACCACATAAGATTTTGTGGCCACTGAAGACAAAGAATCTAATGGACCTGTAGCACCAACAGTACTGTCAGTAAACAGATGTTCAGCACCAACAGTACTGTCAGTAAACAGATGTTCAGTAGGCGTGTGTTTAGTGGGAACATGTCCTGCAGAGCTACGGTCTCGAACCTGTGGCTTCTTCTCTGGACTGCTGCTCTGGCCAGCTGGCTTTTGTGACCTCCTTGAGAAAGCCAATCGGACGCTTTCCATTGGTGGATAAAAGAGAAGTACTCGTTTGAACGTGAAGTGAGTCAAATTTACTGGAGAGTTTGTGACAGAATTCACTGGGGAAAAAAAAAAGATCGAATGTGTTTTTAAACATGTAAATACATAAAAGGATATCTTTTGTGATAGAAAAGGTACCTACTATGGCTGGCAATGCATGGTACTTGAGTGAAATGGAAAAATATTTAATACCACATTTAATGAGTTATACTACAGCATATGATCTCATATAAAATATTTAATTTTTAATTAAATAAAAGGATATGATTCTGTTGAAGTTATTCTTCTTCTTCTTGGCGTTCACCAGCTGTACACTCTGGCGGAAAGTTCTGGTTGCTCGTCCACTACTGATGCAGTCCTGATCCAGAATCTGAGTGTTGCGTGTGCATCAGTTTTACAGATCTCATTCTCTTGAATACAGACTGTTGGTTCCTTGCCTCTCCGGCAGATGCACTCCGACTTCAAAGGAAGCTCCCCAATTAGTCGACTCTTACGACATGCTTTTGGGGAGGCAGTGGGTCTATTCTTGTACTCCCCACAATGGGGCCCCGGAACCCACACGGGGGGAAGTTATTCTGATTTCAAACCCTTGCACATAAAAGCTGTTCAGACACTAGATCTAAGAGTGTGCATTCTGGTGCAAACAAACTGGGTGTGTGTGGAGCAACAATGGCTGACCTTGAAGAAACTATTTATATCCTATCCTTCTTCTCTTGTAACAACATATTTTATATTTGATTTGAGAGCCACCACAGACTAAAATGTCATTACATCAGGCTCTAAGAGTTGATCATTTTTAACATGTTTGCTCTAAGAAGCTGATATTTTGGTTTTGCCATTCATCAGAAATCTCTGTAAGACCAATAATTCAGAATCACGGAAAAACCCAGTCCTTGTTATTCCTATATAATTATTCAGCTATTGTTTGCAAATGTGCAATGTTTTCATGGGCATGGCATGTTATTCAAATTAGCATTTGGGAGTGGGGGGGGGTGCAGTGTTGAAGAGAATTATAAGGATGTGTTTCTAACTAATGCGCTGATCGAAAAAAAGATTTTTATAATGTTTCTACAGGAAGAATTGTATTAGAAATCCCAGATTATGACCCTTTTTTCGTCTGGGGTCCTGATGACTGGAACATGAGTGGCAAGCTTCACTTCAAAGATAGTCAGCATACTTTGGATATTTGCTCTAGGCTGGATCTGCATCACTGGGTGGTGAACTGATACATGACAAGGCAGATGTGGTCAAGCACCTTGAGAATAGGTAATAAAGTCAGAATAGAAAATAGATTATTATGGCCTGGAGAAATGATGCACCTGGGTGTGACCAGAGGGTCTGGCCAGCTCACTACACTCAGAGGGTCTGGCCAGCTCACTACACTCAGAGGGTCTGGCCAGCTCACCACACTCAGAGGGTCTGGCCAGCTCACTACACTCAGAGGGTCTGGCCAGCTCACTACACTCAGAGGGTCTGGCCAGCTCACTACACTCAGAGGAAAGGCAAGATGGACATATAACCAGACTATGACCAGTACAGTTAGTGGGCACTGAAGATGGGGACGGAGAGCGTGTGGGAATGCCCCGAGTGCTGTGATGATAATTCTGGTCTTAACAAGACTGGAACATCACCGCATCAGACTTGAAGAGTTAATTCCCTTTAATGCTTCTGATGACACAACCACCCGACATCAGACTTTAGGGGTTTCCCAAGTGGGTTTTAGGATTCCAATTTGGGGGAAGAAAAAAAAGAATAGACCCACGGCCCTTCCCCCAACAAGCATGTCATAAAAAGAAACCAATCAGGGGTTTTTCTTCAAAGTCAGAGTGCATCTGTCTGAGAGACGAGGAAGCAATCAACTTCTCTAAATAGATCAAAGTCTCAAAGTGGACAAACAACCAGAAATTTCTGCCAGAGCTGACAGTGGTGAACATGAAAAAGAAGACGATGTTAGGGGCCTAATCTCAAGCCTTACCCTGGAGTTTGCCTGTTGCACAAGATGCAACAGATTTCTGCTCGCTGCACAAGATGCAACAAATTTCTGCCTGTTGCACAAGATGCAACAGATTTCTGCTTGCTGCACAAGATGCAACAGATTTCTGCCTGCTGCACAAGAGGCAACAGATTTCTGCCTGTTGCACAAGATGCAACAGATTTCCGCTTGCTGCACAAGATGCAACAGATTTCTGCCTGTTGCACAAGATTCAACAGATTTCTGCCTGTTGTACAAGATGCAACAGATTTCTGCTTGCTGCACAAGAGGCAACAGATTTCTGACTGTTGCACAAGAGGCAACAGATTTCTGCCTGTTGCACAAGATGCAACAGATTTCTGCCTGTTGCACAAGATGCAACAAATTTCTGCTTGCTGCACAAGATGCAACAGATTTCTGCTTGCTGCACAAGATTCAACAGATTTCTGCCTGCTGCACAAGATTCAACAGATTTCTGCCTGTTGCAAAAGAGGCAACAGATTTCTGCTTGTTGCACAAGATGCAACAGATTTCTGCCTGTTGCACAAGATGCAACAGATTTCTGCCTGTTGCACAAGATGCAACAGATTTCTGCCTGTTGCACAAGATGCAACAGATTTCTGCCTGTTGCACAAGATGCAACAGATTTCTGCCTGCTGCACAAGAGGCAACAGATTTCTGCTTGCTGCACAAGAGGCAACAGATTTCTGCCTGTTGCACAAGAAGCAACATATTTCTGCCTGTTGCAAAAGAGGCAACAGATTTCTGCTTGCTGCACAAGAGGCAACAGATTTCTGTCTGTTGCAAAAGAGGCAACAGATTTCTGCTCGCTGCACAAGATGCAACAAATTTCTGCCTGTTGCACAAGATGCAACAGATTTCTGCTTGCTGCACAAGATGCAACAGATTTCTGCCTGCTGCACAAGAGGCAACAGATTTCTGCCTGTTGCACAAGATGCAACAGATTTCCGCTTGCTGCACAAGATGCAACAGATTTCTGCCTGTTGCACAAGATTCAACAGATTTCTGCCTGTTGTACAAGATGCAACAGATTTCCGCTTGCTGCACAAGATGCAACAGATTTCTGCCTGTTGCACAAGATTCAACAGATTTCTGCCTGTTGTACAAGATGCAACAGATTTCTGCTTGCTGCACAAGAGGCAACAGATTTCTGACTGTTGCACAAGAGGCAACAGATTTCTGCCTGTTGCACAAGATGCAACAAATTTCTGCTTGCTGCACAAGATTCAACAGATTTCTGCCTGCTGCACAAGATTCAACAGATTTCTGCCTGTTGCAAAAGAGGCAACAGATTTCTGCTTGTTGCACAAGATGCAACAGATTTCTGCCTGTTGCACAAGATGCAACAGATTTCTGCCTGTTGCACAAGATGCAACAGATTTCTGCCTGTTGCACAAGATGCAACAGATTTCTGCCTGCTGCACAAGAGGCAACAGATTTCTGCTTGCTGCACAAGAGGCAACAGATTTCTGCCTGTTGCACAAGAAGCAACATATTTCTGCCTGTTGCAAAAGAGGCAACAGATTTCTGCTTGCTGCACAAGAGGCAACAGATTTCTGTCTGTTGCAAAAGAGGCAACAGATTTCTGCTTGCTGCACAAGAGGCAACATATTTCTGTCTGTTGCACAAGAGGCAACAGATTTCTGCCTGTTGCACAAGAAGCAACAGATTTCTGCTTGCTGCAGAAGAGGCAACAGATTTCTGCCTGTTGCACAAGAGGCCACAGATTTCTGCTTGCTGCACAAGAGGACACAGATTTCTGCCTGTTGCAAAAGAGGCAACAGATTTCTGCTTGCTGCAAAAGAGGCAACAGATTTCTGCCTGTTGCACAAGAGGCAACATATTTCTGCTTGCTGCACAAGAGGCAACTGATTTCTGCCTGTTGCACAAGAAGCAACATATTTCTGCCTGTTGCACAAGAAGCAACAGATTTCTGATTGTTGCACAAGAGGCAACAGATTTCTGAGATGGGGTGACTACTTCCCATACTCATTATATTTTGCTTTCCAGGTTTCAGCAAACACTATCCTAACTACTCTAGAACCTGACCTCAGTCCCTCCAAAAGACGACGATGTTATGAAAGAAGCGTTTAGGAGGTTACTCAGTTCTTAAGCTTGAAATAATTTATTCAATACTTACAGTATGCAGATAACTCAACCTTGGATCTCTGAAAGATTAGAAATTTGTGGAACTTGAGCAAGTAAATCAGCAGAGAAATTCTAGAATAACCTAATTAAAATTTTTGTTTAAAGTAAAAAAGTGTACACAGCAGTGGAATTGAATGACGGTCTCTTAGGCAGGCATTGTTATATTTTATATTTGTTACTATGTTTTTTTTGGTTCCCGTTTATACAAGACCAGGTGTATCAAATTTGTATGCTGTCCCTAAGTTATTTAAATAAAATATCCCTAAGTTATTCAACTAAAATGTCCGTAAGTTATTCAACTAAAATGTCCGTAAGTTATTCAACTAAAATGTCCGTAAGTTAGTCAACTAACACACAAAAAGCATTTGTAAACAACCTGGAGAAATATCCTGACCATGTATTAACACAACAATAGTAAGTAAACAATCTGAGATGTGATGAAGAAAGTTGCTAGCGGAAAGTGAGTAAGGGTTATGAGACCTTTGGAGCAAATAAATAGGCACAGTACAGAACATGTCTTCAGGGCCATGTTTAGAATGCACGATGTGCCTGTTTTCTCTCCTCAACTAAACGTTAGCATCGCTATTGATAAAAGCAATAAAAATATACAGATTTTATTACTATTAGTTATTTCTGACACCCTGAACATTTTGCCACCCTGTGCAGCTACACATGTTTCACATGACTAGGGTCCTGCATGTGTTATATATCTGTAGTTACAACAACAAAAAATTTTACATTAGTGTAAATGGCAGATTCTGTAACCAAAAAAAAAAAAAAAATAACTTACAGAAGAAGTGAAAATAAACAAGGAATAGAAATAGTGAAGAAAAAACCCAACCCAGGCACACTGGTTACTTAGCAAACAACATCACATGTTATCAATGAAATCAAAACAAACTGTATAACTCCAACACTGTATACAAAACATTTGAACCATTATACTAGTGACTAAGGCATTTATCTAGCGTAACCAGCTCTTGGGTTAGATTTCCCAGAGTGTGAGATTTGTTGTTCCAGCTTGAAGGACCTTGAACCTGATTTAACCTTGTTCTAGCTCCCCTTCCCCCAACTCGAAGCAGCGAACCTGGCGTTCCTGTCTGCCACCGCCCCGTAAATGCCACCTACACAGCAGTTCTTTAGTGGCCCATGCTTGAGAGTCAATTAAATGATATTGGTTCTGCTTGCATCTGCACTGTCTTTAGGAGGCCTGGATATGATTATATTTACAAAAAAAAATGGGAGGAAGGCTCTTGTAAAACAAAAACAAAAAACAGTTTCTAAAAGTCGCCTTGATGTCATAAAATGCCCACAGCTTTAGTGTTACAATTAGGCCACAGCTTTACCCAATGCATTTATTAGACCAGCAGAAATGTATTCCATTTAATTCTTCACTCCGCTCATATTTACTGAATATTCTCCGTAAATATTTTGAAAAAAAAACAATTGTTCAAAATATGAGTAAGTAAATAAAAAATAAAAAAAACACATTAATTAGTGATTTATGTGAAATGCTCGAGTTTACCTTTTAAGGATTATTTTTTTTTTTTTTTGAGTCTGGACAGACGGTTGAAGAATGTGGTCAATGTTG
The DNA here is from genome assembly GCA_905116865.2 of Candidula unifasciata. Classification (NCBI taxonomy): domain Eukaryota; kingdom Metazoa; phylum Mollusca; class Gastropoda; order Stylommatophora; family Geomitridae; genus Candidula; species Candidula unifasciata. The sequence goes on along the minus strand of CAJHNH020005835.1, from coordinate 231,982 downwards.
TTTGAGAAGACAAGACTGAACAGCATTCTTGGTTTGGTGATGGTAGCTAATGCAGGAGAGGCATTATCAGGAACACTTAGCGCAATAACATTGATTTCTTGTAGCTTTTACAGTCGCCCATTGAACAGTATAATCTCTCCAGTGACAGTACAGTGGAAATGGGGGGGGGGAGGGGGGGGGGTAGATAACTGTATTTTATTCAAGATAGCAGTTACATTGTGATCTTAGCTGGAACCACATATCTGGAAAACTTCAACAGACTGTCAAACTGTACAGCTTATAACCCTTTGCATACTTCAGGACTATTCAACTGGTGGCCCACGGTCCACTGCCAGTTGTATTGTATTAATGATCTCTTTATACTGGGGCTCGAACCTTTGACCTCTGATGATACCCATTTAGTATATACTGAACAGCCCTGGCATACTCCTCCCCCCTCACCCCAACCAGGCTAGTGTTTGGTCTCTATATACAGGCAATGAGAGTTCTGCCTAGCATCTCGGAATATTTTCACACAGTTCACACAGAATCACGAAAAAAGGACATAATTACCAGTTTTCTCCCTTCAGGTGATTTATAGTAAACGTCACATATGCGATCTTTACTGTGTCTGCGACAGACTAGCTCTCGTCTCCAACCTGCAGAAATAACAAGCACAATAACAGCAAACTACTGGAGTCTTAGGATGATTTTGTTTTCAAGAACTATTTATCCAGTCTACAATTACTACATACAAATATACCCAGAAGAAATACATTTATTTGCAGTGATTAGATTTCACAATAAAGGAAGAAGACCTTGGAAAAGAGTTCAAAATACAAAAAAGATAAAACATAAAACATGAGAAAAACTTAAAAGATTGTGAGCACACCAGACTAAACTGCTGCCAAATCGCCTACAGCTGGGACCGAATCCGGCATTACAAAGCATGTCCGCAACACCTACGCCACAGAATCTCTGATAAATTAAATACATAAACAGATAATGTATACATTTATCTTAAATATAAAGTACATGTGTGTGTGTATATATATATACACACACACACACACATGTATATAATGTATACATTCATCATTCAGATAAAGTATATCAATATATAATGTATATAAATACATGTACATATTAATCTGCTCTGTTCTTCTGCCAGTGAAAATCACACCTACTGTCCTTCACTGTCCCATTTGAAAGCTAGTAAGAAACATGTCCCATATGAAAAATATGTCCCATTTGAAAGCTAATGAAAAATATGTCCCATTTGAAAGCTAGTAAAAAATATGTCCCATTTGAAAGCTAGTGAAAAATATGTCCCATTTGAAAGCTAGTAAAAAATATGTCCCACTTGAAAGCTAGTAAGAAACATGTCCCATTTGAAAGCTAGTAAGAAACATGTCCCATATGAAAGCTAGTGAAAAATATGTCCCATTTAAAAGCTAATAAAAAATATGTCCCATTTAAAAAGCTAGTGAAAAATATGTCCCATTTGAAAGCTAGTGAAAAATATGTCCCATTTGAAAACTAGTGAAAAATATGTCCCATTTGAAAGCTAGTGAAAAATATGTCCCATTTGAAAGCTAGTGAAAAACATGTCCCATTTGAAAGCTAGTGAAAAATATGTCCCATTTGAAAGCTAGTGAAAAACATGTCAATCATACACAAAGTAAATGCATAAGGCAGCTGACAGATGTGCCAACATGAACAGTCCCACAACAGATCTGCAGCCAACTGCTGATGCTAGCCGTCAGTTATGAAAGTTGGCAGTGAACATGTAACACTGCCTAGGTACACACCATTCCGAACATTAACGGCCACACTCCATTTTTAGAGCAGTTCACAACACATTCATTGCGGCACAGCAGAACAAATATTCCACCTGAAATCTACAGCTCAAAGTATCGCAGCAAGCACACAGCCCAGTAGCTGTAGGATGCAACCTTTCAACTCCTGGTCCAGAAACAGGGAATCTGCATACGTAAACTATTACTAGAAAAAATAGGTTTTTTAGAACATCAGCAGTAGGCCTGCAATCTGCTGTACATTTACTGCCTTGAGAAAATAGTAAGCGTATGTGCATGTTCATCTATCAGATAAAGCCTACAAATATATACAACTGTACACCCCTGTGTGGTTTCCGGGGCCCCATTGTGGGAAAAACAAGAATAGACCCACTGCCTCCCCAAAAGCATGAGTCGACTAATTGGGGAGCTTCCTTTGAAGTCGGAGTGCATCTGCCGGAGAGGCAAGGAACCAACAGTCTGTATTCAAAAGAATGAGATCTGTAAAACTGATGCACATGCAACACTCAGGTTCTGGAGCAGGACTGCAGTTCAGTAGTGGACGAGCAACCAGAACTTTCCGCCAGAGTGTACAGCTGGTGAACGCGAAGAAGAAGATACAACTGTACATGTTGCAGATAAAATATCCAAGTTTTTGCATTAATTTATTTAATCTCATTCCCCCTAAACATATGAGACATACAGGAAAATACAGTCTTATCTACAATTATGCTTACCACAAGTGAATGGCTTCTGCAAATGCTCCAAATCAGATTCATTAAACAACATAATCGTTGGGGAGGTAGCAGAATCTGTAAGGAGAGATGGTCAAAGATAAAGAGTTCACAGGGATGTTTCATGACATGCAACAACATAAACCAATTAAAGCAGTGCTCTCGTAAATCTGATGCAATCTTTTTTACATGGAATTTTCTTACAAATTTGTTACAACCAATCAATCAGGTGTCATCTCCACAGTGAAAGTTGACTGCATTGGATCTCCAACATGTTGTGTCTCTTGCCTTGGCTGCATATTCTCTCAGACTCCTATTTTTCCATCTCTTGACGTTGTCCTCCTGCATGTATCCCTGTCTTTCTCTTGCCCTTTCCCTCCAGTACCCGTTTAAAAAGAGTGTTATATCTTTTTAGTGAAAATATTTCAATTGTCTCTTTTTTAAATTTTCTTTCAGCATTTCTCTTTTCATTTGCAGTCTTTCCATAACCTATCATGTGACTGTTTTTGTTTCCATGAAATATGACCTATTCTTGTGTATACCCACACTTGCCCAGACTGAATTTGATTTTGTAACTGACTGTTCAATTGTCCCAGTTTCTGCACTATACAGCAGGGTTAAGCATACATAACATTTGATGATTCTCATTCCAATGTGTTGTTTAGCTCTCTAGCTGTCAATCATTTGTTGCAACTTACTCCAATTTCAAGCGGTCTGCTGTTGAATTCAAACCAACTATGCATATTCTAGAGAGCCAAGACTAGTATTCTTGTCTTCTGAATTGGTCTGAATGAATGAATGAAGAACTTCTTCTGCTTCGCGTTCACCAGCTTTAAAGTTCGGTGGAAAGTTCTGGTTGTAGGTCTACTTCTGGACTGCAGTCCTATTCCAGTACCTGAGTGTTGCATGTGTATCCGTTTTACAGATCTGACTCATGTGTATGCAGACTGCTGGTACCTTGCCTCTCAGGCAGATGCACTCACACTTCGAAGGAAGCTCCCAACAAGTCGACTCTTACGATATGCGTTTGGGTAGGCAGTAGGTCTATTCTTGTTTTCCCTATAATAGGGCCCTGGAACCCACACAGGCAAGAACTGGCATCACTGCACTCGGGACATTCCGACACGTGCTCCGTCCCCTTCTTCAGTAACCAATGAAGAGTTGACATGCTAAAAGTACTGGCTGCAACCTGATTAAAAGTCCACCTCTGTTTCCCCTCCAGTGTTGAACATCCTCTAGAATCTGCTCCCTCCCTGTCAAATTAGTCTTTCAGTGTTTGGATTCTCTGTGTGTTCTATTGTACTATCCATTTGATCACACAGAGCTGTTACCACATCCGCTTTATCATATAGCAGCTCACTGCCAAGAGGAGCGTCAGCAGCCAATCTATCAGTCTGCTGGTTACCTCGCACACCTGAATATCCTGGACAGAAAATTAATGAACTGCTCTTGATCTGGGTTGTTATCAAGTGATGCAAGTCACTCTGCGTACAGGACATCAGCTTCAATTTTCCAAAGCATTATCTGTTAGTCTGTTACAATCACAACATGCAGAGCTGTGCTGTTCTCAAACCATCAGAAGGCTACGGTTACTGCCTACACCTTAACTATCATAATGGATGTAGTGACATTGTTCGCAAGACTCTCTCTTTTGGTGACTTTGTCACCATGCATTTAAACCCCTAAGTTTGTGATTTGATAAAAATTAACCAGGGCTCTTAGTCAAAGGAAGATCCCCCCCAAAAAATCCCGGACAGATAAACTCAAGGACATGTTAATGAAACACCAAACACAGAGAGGGTACAACCAAGAAAACATGTCTGTGCTTTCAATGCAAGCGTAGCCATCTGGAGTTTAGCATGGTTGCTGGGGTTAGTTGTTCCGCATGAAGGCACTAATGAGAAACATGACATCAACTCTTCCCCCTGAAGGCACTAATGAGAAACATGAATCAACTCTTTCAGCTGCAGAAGATCATAGCTGATGCCTGATTAAAGCAATAATTATGACAACAACATCATGGGGAAACTGCACCCATGGGGGTCTATATACACAGCAGCATTGTATTGTTGGTGACTTGTGTTGCTGGGTTGATTTAGTTTGCCAAACATACAAAACATGTTGACTGATGCACTTAAGTCATATCCAGTAAATAAAGTGCTTTGTTTGGAGCTGAACGGGTTAACGATAACCTCAGACAAAGAACAAACGCACAGTTGAGAACATTAGAACAGTGTCCTCATTGTTTGCTATCTGGCAGAGACGATGACAATATCTGGAAAGGGAAATGGACGATGATTATGCTGATGATGCTAACAACACTGGCTACCATGGAAGCTAACTGCAGATATGGTCATATGTTTAGCAGGAAGCCTCACTGTCATCACCATCACAAAGTGCTGCTGGCATTAAGTGTGTGTTATCAAACACCATGCTTCCCCACCCCCTCCTATGTGTGGGTTTCAGAGCCCCATTGCCTACCCAAAAGCATATCGTGGCACTCTCCTGAATACCGGTCCTACTTCCCAGTAAATAATTTGGGATCGGTATTCGGAAGAGTGCCGGAAATTCTAATGTCTTAATTTCTATAAATAAAGCAATCTTCCCCAAGAAGCCCCACCTAAATGCTATTTTTAGCATTATTGTTCTTTAAAGGGTGAAAGGGTTACACAATATGACATGTTAATGACAGGGGTCATGATCATCACTTTGATATACTCCATACAACAGACAGGTCACCTGAACTGATGACTGTCTTCAAGTGCTGCAGGTTGTATTCAAGCAACAAATCCTCATTGCAGGATTCTGGGGCTGAAACCAAAGGAAACAAACTTTAGTCTTTCAAAGGAATCCTTTCAAAAAAGACAAACTTGCACAAACTAAGAATTCCTCCATACACACTCTTCAATGCTTCCTGTTCTGCTTACGTTTTATGTATTATTTAGTCTAAATATGTCTGTTCTACCATTGAGAAATGAGTAAGTCAATTCTATCCTAATATGTTGAGCATGTTAATACTTCTTTATTTATATGAGAGTGTAATTGCATGATGCTCATGGATGCGATGTGTGCATCTTTTGCCGGACACAATTTCTTCAGGCATTTTGTGACCAGATTAACTTTCCTGGTTAGTTTTGTTCATGTTAATTCTTCTTCTCCTCCTTCTCCTCTAGTCCTGTGTCTGCCTTCAGCATCAGGTTCTGAAGAGGCTTTGTGTGTAAGTAAGCCTGGGTAGGTTCTACGTAGATGTTGTTATTTACTGCCTCTGGTATTCTGTTAAGTTATTTCTACGCCGGGGAAAATGAGTATGTTAAATCTACTCTGGGAAAATGGGTCAGTTAATTATACCCTTCTACCTGGTAAAGGTAGGGATAGATGTTAATGCAACAGCCTACACCAATGGTTGTGTACAAAATGATGGTTTTATTTTTATTTTATATCTAAAACTTCAAGCATGAAGATGGAGGTGAAGACAATCACTGCAGCTCTGAAGTGGATGGTTCAATTATCAGATAAATCATAGTGTCTGACTCTCAGCTGGTTCTGCGGAAGATTCAGAATTGACAACCGTGGCATGATTGGATACCAAACACTGGTATGTCAATCTTATGAGGACCTTTCTGAGACACACAAGGTGGAAAGTAATGAAAAAGTTGATGTTTCGGCTAAAGAAATTACAGTGGTAGGAATACTTGTATTAGACAGGGGAAACATTCTGAAGACCATTTATGAAGGAACGCAGATGGAAGACACAATGTTAGATGAAATAACATGTGTTACATAGTATGAATTTGGAATGAAGTGTGTATCCAGTAGAAAAGGATATGCAAAAGGGAAAGTAAGATGTGTGCACAACTGTTCTGCTGCAGGAGCGACTGATATGCCTAAAATGCTACGATACTGAAACCAGTAATCCATACCCTCATTTAATGAGTTTAATTCTAGCCTGCGGAAACAAATATTTTACTTGTGTCTTAATTCCACTTGCTGAACTGGTCAACCATTTTGTGGACTATGAAATGCTTCTGACAGCATTAACAGCGAACCTCTTTGAAGTTTGATGAGGTACTATGGGATCTCAGAGGGAATAATTAACCTAGTAGAGACAACTTGTAACAACACAAGATACCAGGAAAGAACAGGTTTTTGACAGAAACTCTTTTACTGACCAGACTGAATAAAGATGACAGCAGGCTACTAAAGGAAATGGAATTCAGTGGACACCCAACAGAACAGCCTGATGATCTGGACTTTGTTGATAAAAATTCTTCCCTATTGCACTAAAAAAACAAATGCTAGATAAGTTAAATATACTGATAAGAGACTAATATGACTGGGTTTTCACATCCACTGAGGAAAAATAAGGATACTGATAATATACTGAACAAACAATCAAGTCTTCCTTAGTATCTGCCCCTCCCCCACCGCTCACCATCCAGCAAGTTGATGTAATACTTATCTGAGCTGTTATGTAGATAGGATGTGGGAACGGACAGATATAAAAAAAAATAATACACAAGGCAAAGAGTTTTTTTTTTCTGTAGCAGTAGGAATAATATAGAAGTCTCAGTGAAAACTGGAACCAAACTTGAAATATTTGGTTCCAATGTGAAAACAGTATAGTGCTGCACAGAGTTGGAACACTAACTAAACACACCGTTGACAGACTGCAGACATTCATTAGCTAGTGCTCACATAAAATGGAGGGAAAAGTGGTATGGCAGACTTGGTAATGTGGACAACTGGACAAATTCCATTGAATCAAGAGATGACGAGTTTTCAGTTTGTAATCTGTAGAACCAAATCTCTGAGGCCGCAATGGATTTTGCTGCTTGCTTACAAACTGTCCTGAATGCAGTTAAAGCTGGTTCCTTGTAACATGCAAGAACATTGTTTTAAACCTACAATGAAAGGGATTTGTTGCATAAGATCATTTTATTTAATGCATTTAGTGCCCTTTTCCCCCTCTCGTTATCATTTATTAAAAAAAAAAAAAAAATTAAATGGAAATGCCACTTACTTGTTGTCCACCGAGATTTTCTGGCAGCTTGGGGAGGGGTAAAAACCGGAGGCATTTTATCTAATAAAATTGTTGCAACATCAGTGGATAATTGTCTAAAAGTGGTTGTGGGCGAACTAGCTTGTTCAGAAGAGGAATCCACTTGCAAATTTGATACAACATTGTTGTGACTGCCAGAAGTGTTCTTCGGTAAATTCAAGACGTCTGGGCTTCTTTCAGTGTTCTCATCACTATCACTGTCATCAGTTATAACAACCACACTGTCATCGTCTGCTACATCAATAACCACTGCACTCTCGCCCACAAAGTGATCATTTGCTGTCGAGGAGTCATTCAGCACTTTCTGTACATTTCCCTTCAAAACAGAAATACAGTAATCTAGAATATTCTGTGGTGGATGAGAACATAAAAAGATAATTTAATGGCACATCTCGCCTCCCAAATTGTGACATGATCCTGTATATTATAAAGGTTAAAGGTGACAAGATAAACTTGACTGCACAGGGTTTTATACCACATAGCTTGGTATTTCTCTGAGTGTGTAATATGTGTGAAATGTGCGTGTCTGTGTGGGTAGGTAGGTATGTGTGTGTGGGTGAATGGCGGTGTGTTTATGTGAGTGCGTGAAGGTATGTGGGTGTGTATATATGCGTGTTTAAGTGAATGGGTGGGCGTGTGTGTGCATGCATTTTACCACCCGTGCTTTTGTGTGTTTTTTTCTTGATATTTATAATATGCATATTATCATATTAATATAACATGCTTATTGATAAAATACAGCTGCTGTATGAAAGCCGGGTGTTTGGAAGGGTCGAATGTAAGATGAGCCTGCGTGCCCAATTCGTGACCCTTTGAAAGTAAAGTCTGTTCATTCTGCAGAACAGCTAGCCACCTGCCCAGAGCACCACACACAGCACAAGCTCAACAGCACCAGTGACCATCCCTAGCAATCTCCGCAAAAGTTGTGACTGTGAACCATTTGACACAGCTGTGAATTGAACTTACGATCTTCTGAGCACGAGGCAAACAGCCCGACCACTTCTGTCATGTAAATGATGAAGGGGGCCAACCAGTTACCTTGTCCTACTGGGTTGTTCTACCAGAGAAATGCCTGAGCATATTTCATGTGCGCAAAACATAGACAATATAGGGGAAACATTTAATGCGGAAGTGTGGATACAGTGATCACATGCCACGTTTTCACCCGGACAGTTCTTTTATAGGTGTGCCTTGGCCATCCCGTCAGTACTGCAGAAAAACACCAATTGTCATGTTTTATAGAAAACCTAAGGATAGAGGACTTTGGGGGCAGTAAATCCACATCACTCACCAGAATGGCAGACTTGGGAATCAAGATCAGCACAGCAAAAATGGAGACGCACACCAGACGACTTGTTTATCAACATAGTACTGGTACTATGAGCCATCGGGCGTTCTGGTTCATACTGAGGAGAGGAACTGAGCACCTATGGACATGTCCGGAGTGCAATGATGATAACCCAACTAACTAACTATAGAAAATCTAGGATTTATCTTGAGAATAAAACACACACTTATGGTTAATATTGTAAACTTTATTATATGCCACAGTTTCAGATATTTTTAATGACTGAAATGTTCATGTGGCAGTTGGAAATCAAAAACATTAGACTAACGGCGCTGCCTGACAAAATTTGGAGTTTAAAAAATCTTCTTAAAGCAGTTCAGGATCCTCGCTGATGCAATAAAGTTCGTGCATTGCGATGAGATTCTTCAGACTCAGGCTTGAGTTGGAAGAAGAACGGAGCACTTATGGGTTACACCCGTGTGCCATAATGTTAATCTATTGAATAAACAAAGACACACAATGGCAGTGCTGGCAGTAACAATGACCTTGCACTGTTTTGAGTTATAAAGATACATTTATGCTTGCAGATTAAGTAATACACTGAGCTTGATGTAGAAATGTAAGGTGGGTTTCCCTTGCAAGCATTCCTTGTATGTGTTCTGGAGCCCTATTATAGGGAAAATGAGAACAGATTCACTGCCTACCCACAAGCAGGTTGTAAGAGTTGACTAACTGGGAGCTTCCTTTGAAGTTAGAGTGCATTTGCCTCAGAGACAAGGAACCAACAGTCTGCATACAAATAAGTCAGATCTGTAAAACGGATGCACATGCATCACTCAGGTTCAAGGAACAAAATTATTGTCCAAAAGTGGACGAACAACCAGAACTTTCCGCCAGAGTTTACAGCTGGTAAATGCAAAGAAGAGGTTCTGAAAAAAAAAAAGAGCCCAGAAGCTGATCAACAATCAGCATTTTCACCAGAGTTTACAGCCGGCGAATGCCAGGAAGAGAATAATCAAAGGAAGAAGGAGAAGAATAAGACATCTTCACTACATTTTTTGGCATCCATGGTGTTCTCATAATTGTTCTATGACTCCCCATCTCTCAGACTTCCAAAGGATTAATCAATATGCTTCAAACTCTTAAACAACACACATCAAAACTATCTGTTCCTATTAAGAGTTACCAGTAAAACAACTGATCTATGACATAATATAATCAGCAACAGAGAAAAAAAATCAGCAACACGTACCATGTTTTCCCTTACATCTTCGTGAGGTCTGTGAAAGCTCAAGTTTGGGTGTGTTTCTGTCTGCGGAAACAGCTGTGATGTCACGGGATGTGTGATGAGTTCACTCTCAACAACCTGGTCTGGAACTGTGGCCTCAAACTGCAAGCCTTTGTGTTTAGTGAGCTCATCTCCTCTCTGATGCCTCAAACTGTCTAATGTGTTTACACTGTCGACTCTTATCTCTCTCAGCTCAACCACATCATCATCATCTGCAATGTCTATTTCTACAGCACTCTCATCCACAAACTGTGCAGCATTCAGTGCAGATTTACTGCCCACTTCTGCCATTCCAAAAACAAGACTTTCCTTATGCACATGAACCATCTGTGAGAACACACAGCTCCTTTAACTCTTGTCCTAAACATGTCAAATATTTAGTACACATTCTCACTCCCTGAAGTCTTATGCTGAATTCAGTGCTACAGTAAATGTGCAGTGCAGGTTAACACTTGAAGGCTGTACAGCCGTAGTGAGTCAACAGACTCAGTTATCCAGTTGTGGTTGTGTCAGCAGACTCAGTTATCCACAGCTGTGGTGAGTCAGCAATCTCAGTTATCCACAGTAGTGGTGAGTCAGCAGGCTCAGTTATCCACAGCTGTGGTGTGTCAGCAGGCTCAGTTATCCACAGCTGTGGTGTGTCAGCAGGCTCAGTTATCCATAGCTGTGGTGTGTCAGCAGGATCAGTTATCCATAGCTGTGGTGAGTCAGCAAGCTCAGTTATCCACAGCAGTGGTGAGTCAGCAAGCTCAGTTATCCAGAGTTGTGAAACAGGCTTAATTTATACACAGCAGTAAGCACTATCGCTTCTCTGGAAAGTTATTTACCGCTATATGATGGCAACATTTTAGTTTTCTGCAAAAGATAATTACACAGTGTACTTAAAATGGATTAAACAAACTGGCACAAGCCTCAGTGTTTGAGGTCATGTGGGTCACAGCAAGAGTCACCTGATGCTTATATTTTTGTAGCTGGTGGGGAATTTATTCGACTGAATGCTTCCTGCTGTTTATGTCCACAGATTACCTCTTGTATATATGTATACATTTTGACAAGTGTATTAGTGGCCTGTGTAAAATTGTTTTTAAAAAGTATTTTCTTGAAACTTCTCACACAGCGATGACCCATTTAAAAAAAAGCATTTCTAAGGTAAAGGTGTTTAAAAATACTGTCAAATGATGGTTTCTTCCTGAGTGGGCTCCGGGACCCTATTGACCAAGGGAGGAGGGGGTGGCTCCCTATCAAGCATTGCAAAAGAGATGACTAATTATTAGTGTTTCTTATGAAATGCATCTGCCTGATAGGTGATGAAGCAACAGTCTCAGACAAATAAGCCAGATCTATAAAATGAATGCCTACAAACTCAAGTCCTGGAAGAAGATTAAAGTCCATAAGTGGATAAATAACCAGAACCTTCTACTGGAGTATACAGTCAGTGAACACAACAAAGAAGAAGATTGCCGGTTCCTAACTGTTCTGCAAAATCAACTACTATTTTGGAGTTAGGGTGATACTGTTCCCGGATTCCTAGCTGGTGATCTAAAGTTTGAATCTCATCCAGACTTTTGATAATAAACTTTTGGCCACAAGTCAACCCCACCTTACATTGTTTCCAGGAAATTACTTTTGAAGCAAAGGTGGCTAGCATGATTGTGGCCAAATAACTCATTATGATCACCTACTAAGTGCTGACTGTTCTTTAACAGTGGGGGTTTAGACCATATGCCAGTGGGATCACTGGTAAGTAAGGTCGGTCCTTTACTTGGCAACTATTCACTAATCAAGCAGAAGTTAATTGTGCTTTTTTTCCTCATGTAGGGCACTTGTAATTTGGTAGGAAAAAACACAGTTTTTGAAAATCTCAGAATACTCCAAGGCAACCAAAAACAAACCCCCTTTTCTGAAAAGTTAGATCTTGTTGCTCCGAACACAAAATGTAGAGTTTCTAGGAATTTTGCCAATACTTAATCCTACTAGACCTGAGGTCCTGAACCTAACTGCCCCCTTTACCCGAGCTCCTAAGCATTAACACGAAAAAACAAACATGATATACCATCATTAATTACATGCAAACAAGTGGTTAGAATAAGATGAAACTTGGGGACATTGTAGAAAATAGGTTTACCTTTCATATAGTGCTGATGCTGGCGACCCGCCTCCTTCTCTTACTATCAATTTAGTTTTAAATCTATAATTTCCAAGATTCTCCTCATCACGAGCTCTCACTGACTGTGTCACTTCAACTGGGAACTTATTCTTCATGAAATTCTGATTCCTCAGGGTCCGAATCAATTACCTGTTGGACTGTGAAAAGCCTGGTTTTACTTCCCTTTCCTGTCATAATACTTGGTTCATCAGCCGCTCGTTTCATTGTGAATTTTTAGAATTTTGTCACGTTAAACCACACAAAGTAAATCCAAACACACATGGGCAGCCATTCGCAATGATTAACCATGAAGTTTGATACCTATTGGTTGGTTATTTTTAGTCTGTGACGGGGAAAAGATTGCAGTGGTCTGGTAGAGTTAAAAAGTTAAAGCTGTTATAAACATTCCCCAAAGACATATTTTCTCGGCAACAAGATTAAACTTGCGTTAACTTGTTCTTCTTTATTAATTGTTTCCATAAATACTTCAACAGCTCAGCTTAGAAATGACATACAGGCCTGAATGAGGTAACATTGAAAAGAGCTTGGCTATCCTCCGAATAACGGCCACATATTATGGCGGCCAAAAACACACCCTGAGAGGGCCTCAATCACATGTAAACTGCGGACTTCCTTCGACAAACACATAGTGGCAAAGCTAGGATTACCGTCCGTTGACAATTTTGAGAAATGCAACAATACACACAATAATAGCAATATGGGGTGTAGAGCACACGCTCTGACGCAGGTTAGCGATAGTGTACTTCCGATTAAACTCCCCACCGAGCGTATCCCCCGTGCCGCTACCCGAGGATGGGGAGCTAAACTAGATGGCTGGGACTCTTGAGCAGCAGCTACCGCATCTCCTGCAATTTCGTTAAATTTATTTGCTCCTGAGTCCCAGCCACAGTGGCATGGGAGATACTCTCGGCAGTGAAAACTCAGTTACCAATGGGGCACCGATCATATTTAGCCGAGTGTCAATGGTGCCACAGCCAAGATATAAAGGCCTCAATTATCGCTAAGCAGTTGATTTCGTCATTTTCCCTTTTTTCGTTTCTCATTATTTTCGAGTTCAAGTTTTTAAATGTTTACAACACACGACCTAATGAGGCCCTGTCAGGGTGTGTTTTTTTGCCGCCATAATATGTCGCTGTTATTCCAAGGATAGCCAAGAGCTTTTTAATATATATCCAGGTTTTTTTTAGGAGGCAAATTCTGAAAATGTGAGGACCAGAATGAAGAATGCCAATGGCAGGCAATACAAACAATGACAATAGATAAAGATTGGCTTGAGGGGGTAAAGTCCTCGACATCTCGTTCCTGATCAGTGAGATAGTGTTGATGTTTATTTCTTATTACAGACACGCTCTGTGGGAATCTTTGTCTTTTCTTCCTCATCAGTAAAATGTTTTAAGTTTGGTAGTTTTAGTTTACTAAACAATACCAAATCAACCATTATATTAATTAATGATAATTCCTGTAGAGTTTTCATCTCAGTTCCTAAAAAAAAAAACACACACAAACTAGCCGCACGAGATTGTTTTGTGAAATTATGGATAAAAATACTGTTCATAAGATATTGTTAATTACACACACACACAAATTTACCAGGTAAATAACAACCAAATTAAAGCCCAACAATCCGAACACTTTCAGCGTCCCTGGCGTTTTCTGGCCATCTTAGGAAGAATATTTGACCTTTGACCTAGTATAGCTTAGCAGTAGAAAATTGTCCTCGACTTCCTATGGTTCGTGAGTTGAACGTGGTTGCCTGTACATGCACGTTTGTACACGTGAGCGTGAAAGCGTTTACTGTGCACGTGCGTTGGTTTTAATTAGATAGAAGATAGGGGGTATCACGAAAACAGCTATTTATATTTTTAAAATTTTAGCTAGAGGATTGAGCCTTCTTTATCAAAGACTCGAAACCAGCTATCCATAAACATCAGCCAAAATGGAGATTCACAGTTGTTGCGAAACAGGTGATGAAATGTTCACGGACACCTACCCACTTGAACTTGTGGGTGGCCTGTTCAGGATTTAAAGGCAGGTATGTTTCCCGATCAGAAAAGTTTGACGATTCTAAAATTGGCGCCAATGCCAGCGCTGAAGAGCAGCAGGATAAAGGAGCAGAGGAAAGCAGCTACTCCGGCATAGATGTCGTCCTTGACAACAGGCTACAGAAAACTGGCTTTTGCTCAAAGAAAGAATTCATGTCATATTTCAGGGACTTTATGAAGAAGGTAGAGGCATACAAAAAGGAGAAGAATCCAGATTTTGACGTGACAGCCTGGCACAAAAAGGAGAAGAATCCAGATTTTGATGTGACAGCCTGGCACAAAAAGGAGAAGAATCCAGATTTTGATGTGACAGCCTGGCACAAAATGGAGAAGAATCCAGATTTTGATGTGACAACCTGGCCAACTGAAATCCAGAATACTTTCAAGGCTGTCCTTGCCAGTTTGGACCAGTATGAATTCTTCACTGGACAATCCTGCAACCCAGATGGTAGCATTGCCATGGTGAAATGGGAAACCCCAGCAGGAGAGACAGATTATATTCCTTATCTGTACTTCTTTGCTGATGGTGTTAGGGAAGAGAAAGTTTGATTGGATCAAGCGGACACTGCTGCATTCTTGTCACGGTCAACAAACTCATCTCCAGTCCAGCGCACGCTGATGGACACTTTTTGCCTACCAGGGAATGTTTTATTGGTTTATAAAATTGCATTTGCTACGTCATCAAAACCCCCAGCCCCTCTGATTTAGTTTATGTTGTATAATTGAGGCTTGTTCCCGTTTAGAAACGGCAAGGGATTATTGCGATTAAAGACAAAATTTGTTAGAGCTAGGACTGCTGAAGCTGTGTACGTGACGACTTGTTGTTTTGCATGAAAGTGACTTTCTTGGTGACATCATATATACTTGTGGAACAAGGTTTAAATTCGTTACAGAATATAAATGATTGAGTATACTTATATTTCATGAAACAAACAAAAACTAATCTCAATGTACAAATAAATTATATAAACACCAAAAAAAAAAAAAAAAAAAAAAAATAACAGCTATTTAATTATTATCAAAATCCTCACATAACCAACGACCTTAATTATAACCCTCTTTGAGGGTGAACAGGGTAATCTTTACAGCAAAACAAAAACCAGCCTCTTGACTTGCGTATTCTGATCCTACCGGTTGCCCAGGGATAGGAAATCCCACTTATCGGCCTCGGCACCGCTCATGGGTTCGGTCGACTGAGCGGAGATAGATTAATTGTCTGATCGATTACGGAGGTGGTATGTTTCAATAGACGGTGTTAGGTCTACATTTCATTCAGTAGTCAAAGGGCCCTAGATTTCTAATGTGCATTCTTATTTGGTGATAGTTTGACTGCAGGTCGCTGGAGGCGATTTACTGATCTAGTGATATGTTGCGACTTGAACGTATATATTAACATTTTCGATTTTTACCACCATTAATGTAATGATAGCAGAAGATGGTAGAATTGACAGAGAAATAGAAACCAGATGCCAGAAAGCAAGTGCACTTATGTACCAATTGTCACCATTATTAAGCCATCCAAGCATAACTACGAAAACAAAGAGACAGATTATTAATAGCATATTCATTCCAACATTAAGCTAACAGTGTCAAACATGGACACTATCTAAAGCCCATATACAAAATCACTACCTGCGAGATGAGGTGCCTGAGAAAAGCAGCCAAGCTAACCATCTGAGATCGAGTGAATAATGAAACTATCAGGCAAATTGTGGGAACCACACCTTGTACTACATTCACCGAGAAACAGCAGATTAAGCGGTTTGGCCATCTTGTTTGAATGCCGCAAGATCAAATACTATCACAAGCACTACATCTCAGAAGATCAGCTACAAGAGCAAGAGTACGGCCGCGGAAATAATGGATCGACAACATTAAAGACACTCTACGCCTTCACGGCATGACAATAGAAGTGGCAGCCAACGTGCACTGGATCGCAAATTATTCCTCCCCACGACGCTTAACGGCAGAAGTGGTTTATGATGATGATGATGATGATGCAATTTTATTGAATATATGCGGTAATTATCTAATTTCCTTGCTGGCTGGAGTGAGTAGCACATGTTCTGTCCGAACACGATTTTGGTTGTTAATGTATTGTTATGTGTGAAACACTTAGTTTTGTGCTCCGGGGAAAAAAAACCAGATGTTGAATGTGATGGTTATATTCATTTGCTTGATTCAAGATAGAACTTGTAGTTCGTACACGTAGTCTGACTAGGCGTTGCCTATGTAGTTTTAGTCGTGTGTTGTTGTTATTGTTGTATAGCTCATTATTCACATGTCCTCTGCCTGGATTATAACATTTCATGGCCTCTGCACAGAAGAAGCCTTGTCTTTTTTTTTACTTTTCCTGTTTTTTTACTGTTCAGCTGGAAAATACTAATTACCCTAACCACATTTCTTTTTCCTCTTATCCCTGCTTCTACTTTTTTCCTTTCCTGTTTCCGCTAGCACAATATCTTTTAATACAAATGTTTCAGTTAAACATTTAAATGTATTTAAAGAGCGGCAACTCTTGAACATGGATCCTCAAATTTATTTATACGGAGTAACGTCCCATCCGCTAGTTTCTGGTTACAGCATATTTTGTATCGTGTGTTGGTTTATCTAACGGATTAACACCATGGCACACGGGTGTAACCCATAAGTGCTCTGTTCTATTTCTAACTCAAGCCTAACTATGAAGCAGCTGTGTTGCACTGGCGAGGATCCTGAACTATTGTGGGTAGATTGTTAACTCCAAATGTAGTCCGGGCAGCGTCGTTGGGCTACTCTTTTCGATTTCCACCTGCCAAGGGATTTTTTTAACGAGCGCAACAATACACATGGGAGTCCGACCTCACCGCCCAGAGGCCAGGGGAACTTGCTAATAGTCCACGTGAAAAGATCCCAGCATTCACAGGTGCTTGAACACGGGACTCCAGCACTTGAAGCTGACACCATGTCTCGAGACCACGCAGTCCCCACCCCCCATGTTCTGTAACTCCCTCCCCCCGCCCACACCCCATTGTAATTTTTTTTAAAAACTTTGGAGAGTCTACCAGCAAACACACCCTCCTCAGCCCATAAGGAAAAATTTGGTGCGAGCTTACACCACTCTAGCCTTCGACTTTCACATTAGTTTAGAAAACATTAAGGGACCCACAAAACTAGACCCTCCTTTTCTGGGAATAAAATGGGGGAGGGCGGGGGGGGGGGGGGGGGGGGGATTGGGGTCAGGTATGTGAGCCGCCGCAGCCCCCCCCCCTTTCGCACCCCTCCAAAGTTTGTAATGGGGCTAAGATGTAAAAAGTATCTTTCAAAGTATGTGTTCATACTTTCCATATGATTTAAAATATATTATTATATTTAAGGTATTTGCCATTCCATTAATAGTATAAATATATTTATTATTTATTATTATTATGATTGCTGAATGGTAAGTAAATATAATAATATGTCTGAAATAATACTAAATATATCAGAAATTACGTTTAATGAAAATTTCTATACATGACTACACGGGTCTCCTAGTCTGCTTACACAATTATTGGGCCACACAAAAAAATCACCCGGCCATGTGATGCTATTTCTAGCAAGGAAACAAATTATGTCTTCCCAAATAACCCATACACGCCTAACACGAAGCACTGGCTTACTATAATTATAAGTTAGGACAGACGCAGACACGCAGTATCATTGAGATTTGCTGGGATTGGTTCTTTTTCTATTGGAAGTAAGGTGAAGTTGCTGGATGCCTGTTTACAGTAAACCTTCTTCAACGACGAGCTTACGCTAATTATTGGAAGGAAAGGGGCCTGAGGCAGAGTCGTTTTAACAGCATTATGGGCCCTGGGCAAACATTGTACTGAACACCATCCGACAACCACCCATAGGAATGGCGTTTTTATGTTTGGTAAGTCACTTGACACACACAGATTAAGATTGGGGCTCTATGCTCGTGGGGCCCCGGGGCAAGTGCCCGGCAAGCCCGTACGTTAAGACGGCAATGGGCTGACAGCCCATGCCTTATTTATTGTTTGGAGAGGACTAACCACTTAATGGCTCTAAGCACCTTTGCACGCACAACGCACATACACATACTTACGCAAACGCACACTCGAATAAACAAAAATGTATCTGCATGGCGAAAAATGTATATGTTTTGTCCCTCCAGGCTTCTGCATAGCGAAAAATGAATACGTTTGGTCCCTCCAGGCTTCTGCATGGCGAAAACTGTATACGTTTTGTCCCTCCAGGCCTATTAAGTTTAAGATTGAGGTAATTGGTGATTCCATGTCTATCGTGTGTGTTATTTTCTACTGTTGCCTGCGTTTTGTTGAAATTTTTCTGTACGAAATTTTCATATTTTTACATTTTACAAATTTCTTCTCTTGCCGTTATTTGTGTTTTCAGCTTAATTTAATTTACTATCAATCTTGTCTACTGTTTTCCCAATTTGGTTGCCGATAAAGGTTTTTATTATCTGTGATTATTTATATCTGCTTACAGTTTGCTTCAAAATCTTTGAATACTTTTCATGATTATTTTGTTGTTGTTGTTGTTGTTGTTGTTGTTGAGACTCATGAAAACACAACCTCCCACAAACAATAAATACGGCTAGCGAACACCGAACGAAGCCAGCTCATAACACCCGCATAACATATGACAGGTCGGGCGACCCACCGTGGCATGAATAGGAAGGGAAGGAACTCTCCTCACGTGACAAGATCGTGAGAAGCTCCCTGATTTATTATCTATAGTTGCTTTTTGTTGGTTGTGATTACTTTTTATGACAGGATCTGAACCCACGATCTTCGGATCCGCTGTAGAGCGTCTAGCCGCTAGATTACAACGGCTCCCAGTGAGGCCCAGTCAGTTTGTAAATTTCATGGAAAACTCAGCCCTCCCCCCGCCCGGGAGCATTTTTGGGGACAATGGATGGAGGGGGGGGGGGGGGGTCGTGGCCTTCGGAAGGTTTCCGCCCTCGTTCTCCTAATCCCTGCTATGTGGTGTAAACATACAATGTCCGCGGTCTTATGTACCTTATACTGTCTTATCTTTTCGAACACAGACCCTCTACCGTGTCCTGATGCTCCAGTAGGGACAGGGCGCCTGTCATGATGCTTCTGTCCTAGCAGTGCCTATCATGATGCTCTTGTCCTAGCTGGGCGCCTGTCATGGTGCTCTTGTCCTGGCTAGGCGCCTGTCATGATTCTCTTGTCCTGGCTGGGCGCCTGTCATGATGCTCTTGTCCTAGCTGTGCGCCTATCATGATGCTTCTGTCCTGGCAAGGCGCCTTTCATGATGCTCTTGTCCTAGCTGGGCGCCTATCATGATGCTCTTGTCCTGGCTGGGCGCCTGTCATGATGCTCTTGTCCTAGCTGGGCGCCTTTCATGATGCTCTTGTCCTGGCTGGGCGCCTGTCATGATGCTCCTGTTCTGGCAGGGCGCCTCTCATGATGCTCCTGTTCTGGCAGGGCGCCTTTCCTGATGATCCTGTTCTGGCAGGGCGCCTATCATGGTGCTCTTGTCCTGGCTGGGCGTCTGTCATGATGCTCCTGTTCTGGCAGGGCGCCTATCCTGATGATCATGTCATTATGGCGCGCCTGTCACGGTGCTAAACTGTTGAACATCTTCTCTCTTGATCTGGCACTGTCTCTCTTTCCCGCCATCATACCTGTTGTCACAAGTTACCCCCCGCCATCATACCTGTTGTCACAAGTTACCCCCCGCCATCATGCCTGTTGTCACAAGTTACCCCCCGCCATCATACCTGTTGTCACAAGTTACCCCCCGCCATCATACCTGTTGTCACAAGTTACCCCCCGCCATCATACCTGTTGTCACAAGTTACCCCCCGCCATCATACCTGTTGTCACAAGTTACCCCCCGCCATCATACCTGTTGTCACAAGTTACCCCCCGCCATCATACCTGTTGTCACAAGTTACCCCCCGCCATCATACCTGTTGTCACAAGTTACCCCCCGCCATCATACCTGTTGTCACAAGTTACCCCCCGCCATCATACCTGTTGTCACAAGTTACCCACTGTAGCCTTTCACAAAACGTTACCAAATACACACACACGCACACGCACACACACACACTCACACACACACACACAAACACACACACACACATATATATATTTACAACTTGTCTCGTTCTGATTAATGATCTGTCAGACAACTTGCAGCAAAAGTAGCCATAAGGATTGACAACCAAGTTGGAACATTTCAAAACAATAATCAAGGCAATAGAAAGGGATGTGGGATATGACCAGATTTATTTTATTTGTACAGTGAAATAATAATTATGGTATGCCAGGAATATCGGTTGGTGGGCATATTGTTTACAACCTGCGATATGCTGACGGAGACGGGAGACCGAAGAAATACCAGCAGACTGGAGAGAAGGATATCTTGTGAAACTGCCCAAAAAAAGGTGATCTACAGGAGTGTGAAAACTATAGAGGAATTATGTTGCTGTCAGTTCCTGGAAAAATATTAAGTAGAATTATTTTGGAAAGATTATAAGATGCTATTGATAAAATGCTAAGAGATGAGCAGGCAGGTTTTCGGTCAAACAGATCCTGTACTGATCAGATAGCCACATTACATATTATAATAGAGCAAAGCATTGAACTGAACTCACCACTTTACATTGGATTTATAGACTATGAAAAAGCATTTGACAGCACTGATAGGGAATCTCTCTGGAAATTGATGGGGCACTATGGAATCCCACAGAAAATTATCAACTTAGTAAAGGCAACATATAAAGACATGAAATGTCGAGTTCTTCATGAGGGAAAGCTAACAGATGCATTTGAAATAAAAACAGGTGTGCGACAGGGATGTCTTTTGTCGCCTCTTCTATTTTTACTGGCTATAGACTGGACTATGAAAACAGTAACTGCTAACACCAAGAATGGAATTCAGTGGACCCCTACAAAACAGCTTGATGATCTGGACTTCGCTGATGATATTGCCCTTCTGTCCCATTCACGGAATCAGATACAAGATAAATTAAATATACTTAATGCGAGATCAAAGCAGCTTGGTCTGAAAATCCATAAAGGAAAGACAAAGATAATGAGAATAAATCAGGCAAATAGTAATGTGGTTTCTCTTAATGGCACCCCACTCCAAGACGTGGAGTCGTACACCTATTTGGGCAGTAATGTAGATAAAGATGGAGGAACTGATAGAGATATTAAAATAATAATACAAAGGGCAGGAGGGGCTTTCATAGCAATAGGGAATTTGTGGAGGTCAAAAGAAATTAAAAGAAATACTAAACTAAAATTTTTTAATTCTAATGTCAAATCAGTACTATTGTATGTGGCGGAAACATGGAGAACAACGAAGGCAATTACTAATAAATTACAGACATTCATTAACTGGTGCCTGCGCAGAATAGAGGGAATTAAATGGTATGATAGAATAACTAATGTAGAACTTTGGGAGAGAACTAAACAAGCTTCAGTGGATCAGGAGGTGAGGAAACAGGGCACACACTGAGAAAACAGGAGAACAGCATAACTAGAATGTCTTTGCATTGGAACCCACAGGGGCATAGGAATAAAGGAAGGCCAAAAAACACATGGAGAAGAGAGCTGGAGAATGAGGTTAGAAAGATTGGGAGGACATGGGGAGAGCTCCAGGTAATGGCGAAGGATAGAACGACTTATCGTGAGTTGGTTGAGGGCCTATGCTCCATTGGGGGATAGAAAGGCAGAAGAAGAAGATATGCTGACGATAGAGTTTTGATCGCTGAAAATGAAACTCAGCTGCAAGAAATAATGGATATAATTTTAACGGAAAGTGAAAAGAAGAATCTTAGTTTGAACAGCAGAAACACAGAAGTTATGGTAATTACAAAGAACACCGACCCTCCAAAATGCAATACGTAAGTAAATGGGACAAACCTCAAGCAAGTTGATATGTTTAAGTATTTGGGTACCCTGATAATATCAGATGAAATATGTATTAAGGAACTGAATAGCTCAAGCAAAGGCATCATTTTACCAAACGAAGAATATTTTATGCAAACTTTCTTTGTCAACTGAGATGAGAAAGAGAATTCTCAAAAGCTATTTAAATCCTTTATTGATATACGGATGTGAATCATGGGCAGTTAGTGGATTAATGAAAACCTATTTGGAAGCTGCGGAGATGTGGTTTTATAGAAGAATGATGAGAATACCCTGGACAGATAAAAAGTGTAATGATTGCCGACACCAGAAGGAGACAAGCTACATTTCTTGGTAATGTGAGAAGGAGAAAAGTGGAGAACATCGTGACAGTAGGAAAGTTTTAGGGGAGGAAAGGCAGAGGGGGAACAGATGCTGGACAGTTTGACATCAGGGAAAAGATCGTTTGTCAGAGTTGATTGAAAGTATACGCGACAGAAGGTTGTGAATTTTTTTTTTTTTAAATATCCAGAAACTATGAGTTGTTAACCCTTTGGCTCGGTACTAAGGATATCGCAACCCTTCAACCTTGATTCCATGATAGGTACCGTAAATATGGGGGAAATGTGGCTTTTCTGCCAACCCCTGGGCGTGAACTCGGGCCACACGGGGTTCGTCACCCGGTCGCCGCGAAGTCAGATTTAATCAACTACGCTAGAGAGCTGAGTAAGGTTGTGGATAGACATGACTACCAAAGCCACACGTCATGGACTTTAAGAAGAAGTAGAAAACTTCAGAACGCCTTTTATCTCTCCATAGTGCTCTCAGCATTCATCTTTGTTTGTTTTAGTTTCCAGAAGCCATGAGTTGTTAACCCTTAGGCTCGGTATTATGGATATCGCAACCTTTCGGCCTTGATTCCATTGTAAAAACCGTAAATCTAGGAGAAATGTGGTTTTTCTGCCTACCCCTGGGAGTGAACCCGGACCACAAGGAGTTCATCACCCGGTCACCGCACAATCTGGTTTAGCTAACTACGCTAGAGAGCTGGACAGCATTCATCTATAAAATACATCTCTGCTGCTTCTACAGTATTTTGTTAAAGTACTTGATGCAGAGCAAAGTGCTGGGGACCTGTGGAACAAGAAGGCAACGGTACATGGATTGGAAAACACGACAAGATCTATACAAAGATGTTTTAATGTGTACACCGTGACTACACAGTATATATCATGACTGCATCACACTACAGTCGACTTTTAATACGAAATCGTCGTCTCTTGGCAAGCTGCTAAAAAAAAAAAGCTAAGAAAGACTTTAGAAAACCATTAATTACCCTGTTACGCAATGTTTGAAACGATTCCCGGACCTTTCAAAGTAATTGCACTTGTTTTTTATAATATTTAAAAAAAAAATATTATTCTTTATGATGACACTGTAGATGGGACTTTTGAATCGAATCCAACCCTCAGGACATTATTTGCCCTTGATTATCTTTACATGAAAAAATCAATTTAATGCTGGTAAAGACATGAAGTAAACGAAACAAATATTTGCCTAAGGCTAAGTGCACTATGGCAGACCGAGACCAGCAGACATCAATCTGAATAGTTTGCTTCTTTAGTCACGTTCCGAGTTTTTCATGTACGTCGAATGCTGTTGTTAATTTGTAAACGTACTTTAATAAGCACATTTACACGTGAGCCTGCAGTTAAGTTAATGTTTATTTATCCAACCACAGTCATCTCCTAATCCTCCCACTTCCTCCTCCTCTTTTTTTAAAATTTTTTTTACTACTACTTCTTCTTCTTGTACTGCTGCTGCTGCCACTGCTGCTGCTGCTGCTGCTACTGCTACTGCTGCTGCTACTGCTACTGCTGCTGCTGCTGCTGCTGCTGCTGCTACTACTGCTACTACTACTATTACTGCTACTACTACTGCTGCTACTACTGCTACAACTACTACGACTGCTACTACTTCTGCTATTACTGCTACTACTACTGCTACTATTACTACTAATATTGCTGCTGCTCTCCTGCTTCTTCTTCTTCTTCTCCTTCTTCTTTTTCTTCTTCTTCTTCTTCTTCTTCTTCTTCTTCTTCTTCTTCTTCTTCTTCTTCTTCTTCTTCTTCTTCTTCTTCTTCTTCTTCTTCTTCTTCTTCTTCTTCTTCTTCTTCTTCTTTTTCTTCTTTTTCTAGTAGTTTTCGCTATCATCATTATTGTTCTTTTCTCATCCCCCGACGCTGCTCTACTCCCCTTTTCTCCCGTTCTTCTTCTCCTCAAACCGCTGTCTTTGATTAAACTTCCCTTAAACCAGTTTAAAACATGAATTCAGGAGTTTGTTTCCATCTCTCTTTGGTTCCATACATCGTTGAATGTTGCTTCAGGGGACTAGTATATCTTGATGAGCCCAGTGGGGCACGAATACGTCTAGAGACTGAGTCAAGCAGTTTGTTTACCTAGTCCACGGGTGAAACAGAGTAAAACACATGTGCATCTAAGACAATTCTAAAGGGCAGAAGTGGACAAACAACCAAAAACGATTAGCCGGAGTTCTGGTCAGGACTCAACCATGTTCGGCTGACGCTGGCCAGGACTCAACCATATCCGGCTGTCGCTGGTCATGACTCAACCCTGAAAATGATGAGGTCAGAATTAAAGAGTTGACTTTCCTGGTTGACCATGCTCCACACAAAATGTCCGGGTAGTTTCTTGATGAGTGCAACCAATAATCTATCGGTGTTTTGGTTTTGTCTTTCTACAATCAATAAACTGAATAATGTCGACCCTAGCAGATCGAACCAGCGCCCTAGACTAGCGTAGAGGTAAAATAGAAGGCTAGATGAAATTAGAAAGATAAAGGAGGTACACGGACAACATAAAGAGATAACACTATTTGTAACATCGGTTTCTTCAGGAAGTTTGTTACAAACATTGCAAATCCAGGCTCCAGCATGTTTTGTTTGTCTAGTTTTACTGGATTGTTTTAGGTTCAGTAATTTACCATCCATCCTTATCAGAGTTGATTAAAATCAAACGAGACAGAAGGTTGTGGATTTGATATGACTACCAACTAAAAACGACTTGTACATTAAGAAGAAGAATTTCCCATCCATGACCTAACGATCGACTGTCGACACCATTGCAGAAATCAACACAAAACTAGTCTGCTGCTAAATCATATGCAGATAAAATCAAATCTGGTACTTTGGAATTATGAAGCGGGCTTACAACAGCTATGCGTAATGGTATGTTCTGTGGAATGTCTTATCGCGGACCTACCCAGACTGCAGGATTATCCCATGCTGTATCTGTAACGGGTACCCTAATATAACATCTAAAGAGATTGAACGGGGTATCTAGAATTGTCACGGTTGGTTTGCCATCCAGGGTAGGCTTCTTTCTCACGGGCGGTTAAACATTCAAGCAGCTGGAGGCTGCTTATCTGACTGATAAGCTGCTAAGCCAGGTAATCAAGACATACATTTCATGTCCAGATGTGGCATTTAACCCACTACCACGCGCGGTCAGCAGGACTGCACTAGCCACTGCGCCATCCCGGCCTGATGATACGGTTGTTAGATAAAACTGATTCGGTCAGCGACAGCACCGGTGCCCGCTTGGCTTGTTAAGTAACTGCCAAAGAAGTCAGAACTAGATGCTTCTTTTTCTTTGCGTTCGCTGTTAACTGTGGCAGAAAGTTTTGGTTGTTCGCCTACCTATGAACTGCAGACCTGTCCCAGAACTTGAATGTTGCGTGCCCATCCGTTTTACAGATCTGACTCCTTTGTGCAGATTGTAGGTTTTCTTCCTCTCAGGCAAATGTGCTTCAACTGAAGGAAGCTTCCAGTTAATCGACTCTTACGACATGCTTTCGGGTAGGCAGTGGGTATATTCTTGATTTCCCCCACAGTAGTGCTTCGGTTCCCAGACAGGGAACAAGGAAAAGATTCAATAGAATCAGATGAAAGAATGACTGTGCAGACGAGAAGTAAATCTTGTGGGCTTTACAAAACTACAACCACGAACAAAGATATTATGTAATTTCTCTAACGTGAACAGAGTACATTTATTTGTTTTACCAATCGACCGATCAGCCGCCAACTATTCATACTCGGTTCATTATAGACCCCATTAATCTCTGCTAATTGATCACATACACAGACAGGCGCCCGCGTATACACACAGACGCGCGCAGATAGATATTGCATTTCACAGAGTTTGCTATAGGCGTTCACTTCACAGAAGTTCAAAGATAGCATCATATGCCAGCTTTCAGACACTTTTATGTACTTTTCTCGTTAAAGTCCCCCTCTGCACTCACTCCCCCTCTGTTTTCTCACCTACTCTGTTTTCTCACACACTCTATTTTCTCACACTTTGTTTTCTCACATACTCTGTTTTCTCACCTACTTTGTTTTCTCACACTCTGTTTTCTCACATACTCTATTTTCTCACATACTCTGTTTTCTCACAGACTCTGTTTTCTCACGTACTCTGTTTTCTCACATACTCTGTTTTCTCACAGACTCTGTTTTCTCACGTACTCTGTTTTCTCACATACTCTGTTTTCTCACATACTCTGTACCTCTACAGCACTCTCCACCTTTTGATCTAAACTCGTTCTCCCTTCCTCTCATCTCTTTCTCATCCATTCTGTCTCTTTCTGTCTCTGTTGGCATTGCAGAGTGTTTTAAAATTGGAGCAAGTTAATACGTGACATTGTTGGCTTGTTGGATTCTCGTTTCTCTCTCTAAGTGTATCTATTTTACTCTTCTGTGTGCAGTTTTCGATCGTGTGAAAATATTGTTCAAGATCTGTCTACAAATATCGTCTCATAGTTTCATTACACCACGTCTCGTTGAGTCACCAGTTGCTGTTTATTGTTTGATCAATTGATAAATCAATCAGGTGCCATCTCTGCAATGATGGTTGGCTGCAGTGGATCTTAAAAAAAACGCCCTGTCTTTTGTCTTGGTGCACACTTTCTCAGGTTGCTGTTCGTCTATTTCTTGATGTTGTCCTTCTTCCAATTGCAACGTTACCCACCTAATCATCTCCTGTCCTCGACCTTTCCACCCAGTACAGTTTTTGAAAGCGTGTTATGTCATTTAATGTGGCCAACATATTTCATTTGTTTGACTTTTTTTTTTCATTTCTTTCAAATTTGTTGTTGTTGTTGTTGTTGCATACGCAGTCTTTCCAGATCCCCTGTATTTGATTGTATTTGTTTGATCACTCTTTCAAATTCTGTAGGTAACATACAATGCACTTGATGTTTGCATGTTTGAGACCTGTTCATTCAGTTAAATTCGGCGAACAGGTCTCTCTTGGTATGCCTCTTCTCTTTTTCTTTAACACACAGCCCTAAACTTTCGCGTTAGAACTGCCGAAAGATCTTGTTACATGTCCTACCATTGAATTTTCTGTCTTACCGTCTTTAAACGAGGTTTATAGTTTACAATGTGCTGCTGATGATACGGTTTAATGTATCATTTATGATGTGGTATCTGAAAATATACCCATGATCGTTTGAAAAGATGTCATGTACCATGCATACATTTTCCTGTGAAGTTCCGATGTTAATGCCCAAGTTTCCCAGCCGTGTGCAAAGACCAGCTCTAAAATCACTAGGCAATTTTCAGATCAGGAGCATCTCATGGATTGTCTGTCCAGGAAATTCAGGTGTGCGAGGCAACGAGCAGGCTGACAGATTAGCTGTTGCCGCTCTTCTGAGCAGTGAGCTACTTTATGATAAGAGGACGTATCGAAGGCTCTCTGGGATCAAATGGACAGTGCAGTAGACCATAAAGAAAATCCCTTCACTGAAAGACTAATTCAAAAGGGGGACTAATTCAACAGGGGGCGAGATCAGGGTCTGGGAGGTATTCAACATTGAGGTAGAATCACTACAAGACGTTTTAATCCAGTTGTAACGGTCATATTGAGAATGCCAGCTCTTTGTTAGCTACCGAAGAAGGGGACGGAGCACGTGTGGTAATGTCCGGAGTTCAGTTAGCCAAATTCTCGATTGATTTATTCCTAGTGCTCTAAGACACACACGGCATGATTATGTAAAGTATTACAGAAAGAACAACACGCACCTCTCTCTCTCTCTTTCTCTCTCTCTCTCTCTCTCTCTCTCTCTCTCTCTCTCTCTCTCTCTCTCTCTCTCTCTCTCTCTCTCAAGATGTTTCTGTTAACTTTGTGTGTGCGTGCACGCGTATGTGTGTTTATGTGTTTCTGTAAGTGCACAATCGGCAGTGAGAGAGAGAGAAAGAGAGAGAGAGAGAGAGAGAGAGAGAGAGAGAGAGAGAGAGAGAGAGAGAGAGAGAGAGAGAGAGAGAGAGAGAGAGAGAGAGAGAGAGAGAGCGCAGCCTATAATCTAACACATCTGTAAATATATTTGCTGCCAAGTATTTCGGATACCAACTTTTCAATGATGTTAGAAGTCATCAGCCATCTTTAAATATATATAAGTCAGCATCATTATCATCATCAATTTCCACTTCAGCTGTTAAGCGGCGTGAGGAGGAACAGTTTGCGATCCATTGCATGATGTACAGTCATGTCTATTGCTCTTCCGTGTCGATTTAGAAGCTCTTTAATGTCATCAATCCATGTTCTCCTAGGGCGGCCTCTTGTTTTCCCTTTGACTCTTGATTTTTAACGACTGCGTTAGTAGTTGTTCTGACTGCATTCTTACTAAATGACAAAACCATTTTATCTTCTATTTCCCAATCAGTTTGCTTCATGGTGTTCGTAAGGTCTGTCTGATAATTTCATTTCTAACTTTGTCTCAGATGGTTAAGTTGGCCATTTTTCTCATCCATCTCATTTCACATGTTTTAATTCTACGTAGGTCAGTCTTTGATAATGTCCAGGTCTGGCACTGGTGGCCCAGTGGTGGTATGGATATGCTGTTTATAATCTGTTTCTTGGCGGTCATACTTGTGTTTGGATTTCTTAAAAACGGTTGCTATGTAAGTGCATTGACTCGTTGGCATCTTGTTTCTGTTTCCCGATCCATTCTTCCGTCGTCCGAGAATATACTTCCTAGATATTTAAATTGCTTGATATGGTTCGGACAAGTACCACTCGACCCGATATATAACGGACTATGAATTCTACTTGCATTATTTCAGTTTTAGTCTTTTTTTTTAATTTTCGTAATATTATATATCTTCTATCTGTTCAAATAGTCTTGCAGTACTATATTAGTACACTAATTCGAATATCATGCTATTTAAAGACTTTAACCAGAAAGAGAAGAGATCGAGTGAGAAACGATGTGATTACAAGGACTATTGGAACCATACCCATCGTTAAATTTATTTAGAAGCAAAGAATGAAATGGTTTGGTCACCTAATGAGAATGGAACCAACGATGCCAGCATCAAGAGCATACAACATGAAAATCGAAACACCAAGAGCAAGGGGAAGACCAAGAAGAGGATGGATTGAAGGAGTCACGGACAACTTGAAACTTCATAACATTACGGCATATGAAGCGACTGAGCGCGCCCTGACTCGGTTGCCGATCATCTGATAGACTGCGACGCCTAGCGGCACAAGCAGATTTTGACAAAAGAAGAAGAAAGAACCAGAAAGAAACGAAACAAAAAGTTTAGCGAAAGATACCTAAAGCCTCGAAAATATGACATAGCACTATAACGACGTCACTGAGGCAGCGTCTTTCATGCAACCTTCGATTGTCTTTTAGCGTCCACTGCCGTACAGCCTCACACTTCCCTTCACTGATAATATCTGCATCTATTTCTGAAAGCCTCCCCGAAGCTGCGGTTTCCGCCCCATCAATCTGTTTACCAAAGCAGGCGTCAGGAGTCCCCATGGATCTTATCTTGGTTCCAAATATGGGCTGAGATGGAAATCGCTACCTCCCACACAAGAGAGTTGAAGGGAAACGTCTGTACTCTCCAGAGACGCCGTCATGTTTGTGCTCACTGCAATAACAATGTCAACGTTTTCATAAATATCAATCAGCAGCACTCTCAGAAACCGTTTCTCAAGGGCAAGAGAGTTGGCGTGTAGAAGGGCGCTGCGTCAAAATGGTCAGCACGTAGCCTGTCTCTCTGGAGTCGGGACTTGTTTTTTTAATTGACCGGGACTGTTCTTTGTCTTTTTTCGCTTCCTCTTTTCCCGCTTCGGAGGTCAAGGGAGAGAATATCTGCTTGCTATTGTGGCTGCCTCCACCGTAGACACAACGTCTTGTACTTTCTCTGATGTTATCTTTCCATCTGGTTCCTGGTCTACATTGTGCCCTACGTGCTTTTCCTCTTTTTCTGTATGCCTTGTATAGTATGGCTTCAGAGAGCATTTACTCTTAATGGCCAAACCATTATATTTTCTATCTTTGTCTCTTTAAACCTCCTATTTGACTTTATTTCTTCTGGCCATTCCTGCAGCCCTACCCATCTCATTTCCCTGGTTACTACTTTGTCTTTTGGTTGTTGTCAGTGGACAAGTCTGGCACTGGTAGCAGAGAGCTCGAATGAATATGCTTTTCATGAAATGTTTCTTTGTGTTCATCGGGACTGTCTCGTACTGTAAGACAAGGACTCTACCTAGACTAGAATGAAAGGAAATCTGTGAGAAGTAAATGCGTCCAGCATATACTGACCGTGTCCAGTACTGACAAGAATATAAACAGACGGGTTAGCAAAACTTTGACAAAGCGACAATGCGCCCCCAGTCCGTCATATAAATCTGTTTACTTTTACTTACTGAAATCACCGTGTGGGTTCCGGGGCTATGGGGGGGGGGGGGGGTGAAAGGACACACTGCCATATAGCAAGCATGTCGTAAAGGTGCCAGCAAACCATCGCCATGGTCTGTGAGTCTCATCCCTCCTCATACTGCAATATAAAACACTATCGTCTAGAAAGACGGAAAGATGGTAAGATAATCGTAAAAGGCGACTATTAAAAAAAACTAAGATTCAAGTTCTGGAGCAGGACCAAAGTCCAAAAGTGGTCGAACAGCCAGAACTTACAGCGGTTTAAAGACGATGAACGCGAAAAAAAAGAGATTTTAATTCTAAAAAAAAAAAAAAATCTTTTTAAAGAAAAGAAAAAAAAAACGTTGAGGAACACATGGAGGAACACATGGAGGAACACATGGTGGAACACATGGTGGAACACATGGAGGAACACATGGAGGAACACATGGAGGAACACATGGTGGAACACATGGAGGAACACATGGTGGAACACATGGTGGAACACATGGTGGAACACATGGAGGAACACATGGAGAAACACATGGTGGAACACATGGTGGAACACATGGTGGAACACATGGTGGAACACATGGATTACCACATGGTGGAACACATGGAGGAACACATGGTGGAACACATGGAGGAACACATGATGGAACACATGATGGAACACATGGAGGAACACATGGTGGAACACATGGAGGAACACATGGTGGAACACATGGAGGAACACATGGTGGAACACATGGAGGAACACATGGTGGAACACATAGAGGAACACATGGAGGAACACATGGTGGAACACATGGAGGAACACATGGAGGAACACATGGTGGAACACATGGAGGAACACATGAAGGAACACATGGAGGCACATATGGAGGAACACATGGAGGAACACATGGAGGAACACATGGAGGAACACATGGAGGAACAAATGAAGGAACACATGGACGAACACATGAAGGAACACATGGTGGAACACATGGTGGAACACATGGTGGAACACCTGGAGGAACACATGGAGGAACACATGGTGGAACACATGGTGGAACACATGGTGGAACACATGGAGGAACACATGGAGGAACACATGGTGGAACAAATGAAGGAACACATGGTGGAACACATGGTGGAACACATGGTGGAACACATGGAGGAACACATGGTGGAACACATGGTGGAATACATGGTGGAACACATGGTGGAACATGGTGGAACACATGGTGGAACACATGGAGGAACACATGGTGGAACACATGGTGGAACACATGGTGGAACACATGGAGGAACACACGGTGGAACACATGGTGGAACACATGGAGGAACACATGGAGGAACACATGGAGGAACACATGGTGGAACACGTGGTGGAACACGTGGTGGAACACATGGAGGAACACATGGAGGAACACATGGTGGAACACATGGTGGAACACATGGAGAAACACATGGAGGAACACATGGAGGAACACATGGAGGAACACATGAAGGAACACATGGAAGAACACATTGCATAAACTTGACTGAGAAGCAAAGGATCCAATTGTTCCGTCATCTTGTTAGTGTCAGCCACACACCAGCTGCCAGCCCAGATACCACACCTCAAATGCTTGTGATGTGAGAGCAAAGCGGTATCCCATGAGGTTATAGATAGATAACATCAAAAACATTCACACTGAATGATAACTGCTCGGCTACCTTCTCCAGTCCTTTACGTCACACTGGTCCTCTACCCGACGTTTGGCCTCAGATAGTGCAAGCTAGTAATGAGGATGAATACGACGACGACTGTGAAAAATATATTTCTTCTTCTTCGCGTTGACCAGCTGTAAAGTCCGGCCCAATGTCCTGTTTGTTTATCCACTTCTGATCTTTAGTTTTGTTGCAGAACTTGAGTTTAGCGTGCTCATGCGTTTTACAAATCTAGCTTATTTGTATGAAGACTACAGGTTCTTTGTCTCAGGGAGAAGCACTCCGACTTGCAAGGAAGACCCTTAACTAGTCGACTATCACGATACATATAAAAGTCGCTGGAGTCACATAGTTTTAGGAATTGCATTCAAGAAGCATCATCGTGGAGCAGCTCCTTTGCAGAAGGTTGCTCCATCAATCCCTTATGACAGAAGCTCGGTTCCTCGCCAGCTCATCCGCCTCCTGCACTTTCCTGCCTAAGAGGTCGGTTATCTAGGGTGCCCACCTTTGTGCTGGTCGGTCCCTGCTTCTCTCTAATGGCAACATGCTCTCTATTGCTGTTCTCCCCAAGCCACTGCACCGTTTGACATGGCCACATCATTTCAATGTCCAAGAAAAGATTCTATAACCAGCTACGTTTTCTCGATGTTCAGATCTCTTAAAATGGCAAATTGTTTCTTCTTTCTGCTTCTTGATCTACTCTATGGTATTCCATGCATCTCTCTGTAGAATATGAACTCAAGAGCTCCGACTGACTGACTGACTTTCTACCCCGCCAGGACATCACACAAACGATAAACACCCAATGACACAACGTGCCACCATGTGGGTGAGGATCATCGTGGAGAGGTTCCAGAAACCGCTTTCAGCTTTTAGACCATATCTATGGCCAGGCTATATTGCGGCCCCTGGCAAAAGCCAGAGTAGGGCTTCAAATAACAAAAAATTGCACCCTAAAAAGGACGGGAAGTAGTATGAACACATATTCTCAAGAGCTCCGATTTTCTTTCATTCCCAGTATTGGAGAGATAGTTATAAAAGAATGCATCACAGAATCACAATGCACTTGTTGACTCTTTGTCCTCCTGAAAAGATAGCGCATGACGTTGCGTGGATAATAGTGTCGTCCAGTATAGCAGCTCGAGTCATTGTTAACTTGGACCAAGGATGCCGGGAATTGATAGCTGGTGAAACTGAGCCAGCGGTACCAGGGCTGATCAATGCAAATTCACGCGAAGGGGACATCATTATAGACACAGGCAGGTCTGTAGTGATAGGTGAAAAGAGTGGGTGGGATTTTTATTTGTTGTTGTTGCCAAATTTAATAGACACTGTTTGAAAACAGTCAGCGTTGCGTATAACGTCACAACACCCACTATGAGAATGGAGGTGGAGACGGCAACAGCAGCTTTCCTATGGCTTCCCACGCTTAGAGTGGCTTGTATTATTTGAAAAGATCCAGATCTGGCGCATATCGTGGATTTTTTGGTCCAGGATATTCAGATGTGCGAGGCAACGAGCAGGCGGATAGATTGGCTGCTGCCGCTCTTCTAGACGGTGAGTTGATATGAGTCACTCCGGACGCTGTCAACGGGGGCCCTAATATAACATAACGTTTTAAAAGGGTTTCTGGAACTTGTGCAAGGGGGATTCCCTTCCAAATGGTGACATTTTAAATCACCTGCTTTTTATCCCTCTTTGTGTGCTGCTGGGGTTGAACGTCACTCACTAACTTTATCCCAAGTACTCGCAATCTCAGTAGTGATGTCGACACACCACTCCCAACAACCTCAGGTTGTCCTATCTCTCTAAGGTAGCTGTTCCCAACCTGTGGCTCGCGACCCCTTTTTTGTGTCTGGGTCGAACGACACTTTCACAGGGGTCCCTAAAGACCATGGTAAAACAAATATTTATTGAAGTTAAGAAGTAGCAACGAAAATAATTGTATGGTTGTGGGCCGGCACAACATTAGGACCTATACTAAAGGGTCGCTGCAATAGAAATGTTCAGCACCACTGCTCTAAGTGCATTAATTATGTGGACCGTGTCTTCACGAGGGCCGTTTGCAGCTCATTTAGAGCCGACCAGTCTGTCCGCTCTTTCCTTGCCAACAGCAAGTGTAGACAAAAAAGTGAAGGACCCTTTTCCACGCCTTTAGGCGTATAGGGCATGTAGGGCTAGACATATTATTTTATAGACTAATCGGCACAAGATGGGTGATGTGGTCAGCATCACGCCGGCCGCCTCTACTTCCCAGGACTGCATCCGGTACCCATTCACGGCTGGGTCGACCTAGGAGCCAAGGTCATTTTTTTTAAAAGTCCGGCTTCGCCAAGGAGCGAACCCACGACCTTCCGATCCGCGGCGAGCGTCTAGCTGCTTCGCCACGGCGACTTCCAACAAGTGTAACCTGGGACAAACATGATAGTACCATCATCCATGGGGTAATTTTGTAATAACTCAGTCCACTGTCTGTGTAAGGAGTTTGCCTGATCTCGGCGGAGCATGCTCATAGAATCACTCAGTACACACTCGGGGGAATAACACTGTGATTGCAGGCACACGGAGGCTCGTATCACCCCACCACCTTCATCGCCAGGCTGCTAGTAAGTAAGTCATAGAGAGATTATTATTATTACCAGGCATTAAACGTTGGATGGAGAATCGAGACTATAGCACTCATGGCATTGCTGCAAGTGCTCTGTCTCCATTTTCAGCAGCAAGCGCAGAGTTCCAATTCCCACGACACCAGTAACAGTTCGATTGTATCTTCATCCCGCCTGTCCCTTGAGCCTTAAGCATCAGCCAGATTCCCTGGTTTCTCCTGGAAGCACAATTTATCCCCAAATTACCAGACACTTGAACAACAAACGTAGCTTAGACCCTTTCAGCCCCTATTTCCCAGAAAATGTGTTAGAAGGCTGGGGCCCCCTTCCCCAGTGTAGTTTTTTTTTAGACCTCTGCTAAAGCCAGTTTCAATTTGATGTCCTTCTCTCGTTTCGTCTTGTCACTAAGTAAGAGCCAACGTATTAACAGTTCTAACAGATAAGATTAAAAAAAAAAAGTACAGTACTAACACAAACATATTGTTAAGAAGTACCGCAAGCATCTGATTCAAAGATTGAGCATAGTTGTATGAACCATGGCCAAACTTTAAAGTTTGGCCATGTATGAACACCCACGTCGTCGCCAATGAAATCAATAGAGGAAGAACCGTGGCAACACACGCGAGAGCTCCAAGAATGACGCCAGCCTTCTGGCTACTGGCACGGTCCCCGGACTGCAATTCTTCACCAACGGTCTCCGCGCACGGCTCCGGAAACTTCAACAGATTAGTCGGAATTCCTCTCTTGGAGACGAACTCACACAATGACAATGCATGAACTATCGCTAAAGGAAAATATATTTCATTCACATCGCCCGTCATGTTGTGTGAATTTTCTGTGAAATATTTTAGTAAGAAAAGGATAATTGTATGCCAACTTAGAACTAGACTCGACATATTTGCACACATACACATATCTATTGGTTAACACTTGGAAATTATCAAAACATATTGTTTTAAACTGTTTGGATTTATATGAAGTTATTAAGGCACACGTCATTATTTCATTTATACTGACATAATTATTGCTTGGTAATAAAGATTATAGTTGCGATCGATAAAACGGAGTTACTAGTTGTTGCAACAACTGAATATTCCAAGGGATGCAGTGCAATGCATTAATTCTGGCATTTGTTAAACAATGTTGTAGTTGCTACGCCATTCAGGATATAAGAAAAGCAAAGAGTTAATCTGTTTCTGAGTCTGTCTGTCCTATGGCTGGAAAGGGAAAACAGAACAGAGAAGCAAGAATATTTTTTTTCGGAGACATCTTAGCTGGCCATTAATATCTGAGGACAGTCAATGTCACAAGAACCATTTGAAAAGCTATATTGTTGGTTGAATACTACAACGAGAATATTGGATAAAGTCAGCACAAACTAGCAATAACAATAACTTGTCCTGCCACAGCGTTTGTTACCATAGAGCAGCGCTAAGTTTTGTGGAATTACTTCAACAGAGACAACTCAGATTTCTTGTTGTTGTTGTTGTTGTTGTTGTTGTCAGCACTAAGGAGTTACAGCAAACGAGCTCATTTCTACCGAATTTGCTTCATTATTTCCATGTTAATTTTCTGGAAGTTGAGTACCACAAATCAAAAGTGGTGAACTAATTTACTGTTGCACCGTAGAAATCCTTAACAAAAAGCGCACAAGTCCAGAAGGTAATTCAACATAAAAAAATTAAATACAAAATTGCCGCCCTCGTTAAGGATTTACATAAAATCGAATACAATTTTCAACACGCGGATTTTACACTTTCCAAATCGATATCTTTCTTGCACGACATTGGCATTTACTGAGGATTATTAGTGAATATCACAGCGGTGTCGATTACATACTTCGGACTGATTGCGCTACACCGACACGTCGGATATTCGTGGATTCTTCCGAACTCGACTCGCCACATTTGACAATCATTTGATTGCGGTCAAAACAGCAGCCAACTTGTGCGGTGCTTCCACTTTTTGGTGCCGTCACTGACGTCTGCAAACATGCCTGTCACAGGTAAACAAGATATTCCTTAATAAAACTTTATACTCATTAATTAGCACTTTAATTTATTCAGTTGGAATATTTGATCTAAAGTCTTGGAGTAAAGACACATCTTGCGGATAAGGACCATCACGCCCCCCCCCCCACCACCTCTTTGTAATGTTCTATCACAATCATTAGGGTAAATACTCCCCGTTGGGTTCCAGGGTCCCATTGTGGGGACAAGATTAGACCTACTGCCTACCAAAAAGCATGTCGTAAGAGTCGACTAATTGGGAGCTTCCTTCAAAGTCTGAGTACATCTACCTGATAGACAAGGAACCAACAGTCTGCATGCAAAAGTGTCAGATCTGTAACATGGTTGTGCACGCAACACTCAGTGTCTGGAACAGGACAAGAGACCAAAAGTGGACGAACAACCAGAACCTTGAGCCGGAGTTTACA
The DNA here is from genome assembly GCA_905116865.2 of Candidula unifasciata. Classification (NCBI taxonomy): domain Eukaryota; kingdom Metazoa; phylum Mollusca; class Gastropoda; order Stylommatophora; family Geomitridae; genus Candidula; species Candidula unifasciata. Next base: position 194,250 of record CAJHNH020005835.1, on the reverse strand, counting down.
GCTGGTGAACGCAAAATAGAAAGACGATTAGGGTAAATACAACTATTGGTAGGTCACGCTTAAAAAATATGACATAAACAAGGTGTGAATATTTGTTTTTCTATTGGCACCATAAGAAATCATGGCCGTAATGTTCTCGACATTTCGGTTGTTTGAAAGTCCTAGTGTCAAATACACTGTTACTTCAGGTGACAAACCTAATTCGTTCTTTGATTCCGTTCTTGAACCGAAATGTTTGCGAGCCCAAGCAATTTTCTCATTGAATCAATGTAAATCTTCTTATCCGTTCGACCCCCCCCCCCCTTTTTTTTACAACACCACGGAACATTTGTTTGATTAAAAAAAAAAATTTCTATTCATGTGTGACAAAATTAAAAAAATAAAACTTGACCTTTGTGGTAGATAGCTAGGAGGAGGAGAGTAAGAGCACTCCTTCAAAGGAAAGTACCATTACATAACAACGTCAGACAAATGTGTTTTTTTTCCTTGTGTTTTTTTTCTCTTGTTTATATGCTGGGAAATAGCTTGATTGCTGGCTCAGTGGCTAACAATAGATATGTTGTTATTGCTACTAACATTGAAGACCTTTGCTCTGTTAACATCGTCACTCCAGTAACTACATCAACCATGCAGCTTTGTTCTTTAGATAGTACAGATCGTAGGTTTAGACATCTTTAGATAGTACAGATCGTAGGTTTAGAACTCTTTAGATAGTACAGATCGTAGGTTTAGACATCTTTAGATAGTACAGATCGTAGGTTTAGACATCTTTAGATAGTACAGATCGTAGGTTTAGACATCTTTAGATAGTACAGATCGTAGGTTTAGACATCTTTAGAAAGTACAGATCGTAGGTTTAGACATCTTTAGATAGTACAGATCGTAGGTTAAGACATCTTTAGATAGTACAGATCGTAGGTTTAGACATCTTTAGATAGTACAGATCGTAGGTTTAGACATCTTTAGATAGTACAGATCGTAGGTTTAGACATCTTTAGATAGTACAGATCGTAGGTTTAGACATCTTTAGATAGTACAGATCGTAGGTTTAGACATCTTTAGATAGTAGAGATCGTAGGTTTAGACATCTTTAGATAGTACAGATCGTAGGTTTAGACATCTTTAGATAGTACAGATCGTAGGTTTAGACATCTTTAGATAGTACAGATCGTAGGTTTAGACATCTTTAGATAGTACAGATCGTAGGTTTTAGACATCTTTAGATAGTACAGATCGTAGGTTTAGACATCTTTAGATAGTACAGATCGTAGGTTTAGACATCTTTAGATAGTACAGATCGTAGGTTTAGACATCTTTAGATAGTACAGATCGTAGGTTTAGACATGTTTAGATAGTACAGATGGTAGGTTTAGACATGTCGTACTGCTTGTGGAGATCAGAAACACGAACGCTTGTCTCATGTTTAGTTATTTCCTCCTCCGTGCCTTCTGTCATACGCCAAGGTATTTCCATCACTGTCACGGACACTTGACGCTCTCTTAGCTGCCATCTTGAGTGTTAATTTAATGCACACACAAACGTGTCTCAAGACCAAGACAACGGCAATGTTTACAGCGTGCACAACTGAGTGCTGATGATGCTGTTCGTTAACCGAAACATGGTGCCGAAGCCATGTTTGTGCTTTCGCGAGGCTAGGCATTGATCGCGGGTCGAGACAGTATTTGTAAGGAAATTGTGTCCGTGGACCGAATTGTTCGTAAAGAGAGGCGTTCGCGATCAAAGGTTCACCTGTGTATCAATACTGTATGCTTTCTGTCTGATATCTTGCTGATTGCCTGCATTATCTCGATCTATCATGACTGGCTTTTTCAACATTGCTACTCCAGGAGGCGCGTAAACCTAGAGATTTATGCATTATGAGGCACCCCCCCCCCCCTTTTCTCTTTTCCCATTAAAAAAAAATTGCGACTGAAACCGCCGCCCCCCCCCCCCCTCTCACCGCACAAAGACAATTTGCAAGGGAGCTAACTGCTGCTCCCAACCATGTAGAGACGTTTACTTTGTTAGAAGTTCACTCAGCAAAGTCGACATCTGTGGCTTAGACGCCGCTAACGCGCTTTGTAATTCCCGGGTTCGACCCCAGCTGCGGACGATTTGGCAGCAGATATTTGGGTTTCGACAGTTGTATCGACAGATGACGCTTCAGAGAGCAATACAAAGTACTGAGAGTAAAGATGCCCCACAAACAGCCCAGATATGCTGGGCTGGGCTGGGCAGGTCGGGGTGTTAGTTCTGCAGCACCCTCTCAAGTGAGGATGCGCAACTGACTTAACATGATAATGTTGGCGATAATAATAATAATTATTATAATAATTATAAATAAATAAATAATAATTACCCTATGATAGATGATAATTTTTATTAGAAAAGGACTGTGAATATAGTGTAACTCCAATATTTGCCATTAATCCGTCGCTGAGGGTAGAATGAAAATCAAAAAGGACGAATTTTAAACGACTTCTTGCCATAGGAGTGAAATAGAAACAGTTTCATCGTTCTGGGACGAAAATTTCGCCCATCTATTCTTTAACCCAAAAATGTCACTTGAAAGTCGATGGGAAATCGTTACAAATACATGTTAATTACACATTAACCACTGTAATTGTTATTGTTGAGTTTTTATGACAAAGATTCACTTGTCCTGATGACGTAAATATACGGTAGCCTACAAAAATACACACACACACACACACACACACACACACACACACACACACACGAAACATTTTGAAAATGAATGTAACTTTTGGATACAAAAGTAAATAGCTATTGTTTGGAAGTTGAGTAACCTTCCATTATGAAATCAGGCTATCCCACTCCTTGGAGTTCATGTCCTGGTGATTCGTTAGCATTTTCAATTTTTATTTTTATTTTCTGAAAGTGTCGAAATACTTTGTGATCCGCATCAAATCAATTGACTGATACACTGATGAACTAGTTTGTGATTATAGTGATATTTGTGTGCCTGTTTATCGACGAAAACATGCATTTTTGCTCAGGGAGACAGCCATTCTTTAATTTCAGCATTTGGAACTGGTCCGTTATCTTTTTTTTTAAACAAGTCAGAGGAAGGATTGACTTTTCGGTTGAATACTTACTTAGTCGCTCTTCTTCTACCTTGGGGTGTAGAGTTTTGCCGGAGAGATCGCCAGACGTCTCTATCAGCAGTTTTCTTTTTGGCTTAGTTTCATTCCAGGCCTCTGTCAGTTAGGGATTGTCGGATGTTGCTTTCGCAGCGCACCCTGCGTCGTCCTGGAGCTCTTGTTCCCTTTTTCTTAGCCTCCTATGCCTGCCATGGCGGCCGATTTTCTCCAATTTTGTATGCACGTACGTCAAAACCATCGTAACTGTGACTGATTACTTAGGTTTGTAAGGACTGGGTATCAAGATCTTGACGTATTGTATGACTACGGACTTTGTCCTTTCTTGTCAATTGGACAGCCTTTCTTGGATATCTCAATTCTAAGGCATGAAGCTGACTTCTGTGAGCTGTTGTCCGGTTGAATATCAAACACACACTTCAACGAAAAAAATAGGACTAACTTTAAAAAAAAAATGGCATTGACGAATATTTGAGTTCCACTGTACCAGACCCCCCCTCCCCCCCCCTTCCCCTTTTTACCCCCTCTGTTACACCCCTTCCATGGACTTACCAAGGTGCTAGAATCTCTACCATAGTCTATAAGATATTGAGTTTAACTGAGTTAGGATCTAGATTATCCTGACGGCACTCCAGGCAAGTCTAAAGGTGCTCACACTCCACTCTCAACATATGCACCAGCGTCGTCTAATAATGCGAGTGGTTTTCTGGGAGACAATTCTTCTCTCACGTCTGGTGCCTTTCGTGCGTGACTGTGCTAATCTCAACTCCAAATTCACGTACTCATAGCAACCGTGTCGACCCACAGCCTCCACAATCCACGGATTGTCCTTTCTTACTGTGAATGGTACTGACAAAAACGGTTTAACCGGAAAACCGTGACAGACAATCTACCCTCACCCACACAGGACTGTAAGTGTCGCCAAGCAGCTGTCTCTGTCACTAGTGCCCAGTTTTAGTTTTTAATAGGTTGAACAGGATGTCTGAATTTGTTTCGTGAACTTGTCGCCCAACTGAGAGTTTGTAATATCAGGGTAGTCAAATCTTCAAGTTGCAACCTTGGGGGGAAGACAAGGGAATTAAATCATAGGCATTATGTTATCATGACAAAGTAATAGGGTGTTATGGCTGCTCAATGGCCAGTCGGTTTCATGTTTAAAGGTTCAAATCCCCATCATAGCGAATTAAAAAAAAAAAATCAGTCTTTGCCTTCCGGGTCAACAGAGCTTACAGTCAACTTCCGGGTCAACAGAGATTACATTTGAACCAGACATTGTCTTTGGCAAATATCACTAGTGTGATGTTGACCTCACCAGCTGTAGACTGCCAACTGATCTAGAAGAGCACAAATGACAGAACCATTTCCACGTCTAAATGTTTGTTGTGCATATAGGGCTAGACCGACGTTTTATAGACCAAGCGGCACCAGGTGGGTGATGTGGTCAACAGCAACAATACACCGGCCGGCTTTACTTCCAATGACTTTACCTGGTACCCATTTAAAGTTTGGTCGACCTGAGAGATCTATAATCAGAGTGTTAACTAGCATCATGTACCTGATTGACTTACATACTGAAAATGACACTTTGCCACTTAGGGCCCACAAACAGACACATAACAACATACAATGGAATATGAGGTCCACACGATTCAAGCATGTATCGCCACTGAACAGCCATGCATTTTGATAGCCCCTGAGGTTTGACAAATGTATCAGTTTCCAACCTCCATAATGAAATAACACAGTGGTTGTTGCAGTTTTTGTGTTTTGGTGTCCATATCTGTTTCTCTCCGTGTAAAGCCAGCTAGACAGAGCAAATACGAGCCAGTCAGCAGGCATGCCACAACAGAGAAAACTGTGGGGGCATGGTGGGGTTGTGAGAAAAAAAAGGGGGGGGGGGGGCTGGGGGTGTGGGTCAAGGAACTTAAACTTTGATCAGTTGCATAATAGTAATAATAATGTTAAACATTTTAATTAACATCATTCTTAATATTATCAGGTTTTTTTTTTTTTCCTAGAAAGAAGATGCCGACACTCACCACAAAGTGTTTATTACAGTAGCGCACAAATAATGATAATAAAACAAAGTAACGGTCCCTTTTCAACGCATTTAGGCTATAAGGCACACAGGGCTAGACCTATAATTTTATAGATCTATCGGCAAAAGAGGGGTGATGTGGTTAGCATCACACCGACCGCCTTTACTTCCCAGGACTGCACCTAGTACCCACTCAAGGCTGGGTCGACCTGAGAGTCAAGGTCATGAAAAAAAAAAAGTCGGATCCCGCTAGGGAGCGAACCCAGGACCTACCGATTCTCACACGAGCGTTTAGCCGCTACGCCAGGGCGACTTCCTTCTAATATCGAACGCTTCACGAATACGACTTGTCATCCTTGTGTAGGAGCCATCATAGAAACAATGATAGCTAACAAAAATTTTTTTACTTAACGCCAGAAAACCCCCCCCCCCCCATATTATTATTATGTGCTGAATAGGGAGGGGTGGGGGGAGGGGGGGGGGTCACATTTTGGAAGTAATATAAACGTATAAACAAATACTAAAAAACAGTCTTTATATTGTGGAAAAGGTGGGGGAGGGGGGGGGGGGGTAGAGGACGCCTGCTGTCTACAAATTACTGGGGGAGCGGATGGCTACTGAGCCCCTGGAAGCCGTCGTGGTGTAGTGGACAGACGCTCGTCGACGGCCGTGGGTTTAGGTCCTGAAAGTCTCACCCACCAAGGGCAGTACACCTGAAGGTGTGCAAGAGAGTCCTTTACTTTACTTTGCTTACTGAGCTCCTCGGCCCCCTCTTTCCCCCAAACAAAATTTCAGTGTGCATAAGGCCCATGTTTCGGCGCCTATGACCGTCATCCGGTCTCTAGGGACGCGCAAGCCAACAGAATACGTCTGCTAACGTACACACTTCCGCACCAGAATACATTTCCAGTCTGTCCGCTAACAACAACTGCGATGTCTGGCAGATAAATGATCCCACTTTCAGCAGTCTTCCCCAGGGAGAAGGTCTCCGTGCTGCAATCCGACCCTGCTCGCTGATGTCCGTATCATAGAGATACTCTGATTTCCTCTTCTCTTTATGTCTATCTGGCTTCCTGGGTGAACACTGTTAACAACTATCTTCTAGTGAAAGGACATTTGTATGAAGGACAAGTCCTGTTTGTCAGCTAGACTTCCTACCGTAGGACCTCAGTGGAGGTGACATTGAAATGATGGCGCATTGAATCAAATCTGTTTCGCTGTTGATAAATAATGTTTGGTGGGTATGTTATGAGTAGGCATATGTTTTATAACATAGTCTTTTTCTATCATTGTCAGAAAACTGATACCACGTTGCTGATAACCTTGATGAAAGCTATCCTGCAGTTCATATCGCCCTCTGTACTATTTAGCTGTTATCCTTATTAAGATTAAAATAAGCCATACTGCTTCTCTATTACCAGGGTACAGCTTAAATGGCGAGTATATGCTTAGCATTTCCATATGCCCCGTTGCAGGGACACATCTCCATGTTTCTTACACAAAAATACGTGAACATATGTTGGTGAAGTCTGTTGTGTCCTGTCCTTAGCCTGAATTTGACACACTGTCACTCTCTAGAGAGGCGATGTTGCGAGACTTGGGAGGAACATGTCGGTGGGAATATTCTGCCGTATTTCCTATAAATGATGGTAGAGCGAATGGAAGACAAGGGAACAATAACTGGGTGACCTGATCAATTAGTGCAAAACAAAGTCGTTGACGAGCACTGAGGAGATTGATGTGATACCCCGCACCATGCTTGGTATATGTAATGGGTAGGAAATCTTGTACGTCAGAAGGGGAAGTGTGGCGTCCGTGGCTTAGGCGTTTGCGAGACCGACTCGTGATCCAGCGTACCGCGATCGAAACCCACTTTTGGCTGCGTGGATTTTTATCGTGGTATGGGGCGTTGCAGGTCGACCCAGCCTCAAATTGGTACCAGGATGGGCTGTCCTGGAGAAATAAAGACAGCCGGCGTAATGCTGACCACATTACCCACCGAGTGCTGATGGTCTGTAAAAATATGGGCGCTTTTCCCATATACCCGATGCGCCTAAAGGCGTGGAAAGGGATCTTTACTTACTTTTTTTTTTTACTAGAAGGGGAGATTGCCCAACGGGACGAGACAAGATTACGTAAGCCAGCTAAGAAAGAATCAGCGGAAAAGCGAGGCCAAAGGGAAAATTCTGAGTCCATTTGAATAAGCGAATGATTACAGAGAATCTCATGAGGAGAAAGGGAACAAGGAAAGGTGGGAATAGTGTGAGACAGCGAGAAGAAGCGGATGGCTGGACTGAGTGAACGCTGAAGTGAATCTGGACGGTTGACAGCGGGAACGAATTTCTGGCGTATGCAGAGAGAAATGGTGCAGCAGACGACAGAAGCATGTTGCTGATCGAAGTTGAGAAGAAATGTTCTCAGTGTTTCAGTAACCAGAGGCAGAAGTGAATGTCAGGTACAAGTTTACTGCTGCTGCAGTAAATAAGGATGACTTTTCTGTTTACAGGGAAATTAAAAGACGAACACTTATCTACGAAAAAGTTTTAAAAAATTAAATATTAAGTAATGTTGGCACCAGGGCTGTGCCGAATATTCGTATTCGGTATTCGGCTGAATACCTGTGTTCGAGTCGAATACGAATATTAGTTACCTTTCACCCGTTTCTGCAAACACTGCGATAGACTGAAATAACTCTTATTACCACAATAGTTGCTGTTGCCTAAGTCTGTCGTAGCGGAGACAACTGCAACCCGGTTACGTGGTACAGCATCTAGTTTTAACATATGGCTGATTGCCTGGACAATCGGTAGGCAGGCCAAACAATTTCTTGATGCCTCAGAGATGTGGTTTTACATAACAATGCTTAAAATACCATGGACAGCCAAAAAAAAAAAGCAACCAAGAGGTTTTGAAAGAGGCGGGAGCCCCAAGACAACTAATCACAGACATCTGAAGGAGACAGTCATTATTTTTCGGCCATGTTATGAGAAGAGGAAAAATGAACATGTGGTGACCACTGGAAAGATCTGTGGACGGAGGGATAGAGGAAAACAACGAGAGAAGATTCTTGACAGTCTTGTTGCATGGCATGGAGGTGTGTCAGCACACGAATTAATACATGCTGTAGGAGAGCGCGAAATGTGGCAAGGCCCACGCCAGTCAGAAAGGCACCTGCTGATGATAATACACTATTCATATTCGTATTCGTATTGGGGCGAATAGTTGGTCCCTCTATTTGTATTTGGCAGAATAATTAAAATTCCTTTTCGGTACAGCCCTAGTTGGCACTGGCGTTGAAGACAGAGTCTAAAGGTGTTGGACCAGATTCTATCAACGATATCAAAGGTATTGTACATGATAGACCGGGATAGAGGAAAACACTGTTAGCCCTATGTGACTATAATGACACAAAAGAAAAATAATGACAATAATGAGGGACTGCAACCAGGAAAGCAATTAATATTATTTAATAATAATAATAATAGGGGAAAACAAGTATGTTTGCCTTCTGTACTCTGGCTTCTATCTCTCTATCAAGTCTTCAAAGCCTTGCGTGTACCTCGTGTATGGCACCGTGTTGCTGTGTTCAGGTTCATAGTGATAGATAGTGCTGTTTTTTCAGTTCACGGTGCTACGTGTTACTTTTTTCCTATTGATTGTGACATGTGCTGTTTTTCAGTGTATGGTGCAAACATCTTGTTATGTCCCTATGTATGACGCCAAATGGTGTTATTTCCCAGTGTATAATGGCAGAAGTAATTTGTTTTCCAGTGTTTGATGCCAGATTTGGTATTTTTCCGGTGTCTAATGCCAGAATTAGGTAATTTTCTGGTGTCTAATGCCAGATTTGGTTAGTTTTTCTCTGTTTCCCAGAAAATTCACGCTGAGTATTCACAAACTGCTTCTCTTCAGAACACAGTCTTACGAATGTGTGTAAACATGAGGAGATTTCGTGTGTGGGCACCAAGCTTTAATCACGTGACTCCTCTGTTTCCAACCAAGAGCATCGTAGAGTCAGTCAGTCAGTCAGTCAGTCAGTCAATCAGTCAGTCAGTCAGTCAGTCAATCAGTCAGTCAGTCAGTGCCTGTCCTTTGCAGAACCGTGCTCCCATAACAACCTCCCAGAAACTTCTCGATCACAAGCAAGATGTCCCGCGTCTGATACACCCATGTGAAGATCATCCGCCACATCCTGCACCCATCTTCTCTTTGGCCTTCCTCTTCCTCTCTTCCCATGCATATACCCCTCCATTATTGTTCTCTCTTAACTTTCGTGACGATTCAAATGACAAAAAGATTTGGTTTCTGTGTTTTATCGTCTTTAATAGCCAACCTTCTTCAGTATTCAGTTCTTAAAGCATGGATACATTTCTTCTTTTCTTTACCCATGATATTCTTAGAACCCGTCTATAATAATTATATTTATCAGCAGTTCAGCTTGGTTAGTAAGTGTCCATGTCTCACAGGCGTAAGTTGCAATGGGAAAGATGCATAGTCTTAGAAATCTAATTTTTGTAGTTCTGTCTGTCCCACTCCATAATTTATTCAGTTGTTTTAGTCTTTGAAGAGCAACTGATAGTTGCCGTTTAATTTCCTTCATTGTGTCACCATCATTGGTAATTAATGACCCAAGATATTCAAAATTTTCACCAACCTTCAATCTTTCCTCCTTAACATACATTTTTTTTCTCCATAGTAGTTTTATCTGAATCTTGTTGTTGTTGTTGCTTTATTAAGATATAATTTCAGATTTTCCCTATATTTTTTAGCTGGTTATTAGTTTTCTATACGTCTGTGATGTAAACAGCAACACTGTTTTGTCGGCAAATCAGATCTCTGGTATTTCTCATGATATTTTCGGTGTACAGGTTAAACAAATAGGCGGACAGCACACAGCAGTGACGGTCTTCTTGCTTGATGTCAAACCAGTCTGATCTCGCCTTTTATTCTAACCGCTGCTTGTTGGTCTAGATAGAGCTTTGTTATGAGGTGTATGGCCTGTGATGGAAAGCCCATATTTCTCATGATTTCCCAAAGTTTATGATGGTGTACGCAGTCAAATGCCTTTAAATAATCCACAAAACATGAACATAGGTTTACATTAAAGTCTCTGGACTTCTCTATAATCAAACGCAAGTTAAGGATGTGATCTCTTGTTCCTCTTCCTTGGTTAAATCGAACTTGAGCCACCTTAATCTCTTCTCCCATTTTCTTACAAAATCTTCCCATACCCAAAACATTGTGGCTCCAGCGACGATCTCATGAGATCTCCCGAACACCCGAATCGGAGTCGGAATGCCAGAGTCTGAAACCGAATCCTGGACATTCGGAACACGATGTAAACGATCTAACCACTCCAGAATAAAATCAGATGATTGTTTGTGCTATAACCCCCTCCTCACCCTTCACCTCTCCGCTCACCCACACCAGGACGTACTTTCGACGACTGCAGACCGTGTCCCTGAACTAAACAATAGCCCTGTCATTTCCCACTGAACCATGGCCAAGTCATTCTGTAGGTCGCAGCTTGACACCATCGATCACTTGCCCTTGCTTACTTCCGGGCGTTACTGGCTTCTCGATGATGTCAATGAGGTCACAATGTAAGTATATGCACAACAGTCCAACTTTGGATGAGTAATCAGACACACTGAACTACATGTTACTTCATGACCGTTGTGTGCTGCCCCTAAATAAATGTGCTATATGGCATTAGGGAGCCTCCATGGTGTAGCAGTTAGACGCTCGCTTTAGATCCGAAGGTCGTGGGTTCAGATCTTGACGAAGGCAAACTGTTGTCTTCTTTTGTCGTCTCACTGATACCAGGTTGTAGCCTAGTGTCGTGGTTTTCTGTATTTATCTTGCGCTTCTCGGATGGTTTGATGTTTGGATTTGTTAATTTTTATGCAGGTTTCATCGACACCATTTACCCGTCTCTTTTTTGGTCTTTCTCTCATCTTCCTCCCAGATGTTTTACTGTAAAAAGATTCATAAGCAGTCTTTTCTGTTTGTATTCTCACTAGATGACTGAACCATTTCACTCTCTGTTTGTCAATATAATCCAGACATGGTCTTATTCCAACTTTCTCTCTAATGCTGGTAATGATCCGTTGGTGCATACATGAGTCCAATCGGGTTTTGGATAAGAGTTGTAGACAGGTTCAAGGGTCTTTGCATACAATACGAGGTCACATTCTTGAGCCTTTCCATCTAGGCCTGGAATTGTTGTGACTATACAGTTAGGCTGTATGTCTATGCTGTATGCCTGGATCATTTCCCACGTTGAAAGATCTTAGAAAGAATGTCACTGTTTTTTTTTTCGGAGTAAAATTTTGATAGCTGGTAAAAGTTTTGTCTTTTCAGTCGGTGTTTAAAGTTGAGTTGTTTGCTATTGTGTGCATGGAGTTTTGTTCATGCGTTTACAGTTTTCTTTTTGGGTGGGTACCATTTCTTCCCTTCGAAGGCTCAAGCTCTGGAGGCCAGAAGTTGCCTCCAGCTCATGGATTTGTGTGCTTCTCATACCTCCAGTGATGATTCCAAGACCAATGTTCTGTATTTTGTCCAGTTTGTGTAGGTTTGATTTGGCTGCAGTGGAGCATGCAAACACCAGAGAGTTGCGGCTTCAATTCCCTTTCCACATTGCCCAAGAACTTTCAGTGCTCTCATTGATTGATCTTGTCAGCCATTTGCAGGCTCACAAAACCTAACTCAGTCACCATTGGATGAAAGCACTGGTTATCATCATATGTAATGGACGAACAACAACAACTCTAGCTGCTAAAAACAATGGAGGGGTTAAACTTTTCTTCCCTCAGTCTCTTTGCTTTTACACTTGTGTAAAACTTTCTTGGTGACTCAGTGCATAGCTTTGCTACTTGTTCTCGATAGATTGCCCAAGATTTTGAGATTCTCTTTTCTATAGCCGACGTATCATTTGATTTTGTCTTCTGCCACTTGTAAAAACATGTTTTATTTTCCTGGATAGAAATTTCAACATCTTCGTTCCACAAATTGTATGTTTTCAAGAATTGCCTAGCTTTTTGAGTCTGCAGCTCTCTTTTATTGTGTTTAAGATACAGGTTTTAAAAGTCTGCCACTCATCTTCTATGTTTTTTGCTTCCGTAAGGGTGTTGAAGGAGACTTTGACTGATCTGTTTTTTTCCCCCCGGGAACTCTTTTATCTTTCAGTTTTACAAAGTTTATGACCTCTGCTGGTTGGACTGGTTTCTTGGGTGTGTTCCAGCTGGTCTATGGAGCAAAAGTACCATTGGTCTATGTTCTGAATCTATTACTGCATTTGCGATGGCTCTGGAATTCTTTATTCCCCATCTCTCCTTCTTGTTACAATAAAATCTTTCAGTTCGGAGCCAGATTTTGTTTTTTTTAAATGACCTTGGTTCCCAGGTCGACCAAGCCTTAAAAAGGTAGCAGCTAAAGTACGGGGAAGTAAATGTGGATGGGGGAATGCTGACCACATCATCCACGAGATGTCTACAGAATATAGGTCTTGTCCTAAATGTCCAATACATCTGAGGGCGGGGGAAAGGGTGCTTTACTTTATTTATATGGCTGTAAGCTTAAAGAGGGCTTCCCGGATTTGTACCGGTGTGATTCTCATCCTAGAGATATTAATCTACAGATTGCAGTCCAGTGGGGGGTGGGGGGGGGGGTAGGGAATGGATGTTTAGAAAAGTGGTCTGCTGAATATTTTTTTAAAATAACAGGAACACTGAGTTGTTTCTTGTATAGCGGTTAACACAACTCCCAAAATCATCGTTATTACCACTACTACTACTGATACTGCTGCTGCTGTCGCTGCTGCTGCTCCTGCTAGTGCTGCTGCTACTACTACTACTACTACTGCTGCTGCTGCTGCTGCTGCTGCTGCTGCTGCTGCTACTACTACTACTACTACTACTACTACTACTGCTGCTGCTGCTGCTGCTGCTGCTGCTGCTGCTGCTGCTGCTGCTGCTACTACTACTACTACTACTACTACTACTACTACTACTGCTGCTACTACCGCTGATGTTGTTGTTGCTGCTGCCTTTAGATTTACTACTACTATTACTATTACTACTGCTGCTACCACTGCTGCTGTTGCTACTACTACTACTGCTGCATCTGCTACGGCTACACTACTACTACTACTACTACTACTACTACTACTACTACTACTACTACTACTACTACTACTACTACTACTACTACTACTACTACTACTACTACTACTACTACTACTACTACTACTACTACTTCTTCTTCTTCTTCTTCTCTTTCTGCAGTTGCTGCTGTTCTCTCATTCTTACTTTCAGTTCTACTGTCTCATACCTTTAATCCGCTCACTACCCATCACTAGCGGTCTCGGTGGGGAAGTTATCAAACCCACCCGCCTAGCGCTCCGAGGTCGATACCCTAACGGTGTCTTTCGGTTTACTAGGCAACTGTTAATAAGTTCTCTGGAAATCGCCACCGAAACACCGTAGTTTGTGCTACGGAATCAGATACTCAGCCACGTGAAAGCAAACGCGGTGCAACAGTTTCGATCCTCACCACTGCAAACCTCAAACTATTTACTTCACATCGTAAATTTCAAATCTCGTTTCTGAATCATCCTCGAGGAAGGCTGCATTCTCAGCTCACAAATATGGTAATTTTTATCAGCTGTTACGTTCCTTCAAAATAAACTGTGTGGTGTCTCCTGCACTGAACGTCATTCGCGCGATCTCAAAACAATAATCCCTTCTAATCCAATTTTTCTTCCCAGTTTTTGTTTCAGAATTTGTATCTGTTGGGGACACTGTCATCTTGACACCATATCTCTTCTCTTCTAACATCGTTTTCTGCGATTGCATTGTCTTCTTGTCTAACATTTTGTGTCTCTGTGTGTGTGATTGTGTGTGTGTGATTGTGTGTGTGTCTGTGTGTGTGTGATTGTGTGTGTGATTGTGTGTGTGTCTGTGTGTGTGATTGTGTGTGTGTGATTGTGTGTGTGTGATTGTGTGTGTGTCTGTGTGTGTGTGTAAAGTAAAAAGGTCCATTCTCCACGCCTATAGGTGTATTGGGAATAAAGGGCTAGACCTATATTGTTTATAGACCAATCGGCACTTGGTGGGTGATGTGGTTAACATCACACCGGTCGCCTTTACTTTCCAGGAGTGCACCTGGTACCCATTCAAGGCTGGGTGGATCACTGAGTCATTGTATTTTTTTTTAAGAAAAAAAAGTCCGACTCCTTTAGGACGCAAACCCACTACCTTCCGATCCGCATGCGGGCATCTAGCCACCAACGCCAGGCCGACTTCCGGATCGCTGCCATACACCACGAAAAAAAAAAATGGATAATCTCTCTGATGTAATGTTACATACTAAAGTGGTTTACAAGTCCAAGCAATGTTGGGCTAATTTGTTTGCCAACTGTATTATTGGCATTGCTGTTAAATGCTTGGGGATTTTTCTGCGTCTGTTTGCTTGAACTATCCGTATGTGAGGGTTGTGTGGTGATGGGGTGTGAGCTTAACTGTGCTGATTATGTTTAACTGCGTTTGATTATTCGTAGATCAGGTGGCGTGTTTTGTGGTTGTTGTGGTCTGGTCTCTCTGTTCTTAATCTGCTAGATAGGAGCATCGCTAGAGGAAAAACAACAACACATTACAGTGGAAGTGAGTTGGAGTCATGAAAATACCCAGAAACTAAAAAGAAAAATGGGACACAAAAGGGGCAGATAAGGGAAATATTTAGATGACCTAACCCAAGAAGCGGATACAGAAGCAAACAATAGTAAACATCAGAGACTTTTACAGTACCACAAGGCAATCAGTAGCTAAATATAATCAGCCGATAGATCAATCAAAGATAGTCAAGGAAAAGTACTCACCAAAACTAAAGATTATTCGAAGAAAACGGTTGGAGTGACAAAAATCCCATCTGAAAGGAATTAGTTTCATTTTTGTGCAAGGACACTCTGGAGTAAGAGGGAATGAACGAGCGGATTGGCTTGCTGGCAGGGCCTAAGAAGGTACAGGAAAAACATTGGACCGGGCCCACATTCTCAATGCTCTCAAGGAGGCAGGACGAGAAGATGATTCAGGAGACGACCTTGAATGGGCAACACTCAAAAGATCTTCAGGTCAAAAGAGGTGTCGCAAAACATGAACACTATATAGGCAGCCAAAGAAGAATAGTAAGCCTGTACAAAAATACGGTTGTCAGTTACCACACCCTGAGGTATTTACTGAAGATAGGATCCGAGCGGTAATGGACTCGTCAGATGTACAATAAAAATAATTTTTAGATTAACTTACTATTAACTAACTAACTAAAGATTAAATACAAGAAGGAAACAGTCGATACTATTGGTTTCTTCGCACTGCAACCAGTACATAAGTTTCTTCTTAAATTTGGAAAGTTTGTCTCTACAATGATAAATCCATTTCGTTTATTATTGTGTCACGCATATCAACCAAATACGTAATTTTACTCACCCATTGTTCACCAAACACTTGGTTTTACCAATAGGAAAGAGAAGGCCAACCAGAGAGATGAATGTATGCGGGTGAAAACTGCAGCAATGAACCTCAGGGGCTCAGAAAGCTAACGAAGAAGAAGAAGATGAAGAAGAAGAAGAAGAAGAAGAAGAAAAGAAGAAGAAGAAGAAGAAGAAGAAGAAGAAGAAGAAGAAGAAGAAGAAGAAGAAGAAGAAGAAGAAGAAGAAGAAGAAGAAGAAGAAGAAGAAGAAGAAGAAGAAGAAGAAGAAGAAGAAGAAGAAGAAGAAGAAGAAGAAGAAGAAGAAGAAGAAGAAGAAGAAGAAGAAGAAGAAGAAGAAGAAGAAGAAGAAGAAGAAGAAGAAGAAGAAGAAAAAGAAGAAGAAGAAGAAGAAGAAGAAGAAGAAGAAGAAGAAGAAGAAGAAGAAGAAGAAGAAGAAGAAGAAGAAGAAAGAAAAAGAAGAAGACGAAGAAGAATTCTGGCCCATGTAAATTAATCGCTAATGATTAGAGCGATGGTATGTTCTACGGTTAGTTTCGGTGTTAGATATACATTTTCTCCAGTAGTTAAATTATGTAGACCTATCGGTGTGTATTATTGCTGGGGTTTAAGTCGCAAGAGGCGAACTTTCACTTTTGTTAGCTGAGGTGCTTGACGCGTGGCATGTGCAGACACGATATAGTTGTTAATGAACAGTTATTTGTGAACGACGTGAGTTTTGTTTACGAGAAAATAAACAGGTGTTGAATATGATGGATATATTCATTTGCTTGATTCAGGATAGAACTTGTAGTTCGTGCTTTAACTTCTTGTTTTTTTCTCCACTTCCTGATGCAGACGAGGAGCAACAAGGCGTGGTCATTCCTTGAGTGACCTGTATGACATATACAACCTCTAGTTTCCTCCACTTCCTGATGTAGATGACGAGCAACAAGGCGGTTATTAAAAAAGAAAACGGTAATGAAAGCGCAGTATTCAAAGCAAAATAGCGAGCACGAAACATATTTTAGGAAGTTCAACGACAAAAGGCAGTGAAAGAAGGAGTAGGTTGACAATTAAGTAACCCAGAATACCCGAGCGCTAACGAAAATGGATCGAGAAGAAGACAGCTAGCACAAAACAGGAATAATTTGATAGAATCCACATAAATACATAAAGGTAGTTAAAAAAAGAACAGTGAAACTAAAGCCATGGTTCAAATGAGAACAAAACGTAATATAATACCCGATTATAACCTTATTGAGATTGAACAGCTCAAAGATTTAGACTTTGCTGATTACATCTCTCACCTGCTTCGCTCGCAATATAGGATGCAAGATAAACATTTTTAATGACAGATTACAAACATTAGCTTTAAAATGCATGGGAGAAAGACGAAGATAATGATAACAAACCAGCTTTTCAATAACTCATTTTCTCTTTGTGAATCACCTCACTTCAAGATGTAAAGATTGGTAAAGCCATTTCAAAGACACTGTAGACAGAGATGAATGAATAAATGTTTTTTTTAAATATGCATACACAAGAGAAGAACAATTTCTTAGCTTTGGGAAACGTATGTAAATCAAGGGAGATTAGAACTAGGCTGAACATAGAACTTTTAACACAACAGTCAGAAACAATGGAATCAAGGAGGATGACTAAAATACATATGATGCTGATAACTACAATCGTTGATTAAGTGTTGCCTACTCAGAACAGAGGACGAAAGAAATGATATAACTGAATATGGAGGTACTGGAAAGAACAAAACGCATTTCAGTGAACCAATAGAGGAGGTCTGATTCTGCAGCTAGACTGGCTAAAGTCTTTAGAATAAGGTAGTTAGTCTCCAAACAAGACTTCAAAACTAAGGTTATTAGTAACGAACACGTCATCTACTTGGGGATGCAGTCTTACGTTATTTTGAAGCCCCACCCTGACTCTTGCCAGGGGCCGCAATATAGCTTAGCCATAAATATGGTCTAGCGGTTGAACGCGGTTTCCGGGACCTCTCCACGGGTAATCCTCATCTGCATGGTGGCACTTTGTGTCATCGGGTGTTTATCGCTTGTGTGATGTCCTAGTGGGGTAAATGTACTAATACTACTACAAGTCTTCAATCGCCTCTCACAGCATGCATGCTCGGCAATGTTTTCATTTCTTGACAGACCTCCGCAACGCCAGCGACCCTGATTATCAGCTAGTTGTTATCCTATGTTTCGTTTCAGAACTAACCCCATGATTGTTTTGTCATTTTTTGATTGTGCAAGGTAATTTAACGCTCAGTAGTTTGCCATTGCTCCTTGACGCCAGTGACCCAAACCACTGTCGGAGTCAACCCTGTCACATCACCCGAAACTGGAATTTGACCGGAATTACGAAGCGAATTCACAACCCTTAATTTTGGATGGAGAATTCGAGCACACCATATTTCGAGAGCTCTTAATGATCACTCGACAATATTTGCAGAAAACAAGAATAGTCACTCACTCACTGTCGATGTCGCTACTGTCTGTTTTACCATCTTTTTAAAGTGGCGTAGACAAGGGGAGGGGGTAGGGGTGGGGTGGGGGGGGGGGGTTGAGCCTGAGCGTTTAGAGCCGCCAATCTAGTGCTGGTCGGCCCTGTGGCTAAGTGGATGCGAACGCTTCGTAATGCCGGGATGCGGGGTTCGATCCCAACTGCGGGCCATGCGCTTTGTGTTGGTTTCGCCAGTGGTATCAAAGAAGCCGACCGTCCAGGAGAGCAATGACAAACTACTGGACTTAAATTTACTTAAATGGTTGCAGCGATTACAGGTCTGATGTATGTGACACTGGTTGTAGCGATTACAGGTCCGGTGTACCCGACACTGGTTGTCGCGATTACAGGTCCGATGTACGTGACACTGGTTGTAGCCACTACAGGTCCGATGTACGTGACACTGGTTGTAGCGATTGCAGGTCCCATGTACCCGACACTGGTTGTAGCGATTACAGGTCCGATGTACGTGACACTGGTTGTAGCGATTGCAGGTCCCATGTACCCGACACTGGTTGTAGCGATTGCAGGTCCGGTGTACGTGACACTGGTTGTAGCGATTACAGGTCCGATGTACGTGACACTGGTTGTAGCGATTACAGGTCCGATGTACGTGACACTGGTTGTAGCGATTACAGGTCCGATGTACCTGACACTGGTTGTAGCGATTACAGGTCCGATGTACGTGACACTGGTTGTAGCGATTGCAGGTCCCATGTACCCGACACTGGTTGTAGCGATTGCAGGTCCGGTGTACGTGACACTGGTTGTAGCGATTACAGGTCCCATGTACGTGACACTGGTTGCAGCGATTGCAGGTCCCATGTACCCGACACTGGTTGTAGCGATTACAGGTCCGATGTACGTGACACTGGTTGTAGCGATTACAGGTCCGATGTACGTGACACTGGTTGTAGCGATTGCAGGTCCCATGTACCCGACACTGGTTGTAGCGATTACAGGTCCGATGTACGTGACACTGGTTGTAGCGATTACAGGTCCGATGTACGTGACACTGGTTGTAGCGATTACAGGTCCGATGTACGTGACACTGGTTGTAGCGATTACAGGTCCGATGTACGTGACACTGGTTGTAGACACTACAGGTCCGATGTACGTGACACTGGTTGTAGCGATTACAGGTCCGATGTACCCGACACTGGTTGTAGCGATTACAGGTCCGATGTACCCGACACTGGTTGTAGCGATTACAGGTCCGATGTACGTGACACTGGTTGTAGCCACTACAGGTCCGATGTACCCGACACTGGTTGTAGCGATTACAGGTCCGATGTACCCGACACTGGTTGTAGCGATTACAGGTCCGATGTACCCGACACTGGTTGTAGCGATTACAGGTCCGATGTACGTGACACTGGTTGTAGCCATTACAGGTCCGATGTACGTAACACTGGTTGTAGACACTACAGGTCCGATGTACGTGACACTGGTTGTAGCGATTACAGGTCCGATGTACCCGACACTGGTTGTAGCGATTACAGGTTCGATGTACGTGACACTGGTTGTAGCGATTACAGGTCCGATGTACGTGACACTGGTTGTAGCGATTACAGGTCCGATGTACGTGACACTGGTTGTAGCGATTACAGGTCCGATGTACGTGACACTGGTTGTAGCGATTACAGGTCCGATGTACGTGACACTGATTGCAGGGACACTGGTTAACGCTAGCCCAGACCAGCACACTGTGGCCAGTTTTCAGCGGATACATGCCACAGAGCAATAAATTAGCAGCCCTCGTGTTTAGGTGCTCGTCGCCAGCCGTAGTCTGAGAATTCTAACTTGATCTGTCGTCTGAAGTTGATGTATTGATCAATTATAAGATAACTGACTGTGATTTTATGCATTCCCCCCCACGTGTGGTATTTTTGGATTGCGTCCAGGAACACCGGTGTCGTGAGGGCTGGGGCAAAACCTCACCCTCCCCACACCCCACCCTCCGAAACAGAAGGGGAAAAAACTGTTTAGGGATCCGAACACGACCCACCACATCCCGAATACTTGCAAGGGGGATAAATGTTCCCTACTAACCATGCATAGACCTTTTCTAAGTATTTGTGTGTGTTTTTATTTTTAATTTTTATTTTTCAATCATTTCACGCATATTAAAAGTAACATAAAGGTCCCTTTTCCACGCCTTTAGGCCTATTTCGAATATAGGGCTAGATCTATATTTTTGTAGACCAATCGGCACTTGGTGGATGATGTGGTCAGCATCACGCCGGCCGCCTTTACTTCACAGAACTGCACCCGGTACCTAATTAGGGTTGGGTCGACCTGGGAGTAAAAGTCTTTTTTGAAAACAGTTAGGTTCATTCAGAACGCGAACCCACGACCTTCCGTTCCGCAGACGGGTGTCGAACCGCCAACGCCAGGGCGACGGCCATTTCATCTATGTTATGCTATTTAATTGTGACTCAGCAGATATTAAGCGCGCCGCGGATCGGAAGGTTGTGGGTTCGCTCCCTGGTGGAGACGGACTTTTCTTCAAAAATGACCTTGGCTCCCAGGTCGACCCAGCCTTGAGTGGGTACCGGGTGCCATCCCGGGAAGTAGAGGCGGCCGGCGTGATGCTGACCACATCACCCATCTTGTGCCGTTGGTCTATAAAAATATAGGTCTAGCCCTATATGCCCTATACGCCTAAAGGCGTGGAAAGGGTCCTTTACTTTTTGCTTACTTACAGCAGATATTAAACTGTACTGATGCAGGAATGTATGTTATCTGCCGTGTTTTGTGGCTAAACCATTGACTGGGTGACGACAAAAATGTTGTTTTGGAAACACAGGCATTGACTGGGTGGAGAAGATACAATTGGAAGATCTCGATTTTACTGATAATTCTGTTGTGCTAATTAAAAGCAATATCAGTTATGCAAAGAAAACGGACGATTGAATAAATATAGCACCAAACGTTGGACTATAGATAAGTTATGAAAAAGGTTGGAGACACCAGCAACAGATCAAGCAGATGTAACATTAGATACAAAAGTCACTGAAGTAACAGATCAATCTGCGTATTTAGGTTGTGTTTTTTCTAGTGAAGGAAACAAACAGAAGGACATTGTGGCGTACATTATCAAGGCATTAACTGCTTTAAAAGCCTGAAAAAAATATGGAGTTCTAAAATGCATTGTTTTCAAATGAAGTTAGTTATTATTAGTTGTAATGTTGTTTCAGTTGGAATATATGTAAGTAAAATTTGGAGAACCACTAGAGACGTTTGATCTACACGAGAGAGCTTAAGGAGACATTTGTGTTCATACAGTATATTGCCTGATCTATAGAAGAGAGTTCAATGAAACATTTGTGCTGATATAAAAGAATGTCTAATCTGTAGAAGATGGTTTTGGGAGGTAACTTTGTTTATAGAAAACGTTGTTGGGGATTTAATTCACTGAGTGCAGTTTAGAACTGACCAGACAGCACTGGGTACATTCTCATAAGTGCTCGGTCCTCGAAACTGAGCAGTTCAATTTCCTTTGGTAGCAGAACCAGCCTGATTGTATGGCAGTCTTGCGTTTGCTCTGAGTGCTGAATTTAAGCTAGATCACTGGTGACTCCTGACTGCGACATTCTCTTCAGACGGCCATGACCTGTGTTTCCGCACTATTCACCGGCTCCCAAAGAGCTCTGGGTGTAGAATAAAATTCTTAAATGTCAGGTCATGCTTAATTTGTTCATCATTTTTGAAACTAATGTGTTGATCTTCTACGTATTTATGTAAAAGTTGTCAGATGTACTTTAAAAAAGCATAGGTCGAATAGCAATCACACAGACACACCCAACAACACAGGCACACCAAACAGCACAGAGACACCCAACAACACAGAGACACCAAACAACACAGACACACCAAACAACACAGATACAGCCAACAACACAGAGACACCAAACAACACAGACACACCAAACAACACAGAGACACCAAAAAAACACAGACACACCCAACAACACGAGCGGTCACTAGACACAGCCAACAACACGAGCGGCCACTCCTCTTAGGTTTTGTGGGCACTTGTCATTTCAGACATCACCAGTGGTCTACATTGTAGAACAGTGATTCTCAACCTTGCGCGACCCTTGAATACAGTTCCCTCGTGTTGTGGTAACACTCAAGCAATTATTTTCCTGCACAACTTCAATGAATATGTGTTTTCCGATGGTCTTAGGTGACCCCTGTGAAAGGGTGGTTCGACCAAAAAGAGCCGCTATTCTAGACTATTAACCCTTTGTAGACTCCATAACAGACTCCGCAGTGAAGCACAGGATCATTTCCCGCACCTTCAGGTGCATTGGGCATACGAACTAGACCTATACTTTATAGACCAGTCGGCACGGTGGGTGATGTGGTCAACATCACGCCGACCGCCTTTACTTCCATGGGTAAACACTTGAGGCTGGGTCCACCTGGAAGCTAATGTCATTTTTAGAGAAAATAAAACGTCCGGCAGGATCTGAACCAACGACTTTCGGATCCGCAGTCGAGCTTCTATCTGTTACACCACGGCAGAGTACCTAAACTTCATAGAAAAAATCATAAAACAATGTTCGAAAGAGACAGTAAGAAACAACCATCGCGGGATCACTCTCATGCCATCGAATCGCCCCGCCTGGCTCTCTGGTCGCACCTGCAGATGGTCTTACACAAAATTTACATGCTTCACAGATAACAACACGTTAACAATCAACATCGTATCCACACAGACAATGTGCTAAGCACTGCAGGTAACTATGATGAAAGTTCGCTTTGAGCTACCTGAAATAAAATATCTCTAAGCGATGATTCTAACACTGTTCAACTACTGCAGAAAATGTAGGTCTAAAGTACCAACACAATAATCAGTCAGACTAATCAGTCAGACATCTCTCTTTACTCAGTTTCCACACTCATTTCACGCTAAGGCCATTCACGGTCCACCGACGAATAATCAGAAACTACATCATTCAGTAATGTCGTGTTCATGATGTTGTTATCACAAAAACGAATTTTTACTGTTCATAGAAAAAAAACAAAAAACAAAAACAAATGGATTTACTCACGGATTCAAACCTGATAACCTTACAAGACAACGAGACAGTTGTTATACTTTATTATGTTGCACAACCTAGTCCTTTCCATACTTTATCATGTTTCCAAATCTACCCCTAAACATACTTTTTTTGTGTTATAAATCGAAACCTAGCCCTACTTTATCATGTCCTTAAATCTATACCTAGTTATACTTTATTGTGTCGTTAAATCTAGCCTTGGACCTACTATATAGTGTTGTAAAATCTAGACCTAGTTATACTTTATTGTGTCGTTAAATCTAGCCTTGGACCTACTATATCGTGTTGTAAAATCTAGACCTAGTTATACTTTATTGTGTCGTTAAATCTAGCCTTGGACCTACTATATCGTGTTGTAAAATCTAGACCTAGTTATACTTTATTGTGTCGTTAAATCTAGCCTTGGACCTACTATATCGTGTTGTAAAATCTAGACCTAGTTATACTTTATTGTGTCGTTAAATCTAGCCTTAGACCTACTATATCGTGTTGTAAAATCCAGACCTAGTTATACTTTATTGTGTCGTTAAATCTAGCCTTGGACCTACTATATCGTGTTGTAAAATCTAGACCTAGTTATACTTTATTGTGTCGTTAAATCTAGCCGTGGGCCTACTATATCTGTTGTAAAATCTAGACCTATACCTCCTTTATAATGTCTTAAAATCTAAACATAACTATAATTTATCGTGTTGTAAAATCTAGACGTATCCCTACTGTGACAGGCTGTTATAACTGTTTTTTGGTAAAACTTGCGAAACAAAATCTAGCAGGTTCGTAAAGGTTATAAAATAGCTTATCCAGCGCGGAAAGAATCTTCGCCATTTGGTTCGTGGGTCGGCGGTGTGCGACCTGAATGATGTAGTTTCTGATTATTAGTCGGTGGACCGTGAATGGCCTTAGCGTGAAATGAGTGTGGAAACTGAGTGAAGAGAGATGTCTGACTGATTAGTCTGACTGATTATTGTGTTGGTACTTTAGACCTACATTTTCTGCAGTAGTTGAACAGTGTTAGAATCATCGCTTAGAGATATTTTATTTCAGGTAGCTGAAAGCGAACTTTCATCATAGTTACCTGAAGTGCTTAGCACATTGTCTGTGTGGATACGATGTTGATTGTTAACGTGTTGTTATCTGTGAAGCATGTACATTTTGTGTTTAGGAAAATTAAAAGATATACAATGTGATGATTATAGTTCCAGTTGTTTTGATTCAGAGGACCTGTAGTAAGTGTGCCAAGTTTGACTGTTACTGGTGATTAGACTTTATACAGAACATATCCTGTCAGGGCTAAGGCACTATATGTCTTAGTCATCAGATAACGAACTATTTTTGTTTACTTGTTACTACTGCAGCGTGGGTGTGGATTGCGGCTTCCACCGATCTTGACATTCTTTGTTGCAGCTCTTATAGGCATGGGTTGGTATTGGTTTCAAGGAGTAGATTTATCTTACCCTTCATTGAATCTCGGCCTCCCTTTAAAACATCACCCCGTTACCCTTCTTAGGCTTTGCTTTTAGAACACTTCTTTACCATGTCGTAAAATCGAGACATAGCCCTTTCTTAATCATATTGTAAAATCTAGACCTAGCATTACATTATAATGTGGTAAAATCTATGCACCATAAGATATCTAGACATAGCTATAATTTATCGTGCTGTAAAATCTAGATCTATTCCTACTTTATCATGTCGCAAAATGTAAAAATAGCTATAATTTATCGTGTTAAAAAAGCTATACCTTACCCAACCCTACTTTATTGTGTCTTAAAATCTAGACCAATCCCTACTTTATTATGTCGTAAAATGTAAACATAAATGCAATTTATTGTATTGTACAATCAAGAGTTAACCTACTTCCTTATGTTGTTAAAATCTAGATCCATCCCTATTTTATCATGTAAAATCTTGATCTTGTCACACCTGAACATTAAACAAAAATCCTGTCCACATGGTTGATTATTTCTTTAAATTAAGCAATGTACTTCACATTAAAATTTAATGTTACAGTCGCCGGAAATATTCACAAAACTTGCTAATAAAATTACTTCACAAGATTAGATAGTAGAATTGCTTAAAAAGACTTGTTAGTAAAATGGCACGAGATAAACAAACATAAACAAGTGAGTGGGATTGGTGTAAGGTCGGAAAAACATAAAGAAATTAAATGTTAGAGAAAATGCCTGGAAAACAGACAAACATTTCGGTCAAAGCCATCTTGTGTGGAAACTTTCAGATGTCTTCTGGGAATTATGGGGGAAACCGTGGGTTGTTAAATTGATGGATGATCAAGAGCCCTAATGTCACGAGCATCGTTTCATTTGCGAGGGGAGAGGGAGACGAGAGCAAGAGAGAGAGGAAGGAAGAGAGAGAGAGAGAGAGAGAGAGAGAGAGAGAGAGAGAGAGAGAGAGAGAGAGAGAGAGAGAGAGAGAAAGAGAGAGAGAGAGAGAAAGATAAAGAGCTAAAAGGAAGGAGAAGGAGATTGATAGGCAGAGAAGTGGAGATTAGTGATGAAATAAGGGTAAGGGAGACCTAACGCACGAACGAATGAAGACACTTTACTTTTCAAGTCACAAGGAAATAAAATAGGGATGGAAAAGAAGAGAGGGAACGAACGAACGAACAAACTTTATTTTCAAAGGGTTAACAATTGGGCACGCAGGCCCATCTGACATTCGGCCTTTCTAAGCACTCATCTTTAAGATTACCAATACCTATAGAGAGAGAGGGTAAGAGAGTGAGAGTTTGAAAGATGTGTGTAAGGGTGTTGTTACCCCCTCCCCCCCCCCCCCACACACACACACAAACAACACACAATTGAAACATATAGGTATTGAAATTACGAGGGGAAAGTGGGTGGGGCGGGGAGTGGAGAAAGAGAGACAGAGAAAGAGCCAGAGAGAAAGTGATTGGTGGTGGGGTGCATGTTATACCTGTCTTCCTACCTAACTAAAATAGTCTCTGTATGTCTGTCTTCGTGCCTTCTTACTCATCCGTCTACTTACATAACTACTTGCCTTCCAATCATATCTAATTGTCTTCCCATCCTTCTGTCTAAAAGCCTTCCCATCCTTCTGTCTAAAAGCCTTCCCATCCTATCTACTTGCATTCCCATCCTTTCTAATTGTCTTCCCATCCTTCTGTCTAAAAGCCTTCCCATCCTTCTGTCTAAAAGCCTTTCCATCCTTCTGTCTAAAAGCCTTCCCATCCTATCTACTTGCCTTCCCATCCTTTCTAATTGTCTTCGCATCCTTCTGTCTAAAAGCCTTCCCATCCTATCTACTTGCCTTCTTATCCTTCTGCCTAAAAGCCTTCCCATCCTTCTGTCTAATTGTCTTCCCATCCTTCTGTCTAAAAGCCTTCCCATCCTTCTGTCTAAAAGCCTTTCCATCCTTCTGTTTAAAAGCCTTCCCATCCTTCTGTCTAAAAGCCTTCCCATCCTATCTAATTGCCTTCCCATCCTTCTGTCTATAAGCCTTCCCATCCTACTGTCTAAAAGCCTTCCTATCCTTCTGTCTAAAAGCCTTTCCATCCTTCTGTCTAATTGCCTTCCCATCCTATCTAATTGCCTTCCCATCCTATCTAATTTCCTTCCCATCTTTCTGTCTAAAAGCCTTCCCATCCTTCTGTCTAAAAGCATTACCATCCTTCTGTCTAAAAGCCATTCCATCTTTCTGTCTAAAAACCTTCCCATCCTTCTGTCTAATTGCCTTTCCATCCTATCTAATTGCCTTCCTATCCTATCTAATTGCCTTCCCATCCTTTTGTCTAAAAGCCTTCCCATCATTCTGTCTAAAAACCTTTCCATCCTTCTGTCTAAAAGACTTCCCATCCTTCTGCCTAAAAGCCTTCCCATCCTTCTGTCTAAAAGCCTTCCCATCCTTCTGTCTAAAAGCCTTCCCATCCTTCTGTCTAATTGCCTTCCCATCCTATCTAATTGCCTTCCCATCCTTCTGTCTAAAAGCCTTCCCATCCTTCTGTCTAAAAGCCTTCCCATCCTTCTGTCTAAAAACCTTCCCATCCGTCTTAAAGCCTTCCCATCCTTCTGTCTGAAAGCCATTCCATCCTTCTGTCTAAAAGCCTTCCCATCCTTCTGTCTTAAAGCCTTTCCATCCGTCTATTTTCTTGCCAGTTTGTCTGCCTCTGTCCGTCTGCTTGATTCCTTGCCATTATGTTTGTGTAACTGGCTTTCTGTTCTGAGGACAACAAATATGTCAGAAGTACTAAACTGACTTTCTGTTCTAAGGACAATAAATATGTCAGAGGAGATAAACTGACACACACTCAGTAGCACCGACACCTAGGGGCTCAACAGGTTGCTTACCCCCCCCCCCCCCCCCCACCACAATCCACCCCCTTTGTCAACCATGTCTAGACCCATCGCTGTTTAAGTGTTTGTTCAATCATTAATATTATTTTATAGTATATTGACATCGGTCGGCATGAGTCTTAACACCCCCCCCACCCCCCCCCCCCGCCAGTACTGATTTACCTTTTAAAAGCCTCATAAGCTAGTTGTTTCTTTTCGACCACAAATCCCCACCCCCCCCTTTTTTTTTTGTTTCCTTTTTCTTTTCCTGACCCACATGACGTAGTCAACTCACTTACAAAACTAGACGGGGGAAATGAGGACACGAGGCTGACGAGGTGAAGGACAAACAACCAAGGATCCAGCCCATGGTCTGACATCTATATTGGGAGAGCAAAGACAGAGCAGATAATCAGAAACAGAAGAGAACCAAATCGGGAAACCAGAGAAAAATGGTCAGCGATATCAACAGTTTATAACTACCTTTTAAAACCTTCCACGTTTAATTAGAAATAATGTTACTGTGTTGAATTGGTCACACGAAGACTGCTGCAAGGTTCGTCACTGGAGGTGACAGGTTCGATTCTCCGGTTTTCGAATTCTGTGTATCTCTTCTTCTTTCCTTTACAATGCCTTTTTGTTTATCAGGTGGTTTCTACGACCCCAAAAATTCCTTGAAAGTTTATTTCTATATATATCAGTGATGAACCTATATATTTATAGACAAATCGGCACTTAATGCTGGTGATATGATCAACATTTTATCGACCTTCTTTATTTTCTGTGACATTTCCTGGTTGTCACGTTAGGCTAGCTGGACTTGGAAGTCATTGGTCAATTATAAAATACCGTCCTCCTCCTGACACCCCCCCCCCCCCCTAGCTGACTCGAATATTCCTGGAAGTCTCTGTGGCGACGAAGTAGTCACGTTATTCACCTTACTTCATGAGTTCATTTAACGGCTGCCTTGTTCAGCTTTTACGGAGATTCATGTGGATCGTCGCCAGAGCTATGGAGTTTAAGCCTTATGTGACGCTCTCGGCGGGAGGCCAGCCACTCTGCGGTGAGAGACCGATCTATATGGTATAAAAAATGCACCTAGTGTATGGAAGTCGATCCTCTAAAAAAAAAAAGTAACACACACAAACCCCAGCTAGTCTGTGACATTTGCGCCTTTCAGCCCAAAACATCAAATTTCCGCAAACAATTAATTAGTAGATTTTTAGGACACACTTGATAAAGAGCATTGGGTCTGTCATTACTTTCCAAAAAACATGGGGGCTGGGAACCCACATGGAAACTGCAGTTTCGAACCGAAGACCTTTTGGCTGAGACAAGTAGCCACAGCGTGTCTGCGTCTCCCACATTCTAAGTCGGGAGTCGTTTTTTACAGTGGTGTTCCAACATCCTCTCAGCAAAATCTAGAAAAAACAAATTTAAAGCAGCTGTCATACGTGCCAACACTAATGGTCCCACACCAGAATTGCAGCTCATTGTTAAAGCGAACGGCTAATCCATAGGGCCGGTATTGCACCTACATCCTAAGTAAGTAGAAGTAAACGTAAAGATGATCACGCCAGTGGTGTAATGGATATATGATGCTAGACTTATGGGAACTCTATGTACGATATAGTCAACATCGCCTTTACTGTCTATGAAGTTTCCTGATACCCATTTAATCTGCATTGCCATGGGAATCAAAGTCATTTTAAAATATACATCTTGATGTGGGTTCGAACCTCAAACTTTCGGGCCGACAGATAGTCTGTGACTACCATTTGATTTGGCATTTATTAACCATTCTATAAAAAAGACCGCCTGCCAAGAGTGGTGCATCACACGTTAATATAAAGATACACTGTAACTAACCCCTCACGGAAACAAGCAGGATAGGTCTCTGAGAGTGACTGCTGCATCAGAAGACTGATCACTCACCCTTGAGGATGCTGTGATAACATGACGCAGCTTCACTACCTTAGTTGCTATCAGACCCTATGCAGAGCATCCACTCAACGCTGCTGTTGCCGACGTCTTCCTGCATCTGCGGGAAATCATCGTTGCTGACCTCAAGTCGACGGAGATTCCCGCTGAAGTGGTCGGGGGACTCCGTCTGTTGGAAAAGCCATGTTCAACGTCAGCTGAATTATTGATGGATTTAATGGCTACATGGTCAGGGACTTGGATTCTGCCACACTCTAGCAGAAAGTGGGAAACTGGCAGGGCGACTGTTCTTCAGACTACACACTTTGTCGGTGTTCCTGGGTTGTCAACTGTTGTCGGCAGAATCAGAGAGAAAGTGAACTTACGATCGAAAACATTTCGCATAATATGCAAATTGCATATTATAAATATATCATCATCATCATCATTTTGAAGCAGGTCCTTTGCAGAACGTGGCTCTCATCACCGTCTGCCTAAAATAAGCTCAGTCTCTCGCCAGCTGTGGCATCTCGTGTACTTTCATACTCAAGGAGTCACTTATATCCTGTGCCCATCTTCGTTTCGGTCGGCCCCTGCCCCTTCTTCCTGGTACCATGCTTTCAGCTATTATTTTTATTCCAGCCCGCCATGGCGCGTGATTCCACCAGGCACTGCGATCACGCGGCTTCCAATTCCTTCATCTAAATCAAAGGCCCTTTTACGCCAGTGGGCAGAATTGGCCATATGCTACTAGGCCTATTAGTAGAGACAATCGAAATTCTGTGGAATATATGGTAAACATATTTCTAGCCGCCTTTACTTGCCTGGATTTTACCTAATACATTTTTTATATTGAGTCAACGAGGGAGCAACATGTACTAGAAAACAGAATCTGTGTAGCAGATGTGGATACGAATAGTTTTATACCGACAGACGAGTCTCTAGGCAGTGAGTTAAACCGGCTTTATTCACTTTATAATGTTTTTTTTCCCTTCAAGTATCTAGAAACCATGTTTTGTAAACCCTTTGGCCTTATATATATATTAGGGCTGTACCGAATAGTGATTTTCACCATTCGGCCGAATACGAATAGTGGGACCAACTATTCGGCCGAATACAAATACGAAGACAAATAGTGTATCATCATCATCAGGTGCCTAGCCGACTGGCGTGGGCGATTATGTCTCGCCACAATCTGCTATCTTCTGCAGCATGTATCAGTTCGTGTGCTGACACACCTCCATGACATGCAACACGACTGTCAAGAATCTTCTTTCGTTGTCTTCCTCTAACCCTCTTTCCACAGATCTTTCCAGTAGTCACCAAATATTCCATTTTCCCTCTTCTCATAACATGGCTGAAAAATGACGACTGTCTCCTTCTGATGTCTGTGATTAGTTGTCTTCGGGCTCCCGCCTCTTTCAAAACCATCGTTCGCTCGGCCGTTCGTTCGATGTAATTTAAACGCACGTTCATATTCTCGTTAGCAATATCTTCAAATTTGGTTTGGGCGAAGACACCATAAAAAAAAAAAAAAAAAAAACACGAAAAATGCATGATCTCTCTCTCCCTCCCTCTCTCTCTCTCACACACACACAAACACACACACACACACTGCGGGTGGCATTTAATGCAGTTTGTACAAGATGACTTCTCTGAAGAATTTAAGTTAATCAAGATCCAGTTTCTGCCTCCCAACACCACTCCGTTACTCCAGCTTATGGACCAGCAAGTTATTTCTAACTTTAAGAAGCTTTACACTAAAGCACTCTTTGAGCATTGTTTTCAGGTGACTAAAGGGACCAACCTCACTCTCAAAGAGTTTTGGAAACATCACTTCCACATCGTTGCCTGCCTCAAGATGATCGACAAGGCGGGGGAAGGGGTTACCAAGAGAACCCTAACTTCTGCTTGGAAGAAGCTTTGGCCGGAGAGCATTGTCGAATTGTGACTTTGAGGCGCTCGAGACAGTACCTGTGGAACCTGTAGTCAACGAGATTGTGTCTTTGGCCACTATCACGGGATTAAAGGGGGATAACAGTGATATCGAAGAGCTTGTGGAAAAGCAGAGCCAAAAGCTGACCACCCAAGAGTTTAATGAGTTGCATTGTGTTTCACAGCACGAAGTTTTGGAGGAAAGTTTGTCAGAGGAGGAGGAGGAGGTAATAATCTTCTGGCGAAATACGAAAAGTGCTGAAAGCATGACAAACTGTTGCATCTTACATTGAGAAGCATCACCCTAACAAGGAAGTGGCTATGCGCGTTGCAAATTTATTTAATGATAATGCTGTGTCGCATTTTCGCAAAATTTCGAAACTTTGGCAAAAACGAATGTCTCTAACAAAATTAGCTATGTATCATAATTATTTGCACTTTTTTTTTTCTGCAAATCGAATTTGCATTCCAGGTAGGTTCGTTTCAAGTTTGAAGAAAAGATGAAGATGATTCACTCTCCTTAACAATATGTTTATAATTTTCTTTAAAAAAACATTATACCTAGCACTTTGTGAGTATTTTTTTCTTCATGGAACGCATTATCGTATTTTACATTAATTTATATGAGAAAAATTGTTTCGCACAACGAGTTTTTCGCTTAACGAGTTTGATTCTGGAACGAATTATGCTCGTTAAGCGAGGTTCCACTGTATATATATATACATATATATATATATATAAATATATATATATATATATATATATATATATATATATATATATATATATATATATATGTGTGTGTGTGTGCGTGTATGCATGCGTGTGCATTCGTGGGTGTGTGGGAGGAGAAAACAGACACAAATATATTTTCACAGCTGCTGCATACACAATTAGGGAAACGTGGAACTGACACACTTAAAAAAGAGCGGGAAGAAGCTCCCACTGCACAAACAATAACTTAGCAGGCACAACATGCAAGCGCCTTCGTCTGACGCCCCAAAGGTAATAGAATCACTTGTCTAACCTCTCCCAAGATATTCCCGGGAACTTTTCCCGCTAACAAACTGGCAAACGAACCTACACACGTTTGAAAACTGTAGCCAGGAAAAGCTGATGAAATCTTGTGGCTGGTCGTGACCCGCATGCCAGAGCGTCATTAACATCCTCGACTCGTTTGTGAGCGCAGATAACTCTTCTAGAACTTTCCACAAGTGGCTGTTGGCTGTAACTAAACTAGAAAAGTTTGTTTATCAAAGTTTGTTTTTCCTGTAGAGAATGAAATATTGTGTCGAATGTCAGATTTGACTTCGAGTTCTGTAATGTTCCAGATCTTATAATTGTAATATTTTAGAATAATGTTTGCATTCGTTTGTTGTCGTGTTTATAATTGGGGTTTTCTTCTTCTTGATTTTAAAATTTTTTTCTTGCTTTTGTTATTTCGTCAAATGGTTATCACTGATCTTATTCTTCTTGTTCTTCTTCTGGGGGAGAGGGGGGGGGGGGGACGGGGACTCTTGACTTTCAGCTGGCGACTCAGGTTCGAATCCTCCACATGGTACAGGTTTGTATCTTTCAGGGTAAAAAACCTAAATCCTGCAGGAGAGTAGTGCAGTCCCTGGCACCTGCAAGAGTAGTGCAGTCCCTGGCACCTGCAAGAGTAGTGTAGTCCCTGGCACCTGCAAGAGTAGTGCAGTCCCTGGCACCTGCAAGAGAGCAGTCCCTGGCATCTGCAAGAGTAGAGAAGTCCCTGGCACCTACAGGAGAGCAGTCCCTGACACCTGCAAGAGTAGTGCAGTCCCTGGCACCTGCAAGAGTAGTGCAGTCCCTGGCACCTGCAAGAGTAGTGCAGTCCCTGGCACCTGCAAGAGTAGTGCAGTCCCTGGCACCTGCAAGAGCAGTGCAGTCCCTGGCACCTGCAAGAGTAGTGCAGTCCCTGACACCTGCAAGAGTAGTGAAGTCCCTGGCACCTGCAAGAGTAGTGCAGTCCCTGACACCTGCAAGAGTAGTGAAGTCCCTGGCACCTGCAAGAGTAGTGCAGTCCCTGGCACCTGCAAGAGCAGTGCAGTCCCTGGCACCTGCAAGAGCAGTGCAGTCCCTGGCACCTGCAAGAGTAGTGAAGTCCCTGGCACCTGCAAGAGCAGTGCAGTCCCTGGCACCTGCAAGAGCAGTGCAGTCCCTGGCACCTACAAGAGCAGTGCAGTCCCTGGCACCTGCAAGAGTAGTGAAGTCCCTGGCACCTGCAAGAGCAGTGCAGTCCCTGGAACATACAAGAGCAGTGCAGTCCCTGGCACCTGCAAGAGTAGTGAAGTCCGTGGCACCTACAAGAGTAGTGCAGTCCGTGGCACCTGCAAGAGTAGTGCAGTCAGTGGCATCTACAAGAGCAGTGCAGTCAGTGGCACCTACAAGAGCAGTGCAGTCAGTGGCATCTACAAGAGCAGTGCAGTCAGTGGCACCTACAAGAGTAGTGCAGTCAGTGGCATCTACAAGAGCAGTGCAGTCAGTGGCACCTACAAGAGCAGTGCAGTCAGTGGCACCTACAAGAGCAGTGCAGGCAGTGGCACCTACAAGAGTAGTGCAGTCAGTGGCACCTACAAGAGCAGTGCAGTCCCTGGCACCTACAAGAGTAGTGCAGTCTGTGGCATCTACAAGAGCAGTGCAGTCTGTGGCACCTACAAGAGCAGTGCAGTCTGTGGCATCTATAAGAGTAGTGCAGTCCCTGGCACCTACAAGAGCAGTGCAGTCTGTGGCACCTACAAGAGTAGTGCAGTCTGTGGCATCTACAAGAGCAGTGCAGTCTGTGGAACCTACAAGAGTAGTGCAGTCTGTGGCATCTACAAGAGCAGTGCAGTCTGTGGCACCTACAAGAGCAGTGCAGTCTGTGGCACCTACAAGAGTAGTGCAGTCTGTGGCACCTACAAGAGTAGTGCAGTCAGTGGCACCTACAAGAGTAGTGCAGTCAGTGGTAGTGCAGTCAGTGGCACCTACAAGAGTAGTGCAGTCCGTGGCACCTGCAAGAGCAGTGCGTTCAGTGGCACCAACAAGAGTAGTGCAGTCAGTGGCACATACAAGAACAGTTCAGTCAGTGGCACCTAGAAGAGTAGTGTAGTCAGTGGCACCTGCAAGAGCAGTGCAGTCAGTGGCATCTACAAGAGCAGTGCAGTCAGTGGCACCTGCAAGAGCAGTGCAGTCAATGGCGCCTACAAGAGTATTGCAGTCCGTGGCACCTACAAGAGTAGTGCAGTCTGTGGCACATACAAGAGTAGTGCAGTCAGTGGCACCTACAAGAGTAGTGCAGTCTGTGGCACCTACAAGAGTAGTGCAGTCAGTGGCACCTACAAGAGTAGTGCAGTCTGTGGCACCTACAAGAGTAGTGCAGTCAGTGGCATCTACAAGAGTAGTGCAGTCTGTGGCACCTACAAGAGTAGTGCAGTCTGTGGCACCTACAAGAGTTATGCAGTCCGTGGCACCTACAAGAGTAGTGCAGTCTGTGTCACCTACAAGAACAGTGCAGTCTGTGGCACCTACAAGAGTAGTGCAGTCTGTGGCACCTACACTAGCAGTGCAGTCTGTGGCACCCACAAGAGTAGTGCAGACCGTGGCACCTACCCTAGCAGTGCAGTCTGTGGCACTTAGACTAGTAGTGCAGTCAGTGGCACCTACACTAGCAGTGCAGTCTGTGGCACCTACACTAGCAGTGCAGTCTGTGGCACCTACACTAGCAGTGCAGTCTGTGGCACCTACAAGAGTAGTGCAGTCTGTGGCACCTGCAAGAGCAGTGCAGTCTGTGGCACCTACAAGCGTAGTGCAGTCAATGGCACCTACAAGAGTAGTGCAGTCTGTGGCACCTACAAGAGCAGTGCAGTCAGTGGCACCTACAAGCGTAGTGCATTATGTGGCACCTACAAGAGTAGTGCAGTCTGTGGCACCTGCAAGAGCAGTGCAGTCTGTGGCACCTACAAGAGTAGTGCAGTCTGTGGCACCTGCAAGAGCAGTGCAGTCTGTGGCACCTGCAAGAGTAGTGCAGTCTGTGGCACCTACAAGAGTAGTGCAGTCTGTGGCACCTACAAGAGTAGTGCAGTCTGTGGCACCTACAAGCGTAGTGCAGTCAGTGGCACCCACAAGAGTAGTGCAGTCAGTGGCACCTACAAGAGCAGTGCAGTCTGTGGCACCTGCAAGAGTAGTGCAGTATGTGGCACCTACAAGAGTAGTGCAGTCAGTGGCACCTACAAGAGTAGTGCAGTATGTGGCACCTACAAGAGTAGTGCAGTCAGTGGCACCTACAAGAGTAGTGCAGTCTGTGGCACCTAGAAGTGTAGTGCAGTCAGTGGCATCTACAAGAGTAGTGCAGTCTGTGGCACCTACAAGAGTAGTGCAGTCTGTGGCACCTACAAGAGTAGTGCAGTCCGTGGCACCTGCATATACAGGCAGTCCAGTTTAGCTGTCTTTGTTGACAAACTTTAGTTTCTTTGTTTAAATATATATATAATCTTCTCGTTTCGTCGTCTGACTGATACCAGGTTGTAGCCCAGGGACCTAGTTTCTGTATATGTTTTGCGCTTTTCAGACGGCTTGGGTGATGGATTTGTTCATCTTTTTTTCAGGTGTTAGCCACATCATTTATCCATCTTTTTCTTAGTCTTCCCCTTGTTTTCCGCCCAGATATTCAGCTGTAAAAAGAATATCTCACATGCGGTTTGGTTTGGCTGCATTCTTACTAGATGACCGAACCATTTTATTCTTTTGTGTCTTTATAATCCAGACATGGTCTTATTCCATCATTCTCTCCAATGTTGGCATGGGTAACCCTGACCTTTCTTGTATTGTTCGTGACTTTACGGAGACACCGCATTGCAAAGGCTGTTATTTTCTGTTCTAGTGTGATTCGTTGTCCATGTTTGGCACTGATATAGCATAAGATAGGAATGAAATTGCTGTTAACAATTTACTGTTTTGCTGGAAGGGAGACATTTGGGTGTATAAGCAGTGGGACTACATGGTATGTGACAGAATTTCCCTGATGTTCTCTGGCTTCTCTCTGTCGAGTCTAACATGCCTGGTAAATTTACATCCAGATTTTTGCTTTCTCTTACTTAGGTTTACGTTTAAACGACGGATCAACATCATGGCACACGGGTAGTAACCCATAAGTGCTCCGTTCTACATCTAACTCAAGTCGGAGTCCAAAGAATCTCAGCCCAGTTCACGAACTCCGTAGCACCGACGCGGATCCTGACATACTTTGGGTAGGATTTTTAACTCCACATTTTTGCCCGGTCATCGCTGATAGAGTACTCTTTTCGACTTCAAACTACCAAGGAATTTTTTTAAGTGCGAAACAATAAACATGAGCGTCAGATCTTACTACCCAGAGACCAGGGAAAATTACAGACGTCCAGCTGAAAAAAATCCCACCTTCACCGAGGCCTGAACACAGGACCTCCAGCACTCTAGGCGGACGCCATGTCTCCACACCACGCAGTCTAAAAATTCTCGCACTTGTTTGATCGTAGTACCGTTAATATTACCGTTTTATGTTACTATGTTTCCTGACTATTCTCATAACATCAGTTTTCACAGTGTTCATTCTGTTCTGATACTTTGTGCAGGTGTGATGTAAGGAGTCAGTATGGTGTTGTAAATTCTGTTCTTGATGATGTTTCGTCTAAAATGATTCGACCCATGTAATGAGCAGTAACGGTGAGAGGACACATCCCTATCTGACCTGCTGAGATGAGAGACCTATGTGTGATTCCTTGTGTTGTTTTTATTGTGCACTAGCTATCTTCATTAACAGTCATGATTTTACTCAACAGTTGATCTTAAATACCTTAATCTTCTAGAATTATCAATAGTTTGCATCTATTGGCTCCTCTGAATGTTGTGTATATGTTGTTATCACACGTCCATCGTTCAGACGATAGTGTTGGATTGTGGTATAAGGAGACAGGGAGTTCACAGTCTAGCCCACGATGTGACAATCAAGACCCGCCCGCGTCAAGAAAAGATTCCACAATTATAGCATGGGGTTTCAGGACCACTGTGTCAACATTCATGTTTAGTGTCTTTCTTCTCAGACGTTCAGCTCTCACCCTTTCTGCAACACAATTTCCCTCAATCTCATTCCCTTCATAACTGGCCCGTCCACACATGACAGTCCCTGGGATTTTCATTCCACGAGCCAACCTCAGTACCTGTATCATTCATGTCCCGCTTGCACACATCTTTATACCGTTGTAGAGGTCGGCCTCGACATCTTCTATCTTTAGTTCACCATAGACGATGTCCTTAGGGATTCTGCCATCCTCCATGTGACCCAGTCACCTGAGCCAGCGTAGACTTAGCACTGAGAAAACTGTTGTATTACCTGCTCTCCAATCCCTCAGAGTATGTGATCTTGTTCTGCCACTTAATTAATGCCAAGTATTCTTCTTTGGCATGTCTTGTGAAAGCTTTTTAGCCGCTCCTACTGGTGTGAATCTGGTAATCTGGTAATCCTAGTTTCAGCTTCATAGCAAACGGGTCACCCCACAGATGCTCCGCTCCTGTGCCAACGAAAAACAAACGCAGCTCACTGGTGTGAATAATTTGACCAACTTTCACTGCCATAAAGCACAGTGCTTAGAACACAAGCCTAATAGATACGAGTTGTTGTTTTAATCGTGAGCTTTCGGTTCTCTCAAACTCCTTATGTTGGTTATTGGTCTATTGATAGTTAAGCTGTTCAAATATATGTCACAAACATTTTATCGAACTCTCTTTTGTAATACCCATTGAAGACCCTACCCAGTGAGTCCACGTATAATAAGCAATTTATTGACATTCCCTACTCGCGGAGTCTAGTTTTTTTTTTTTTTTAAAGTATCCAGAAACCATGAGTTCTTAACCCTTTGGCTTGCCCGGCTCTCTAGCGTAGTTGGCTAAACCGGAATTCTCGGAGACCGGGTAAGGAAACTCCTTGTGGTCCGGGTTAAATCCCGGGGGTAGGCAGGAAAGCTACATTTTCTCCCAGATTTACGGTATTTACAATGGAATCAAGGCCGAAAGTTTGC
Organism: Candidula unifasciata; assembly: GCA_905116865.2. Taxonomy (NCBI): domain Eukaryota; kingdom Metazoa; phylum Mollusca; class Gastropoda; order Stylommatophora; family Geomitridae; genus Candidula; species Candidula unifasciata. The sequence continues at coordinate 155,814 of CAJHNH020005835.1, read as the reverse complement.
GATATCCATAATACCGAGCCTAAGGGTTAACAACTCATGGCTTCTTGATATTAAAACAACAACAAAACAACCCTTTGGCTCGGTACTATGGATATCGCAACCCTTCGGCCTTCATTCCATGACAGATACAGTAAATCTGGGAGAAATGTGTGGCTTTTCTGCCTACCTCCGGGCGTGAACCCGGACCACAAGGAGTTCGTCACCCGTCACCGCGCAGTCCAGTTTGGCCAACTGCGCTAGAGAGCCAGACTAGCCTTCTTTCACTCCGTGTAAACAAAAGCAGCATAAACATCGAACAGATTGATGCCATCGCATAATCTCAGCAGACGCCAGGGTTACATTTGACCCAAATTAACCCGGAAATGTGCTCTGTGATGGATGGTCTTGGCTTGTGCTTGAGACAGGCGAAGCTCGCTTTGTGTAATGACAAAATTAAGGTTATAAGAACAGTTTGAATATTGAATAATAAACTATTTTGAAGAATGAGGAAAATAGTTGGGACACTTAACTACTTAAAGACAAAAGTATCTGTAAACATATTTACACAAGTAACTCTGGTATATTGATTCTACTTGGAAGGGGTATGTCTTAATGATATATTATTTTTCTTGCACTTGTCATTAACTTTTCCACTCCCAAGTAGTTGTTACTAAACCTCCGCCTTTCCGAAAAGTTGAGCTTAAAAGCAATAGACATAAGGTGACAAGAAGTTCAACAGAGACGTAAGTGGTTATGCTAATATTTGAAACACAAGGGTTAGTGTAGCATCAGTCTGTGACATAAGACAGCGGGAGTAATTGTACAGAGGCATGACCACCCACACCAGTCGGCAAGGCACTTGATGATGATGATACGTAACTTTCTTTGCTTTAAAGATGTTTCTTGCACCGAATCTGGCTTGTCGATGAAACATATATTTTCCTTGAATGTGCATCCGTTGCAGTCGGGCCAGATAATCAGCTGCATTAAGAGAGCACAGAATGTGTGAGTTCTCATCGCCGCATTCTCCCCAAGACAAATTCGTCACCTGTCTGCTTATCTTGCCAAGTGTGTCCCAGCTGTCTCAAATGTCAGTCCAGACAGAAGTGTTCAACTTATAGATATGCTGTACAAACTGTTTCTCGATGGACCTCAGCGTGTTTTGCCTAAAGACTGCATCTTTTTGTTCCTCTTTGTGTGTCACCGGCTGAAAACTTCGGCAGATGTTTTGCGTGTGCCTCCATCTTCAGACTTTTGTATTGTTTCAGAAATTAGCTGTTGCGTGCACATCCGTTTCACAGATCTTGTTTGGGCGTATGCATATTCTTGGTTCCTTTCCCCTCAGAAGTAAATAACCCGACGTCGAAGGAGGCCCACAATTAGTCGACTCCTACGACATGCTTTCTGAGGCTTCCTTCGAAGTGCATCTGACAGACAAGGAGCCAATAGTCTGCATACAAATAAGTCAGATCTGTAAAACATCCACATTCTAGAACAAGACTAAAGTCCAGAGGTGGACGAACAACCAGAACTTTCCCCCGAAATTTAAAGCCAGTGAAGTTTAAGAAAAAGAAGAAAAAGAAGAAAAAAGAAGAAGAAAAAGTAGAAGAAGAAGAAGAAGAAGAGGAAGAAGAAGAAGAAGAAGAAGAAGAAGAAGAAGAAGAAGAAGAAGAAGAAGAAGAAGAAGAAGAAGAAGAAGAAGAAGAAGAAGAAGAAGAAGAAGAAAAAGAAGAAGAAGAAGAACAACAACAACAACATGAAGTCGAAGAAGAAGAAACGGGTGTCCTACGAGTAAACTTGTTTATTCTTCTGTGGTCATCCGAAGAGGTAAATGCGTCATTCAGTTTTTGCATGGGTTACCGTCGCGGGTTTACATCGTATGTGAAGACTCTCATCAGAAGTATATCAAGGATTATCTCCCCATGACATTCTGGTGTGCGGGGAAATGAATAGGCTAATTATCCGCTGTCTCTTCTCTTTATGGTAAAGCCGACATGGTGAATATGCGGTTCTTTAATCAGGTTAAAGCGGGCACAATCAACGCGGGAATTTCTGGTTGGCAGCTGAAGAAGAGGTGGGAGCACTTGTGTGAATGCCTCGAGTGTTAAGTTATGACCCCAGTTTACTCATTGGTCACCATAGGCTACGAATCCCATTCCTCCCTACCACAGTTTAACACCATCGACCAGAAATTTGCAGTTATTAAATGTCGTCCCCTTGTGGCATACAATTTTTTGTTATATTGAAGCCCCACCCTGGCTTTTGCCGGGGGCCCTAAATATAGCCAGGCCATAAATATGGCCTAACGGCTTAACGGGGGTTTCCGAGACCTCCCTACGGGTTATCCTCATCGGCATGGAGGTACTTTGTGTCACCGGGTGTTTATCGCTCTGTGTGATGTCCGGGTAGGGGTAAAATTACTTACTTACATCAACTGGAAACATGAAAGATATCAAAGGCGCCATCTTGTAAGCGAGGCCAACCTGCCAATCCAGGCTAATGAAGCATCTCAGTCTGTATGAGGATTCAAATAAATCACTGCCCATGTTAAATCTATCGAGTTTTACGTGGACACACAGAAATCAGCTACTGATATTGTTGGCCCTTTTCGCCGACTCTGAGAAGAGTTCTGTTAGACACAGATGACGCCGGTTGATTCAATCACGTATTGGAGCACACCATTAACAGAGAATAATTCCTTCTTCTGGTACAGACAAAGTTTGAAACCTGTTTATTTATGAGTCACTTTCCGCCATCCATGTTTTGGACCGTTATACGCTACAGACGGCGCGCACTCTATTCTATCCTGTGAGAGCTCTTCAATATTTAACGCAATCCAGTCAAGCTCCTTTCATCTACGTACATTGCAAAACTAGTGGAATATTTTTGCATTACAGACTATATGCCCCCTGAAAGGATAACAAAATTCTAAGCATCCCGAATTACTGTAGAGTTTGTTATACTTAATATTATTAATTTTCTTTTTAAAATACAAGTATAATTTGAGCAATTTCCAGCGGCTAGTAGTTAGATAAGTAGTTTTTGAACGTATATAGGTGTCCGGGGCTAAAGGTGTTGAAGCGCTGAAGGTTGCTAAAGGTGCTAAAGATGCTGTCTGCAATAGTCTGCCACGTCGTGTATAATTTATTTAAATAGGGACAAATATTTGGACACAATTTTTTATTTTTTTAAAGGCATCTAAAAAAAAAAGGAAGTGACGTTGTCAAGTCGTCGTGATAGTGTATCAAGTGAGAGGATTTGTGGGTCATCGAGGGGTCGTGATTTAGATAGTTAAGTAAGGTCAGAAAGGCAGAATGTAAGGTGAACTTCTGTACAATTCTATACCCTTTAAAAATAAAGTACGTTTGGTCGTTAGTTCTCCAATCAACATTGACCTTACGATTTCTTTTAAATGTTCTAGTCACCCCAGTTCTCGTCTCAGCCACAACTAAGACGAGGTTTAGGTTTTATGCTTTCTTCTCCCCTTGATGGACCAAATAAATCGCCTTAGTTTTGTCTTATAACAGTTGATAACCGTTGTCTGGACATTCTGTCTGTCTGTATATGTGTCTACCTATTTACCTGTCTATCTGTCGCCTGTCTCTGTCTGTCTCTTTACCTGCCTGTCGGCCAGTTTGTCTGTCTGCCCGTCCGCCTGCCTCCTTGTCTGCCTACCTGTCTGTTTGTTTATCCGCGGACCAAATCTAAGGGGACCATGATATAGCTTAGACAATAAAAAATAAAAAATAAAAACAATTACCTATCCTTTTGTTTTTGCGATGCATAAAAACATTTAATTTCTTCAAAATATAATTGAAATATGACTACTAAACAGTAGGAGGGTCACTGGCAGGCCGGCGTCCATGTGTCTGATCTAACTGGGAGTCAGTGATCTGGTACTTTCAAACAGCTGAATACTTCACACCCCAGTAACACTACAGCCTGTTATAGTCCGTTCTAGAAGTCGTGCCCCGTTTGAAATATCTAACTCAGCAACCGATGGGTGTAAATTGTTGCAGTTTGGCATACAGCCAGTTAATAATCATATGATTGTAAGGTGTTTGACACAAAAAATGCAAACAGGCATTTAGTTTTAATTTTGCCTTTTTGTTAGCGGAAACCTCCCCCCCCCCCCCCCCAACAACAGACACCGATTCAAAGCAAGCAATCAGCATGCTTACATTTATATGAGTAACCGAACTTTTCAGAACACAATACGCGTTTCTTTGACGTTTTATTATCAGGTAGTCATATCCAGTATTACAGTATTAGTCGCACGGGAGTTGCAGATTTTTCACTGTATGCAGGAAAGGTTGTCAAAATAATCACCAGGCATCGTGGCACATGTGAACTGATTTCCAGACAATCAAGATGCTTGTCTCAATTATTGTATTTGGGATGGGAGGGGGGGGGGGGAAGGGGGCGTACACATACTATTGGTCAAAAATAGTTCAAAGAAATTCGCTGCTTCAAGAAAACAGCAGCACTTGTGCAATTGTACATTACAAGATCATAAGAGCACGGGAAATCTAAGACCAGATGCAACAATTCGCGATGGTCCGTACAGTTTTCCAGATATTTGTTAAAGTGAGAGGGTACGACTTCGGAAACGGACTCCGGTACTTTGGAACAGCCGAGTACTTCCCACCTCAGCGACACTGGATCCTCTCCGTGTTGGACTAGCTATAAATAAAGATATATCAACTCCCTTTAACTGACGAGGCCTGCCCACAATTCTCCGAGCCGTGTATGATATCTGTAAGAAAGGCTACCGCCCCTTAGGCCTGGATGTGAACGTATTACGATAAAAGACATCAGTTCACTGCGATGGCTCCGATACACAGCTTATCTGTATCATATCGGGAGCCGTCTATGACACTCGGAGAGTAATGAGCAGTTGTGTGTTACCAGGGTATCAATATCTCTTGTTTAATTTTCTCTCTTGATAACGCTTTTGTTACGCACAAGATCGATACGTTATGCGAGCGAGAGAGACAGAGAGAGAAAACAAGACAGAATGAGATATAAAGAGAGAGAAGACAGCGTTATACAGCGAGACAGACATAGAGAGAGTAGCAAAGAGAGACGAACGAACGAACGAACATTATTTTCCAAGGGTCACACATTTGACATGTATGCCCGTCTTGCATTCAGCCCTTCCAAACTAACATCTTTGAGTTGTATTTTATCAGTAAAGCATGTCATGTTCATGTAACAAAATGCATATTATGAATATCAAGTCAAAAACTCAAGCATGGGTGGTAAAATTCACACGAACGCTCGCGCGTGAAGACACACACCCACATACACACGCAACTTACACACACACATATACACACGCAACTTACACACACATATATACACCCAATACACACATACATACACATCCACATACATACAAACATGCACATAAATACATACGTAATGCTTACATAAACACACATACATACACACACACACATACATACATACATACATACACACAGACAGACAGACAGACAGACAGACAGACAGACAGACAGACAGACAGACAGACAGACAGACAGACAGACAGACAGACAGACAGACAGACAGACAGACAGACAGACAGACATAAACACACAACATACACACACACTCATACACACAGTCACCCCACACATAAACACACACAAAGACACACTCTAAAACACACACGCATACAACCCAGACACATACAGACTCGCACAACTATACAGACATACACACCCAAACACACACAAAAAGACAAGTACAAACACACATACCGACGCACACAGACGTTAACCCACACAGACACACACACGCAGCCACAGGCACACACACAAACACATACACACACGCAGAGACAGGAGAGAGAGAGAAGCATGAGAGAGAAATATGATAGAGAAAGAAAGAAAGAGAGAGAGAGAGAGAGAGAGAGAGAGAGAGAGAGAGAGAGAGAGAGAGAGAGAGAGAGAGAGAGAGGCGTAGGCATCTTGGATGATGCTTGTTCATCTTTCCAACTTCTCTTTCTTGGCTGTACCTTTAGATAACAGAGAGATGAAACAGTGAGTGTAAACTCTTTTTGTCTGAGTAACCACCGTGATCTGGTTTTATTGTTATAGTCGCCGAATTTGTGACATCTAGAATCTAGAGGTATATGAAGAAGCAGCAGCATCAGCAGTAGACGAGCAAGAAGAAGAAGAAGAAGAAGAAGAAGAAGAAGAAGAAGAAGAAGAAGAAGAAGAAGAAGAAGAAGAAGAAGAGAAAGAAGTAAAAGAAGAAGTAAAAGAAGAAGACGAAGAAGAAGAAGAAGAAGAAAAAAAAGGAAAAGAAGAAGAAGAAGAAGAAGAAGAAAAAGGAAAAGAAGAAGAAGAAGAAGAAGGTGATGCAGTTTCAAAAGCAGGAGCGGGAAGACAAGCTACAGTAACAGGATAATAATAATAATAATAATAATAATAATAATAATAATAATAATAATCATAACAATAATATTACTAAAATGACGATGGTGAAGAAAGTAGTCCCAATAGTAGTGGTAATGGTGGTGGTGTTGGTGGTGGTGGTGGTGGTGGTGGTGATGGTGGTGGTGATGGTGGTGGTGGTGATAGTGGTGGTGATGGTGGTGGTGATGGTGGTGATGATGGTGATGGTGATGGTGGTGGTGGTGATGGTGATGGTGGTGGTGGTGATGGTGGTGTGGTGGTGATGGTGATGGTGGTGGTGGTGGTGGTGGTAGTGGTGATGGCCGTGGTGGGGGTAGTGATGGCCGTGGTGGTGGTGGTGGGGATGGTGGTGGTGGTGGTGGTGGTGGTGGTGATGATGATGGTGGTGTTGGTGGTGATGGTGGTGGTGGTGATGTCCGTGGTGGTGGTGGTGGTGATGGCCGTGGTGGTGGTGGTGATGGTGGTGGTGGTGATGATGATGGTGGTTTGGTGATTGTTGATGGTTTGTGGTTGTGATGGTGGTGGTGATGTTGTTTGTGGTGTTGTTGTGGTGATGGTGTGATTGTGGTTGTGGTGATGTGTTGTGGTGGTGATGGTTGTTGTTGTTTTGTGGTGTGTGTGTGGTGGTGGTGTGTGTGTGATTGTTTTTTTGTTTTTTGGTGTTGGTGGCGATGATTTTTGTTTGGTGGTGGTGGTGATGGTGATGGTGGTGATGATGGTGGTTGTGGTGTGGTTTGTTTTGTTTGATGATGATGTGGTGTGATGATGATGGTGGTGTTGATGATGTTTGGTGTGATGTTGGTGGTGGTTTTTGTGATGGTGGTGGTGATGGTGGTGTTTGATGGTGGTGGTGGTGGTGGTGGTTGATGGTTTTTGGTGGTGGTGGTGGTGATTTTTGATGATTTTGTGTGTGATTGTTGATTTGGTGTTTGGTTTGTTGATGATGATGTGTGGTGATGATTTTTTGTGGTGATTGTTGATGGTTGGTTTTTGATGATGGTGGTGATTTGATGGTGGTGATGATGGTGGTGGTGGTGTGATGATGATTGATGGTGTTGTGATTGATGATGGTTTGTTTGATGATTTTGGTGATGATGGTGGTTTTGGTTGTGTTTGGTGGTTGATTGTTGTGTGGTGGTTGTTGTTGATGATGGTTTTGATGGTGATGATGGTGGTGGTGATTGTGACGAGCTGGTCTGTGACAGCTGTTTTTGTCCTTTTGAAAAGTTGCTTTGTTTAGATAATATTATTGTTTTTCTAAACATTTTCCTATTGCTTTTAATTAGCATTTTTAACACTGGATTTTTAAGAAATTTTTAACTTTTTGATTAATGCTTTATTTTAGCAAAATTTGTGTTGTTTTGTGTTGAAAGGTTTTATAGGCGAAGAGTAGGGTGTTTTTTTTGTGAAGAGTTTTTGGTCCTGACTTCCTGTTCCCTTTTGTTTGTTCAGAAATTTTTTTGTTGTTGTGACCTAAAGTTGTTAGTTGATTTTGTGGTCCAATTTTGTGTTTGAATTGTTTGCCAGGGTGTGAGTTAAAAGAATAAGTTTTTTTGATGTATTGCTGCTTATTCCTTTGAATTAATTTTTTGTGCTGATTTTTGTGTTTTGTGTGCCCACATGGCTCAATTTGATATTTGTGATTTTTTCTGTTCACTAACCACGTTTATGATTGTAGTATGTGATGTATGCAAACATATTATCGATTTGATGATTGAATTAATGTTTTTTTTGCTACTTGAAACGTGCATTGGTATTTTAATTTTTATACTTTATTAATTAAGTGATTTTTTTGTCCTCATGTGAAATCTTTGCCAGTTTCCGGTTTCCAGTTTGGTGGGACAATTTGATGTGTTGAATGAAGTGTATATTCATTATTAATTGTTCTTGAGTTGATTTTGTTTCATGGTGATATTAGCTTAATAAATCACTGTCTTGCTTTAATTTAGAGTTAGTGTTGATTTTTTGAGACTAGTTTAAGAGCTTGGAAAGTGAATGACACAGTGAGGCTGAATTTTTTATTCACACTGTCAGAGAAGAAGAAGCAGAAAAGAGATGTATGGCCCCTGCTTGTAATTTTTGTGTTGTAGATATATTTTTTGTTTTAGGAATACATTTTGAGTTTTTTTGCAGCTGGCCTTATAAATTGTTTAATTATATTTGTTGTTCACCACTTCTAAACTCTGCTGAATTTGATTAGCACATGTGTGGATTTAGATTTAAACTGGAGTGAGTGTTGTATATTTTATGTTAATACTGTGACAGATGGAAAGCCCATTGTCATCTATGATTGTTTTTTGACATCTATCTCATCACCCAGTTTATTGATGGAGATATGTGTGTCCCATTTGTTTTTGTTTTGTGCAAAGCACCTGTTATGAGTTTTGGGTCTTGGTAAACTCAATCCCTGTTTCTCATTCTTTGTGATGTGAACCCATGTGGTTTGTTTGTTTGATTTATTGTGAAATATGACTGTGTATGTCTGTGTGTGTAAGCATGTTAACCCTTTGTGTTTTGTACTAGTGTGCAGACAGCAGAACAATTTTTTTTGAGGAATGTCCTTTGAATTTTGTGTGATGTTTTTCTTGTTTTTGAGAGTATTCATGAAACTGGTTTCCTAAATATTTCCCCATCAGGATTATGGACCCTGTTCTGTACACATTCCCATTCTATACCAGTAGAAAGTGAACACCTGTTACTATCCTACTTTTGATATATGTGTGTTGTGTAACATTTTTTGACTGGAGGTATTGTTGTTCCAGTTAGAACCTTCCTGACTGTTTGTTTGTTTGACTGTTCTTTTGTTCTAGTTTTGATTGTATTGTTGTGTGGTAGTTGTGAAGTAGATCCTTTGCTTTTTGCAGATGATTTTTGTCCGGACTGGACTGGAAGATTCGGCCTGCCTGAGGTGTCACCAAAGCTTAGTCAGAAGCTGACCTAAGCTACAGCTAAGTGGGGACATCTGTTGCTTTGTTTGATCCATAATTTTATATCCACAGTCATTTTATTTAGTTGATTTTTTTGTTTATATTGAATTGAAAATCCTTGTAAATGTAGTTGTTTGTTCTTACAGTTTTCTTTGAAGTTTCATTTTAACTGTAAGTGTTTTGTTTGTGAACAAAAGCTAGTATAACTTTAATACATTTAAATATACAATTAATTACAGTAGGGAATAAGATGTGGGCAAACCCAGAATCCTCTCATTTAACCAGCAAGGCTGGGGTTACTATAAGACCGTATGATGTTTCACTGTTTGTAGTTCCCTCTGTAAAGTGCACATAGTGCATTCGCTAGTGTAAAGCGAAGATACCCGCCACAGTGATGGTGGTGTTGATGATGGTGGTGGTGATGATGATGGTGGTGATGATGGTGGTGGTGGTGATAATGGTGGTGGTGATGATGATGGTGGTGATGATGATGATGGTGGTGATGATGATGATGGTGGTGGTGATGGTGGTGTTGGTGGTGGTGGTGATGATGATGGTGGTGGTGGTGATTGTGGTGGTGATGGTGGTGATGATGATGATGGTGGTGGTGATGATGATGGTGGTGGTGATGATGATGGTGGTGATGATGATGGTGGTGATGATGGTGGTGATGATGATGGTGGTGGTGGTGATGATGATGGTGGTGATGATGGCGGTGATGATGATGGTGGTGGTGGTGATGATAATGGTGGTGATGATGGTGGTGATGATGATGGTGGTGGTGATGGTGGTGATGATGATGATGGTGGTGGTGATGATGATGGTGGTGGTGGTGATGGTGGTGGTGATTGTGATGATGGTGGTGGTGTTGTTGATGGTGGTGGTGGTGGTGGTGGTGATTGTGGTGGTGGTGATTGTGGTGGTGATGATGGTGGTGATGATGATGGTGGTGGTGGTGATGATGATGGTGGTGATGATGGTGGTGATGGTGGTGGTGATTGTGATGATGGTGGTGATGGTGGTGGTGGTGATGGTGGTGGTGGTGATGGTGGTGGTGATTGTGATGATGGTGATGGTGGTGGTGATGGCCGTGGTGGTGGTTGTGGCGGTGGTGATGGTGGTGATTATGGTTCTGGTGATGGCCGTGGTGGTGGTTGTGGCGGTGGTGATGGTGGTACACCAACGATCAGCAATAAATTCACGCTACAAATTGCACAATAAAGCGAAAAACAACACGATAATGAATCTGACCAAAAATTGTTTAAAGCAAAATCAAAGCAAAAACACGACAATTACCCCAGCAACAACATATCCATATTCGGATACCTATAGATCATGCACAAATGAATGTCTGTACAGACAACGATTCCAGGTATTGATCCAGAAATAATCGTGTTTATTACTGCCATCATTAGACCAAACTTAGCAGCAGTTCTGTTCAGCTTCCCCCAGCCTTGATGTAAGTATCGATATGATCCACTGCTAGGGAATGTTGTGCAAGGAGAAACTAATGGCTTCTTCACAGCCAGGCTCTGTGTTATAATCTCATCCCGCCTGTCGGGGCGGAAGTGGGTCAACTTGTGGCAGTTGGCTCGCTTCAAGCAATAAATAGTTGTGGCTATAAAACATTACAGATCATGGGCGGCGAAGCCTGAGGGCTCAGCTATACGAGTGTTCCCCCCCCCCCCCAACTTCCTCAATTAGTCATGTGGTGTTTACCTCCCCAGTAACAATAATGTATCCACCCCGCCCCCCTCCACACTTCCTCAACAGTTTGTAATTTGGCTTACCCCCTTTCCTCCCCCACCCAACACAATCATGTATAAAAGGACGCTTATCCCGCCTCCAGGCTTTTGGGCATATAGGGCTAGTTCTCTATTCCATAGACCAGTCGGCACTTGGGGGCTGATGTGGCCAGCTTCAGGCCGACCGTCCTAACTTCACAGAACACACATTTAAGACTGGGTAGACCCAGGAGCCAAGGTCATGTGAAACAAAACGTCCAGCACTATCTGGATTCGAACACACGACCTTCCGATCCGTATCATATGTTTTACCTTTTCAGCACATAAAGCAATAATGCTAATAATATTAATTATTATTGTACACTCAAACAAGGCTTGAAACTTCGTAAGTGCTCTCCCTTACGATATAATGGGCATTAGGCATCCCCCCCCCCCTGTCCCCTCCAATGATTTGCTTGATGCGACACCCTAGCTGCAAATCTGTTTCGGAAAGCGTGAAATCATGGCATGGCAAATATGAATGCGCCGTTGAAAGTCTGATCCATGTGAAAACTGATCCGGGCAATAATGAATGAAAGAATGCTTCAAGAAAGAAAGCGGAAATACATGATTTATGAAAGAGAAATGCAGCAACCAGCAAACGGGCTGCCATATAAAGTTGTTTGTGAAATCTCAATGGCTTTTGTCTTCAGAATCTTGGAGCCGTTTCTGTGAGCAGATACGAAAATATCACAAACAATCTGAAAAAAAAAAAAACTGCTACAGTGGGTGTAGTCCCGGGAAGTAAAGGCGGCCGGCGTGATGCTGACCACATCACCCATCTATAACCGATTGGTCTATAAAAATATAGGTCTAGCCCTATATGCCCTATGCGCCTAAAGGCGTGGAAAAGGGTCCTTTACTTACAGTGGGTGTGCTTGTTCAAGTCTGAGGTTGCAGTTACAAGGTGCAAACACATGCTGTATGGAGCTAGGATGTAATAGGGGCTGTGTACTCGCCTGCCAAGATATTAGATAATTGTGAGTGCGCACACACACACATACACACGAAAATAGAATCCGTTTCACTGACACCACATCAAGAACTCGACAAACTTGACCATCCACTGCGATAATGTTCCCTCAGTGTGCTGGGTGATAACTAGGGCGTGATGATACTTGCGATCATTATGTATCATTCACGCCACACACACAGGCGCCGAGCAGGCATCTCTGACAGCTAAGCTTCCTCTTCTTCTTTCGTTCGCCTGAAATAAGTTGTCTACTTCAGCACTTTTGTCTCTTGTGTTTATTTCACTGTCGTTGATTGTTCATTCAGTGGTCCATAGAGTTTACGTTTCATTGTCGTTTTTTTCTGGCCAAAATGTTTGCCTTAATGTATCAAATTGGGTACAGTCCTGGAGTACATGCTCTGCTGTCTGGGGCACTTTTTCACGGGTGCACATTGCTGACACGCCTATCTTAAATTTTGTGTACATGTGGTACAGCTTAGCTTCACAGGCAGGTTGGGGGTCCACTTGCATGGATGTTGGTGAAGTTGTCATCTTATAGATTCAGATCTTCATTCCACGTTCCCATTTACACATTCTCCTCTCAAACCACAACCATTCAGTATGGCGGCAAAACACCGACTAGACTCTTGTTTCGTCCTTCAGACCCTGGGTCCCTCACGCGGTCACCCTACTGCTTTTCAGAGACTTAGTCAGTGTTGCCACTTTTCTTTGACAAAAAACATCCAAAACGGAGTCAACAAATATCTAAAAATATCTAAATTTGTGTGGAAAACATCTAGAATAAACAACCAAATGGAAAGAGTCACAAATTACATAGCAATTGATATGACTTACCCTATAGAACCATGTCGTCATCTTTACTGAAGTCTGCCTTACAAGATCCACAGGATAAACTTAGCTAGGATGATGAAGTTGAAGCTTCAGATCTAAAATGACTCTGGTATTCGTTTGCTGTTCCAGTTTCTTTTAATACCCAATCAGGGAGCTGATAAGTGGAACATCATTTTCCTACTCTTAACAGGCCGAATTTTATATTCTCAAGATAGCATTTAAGAGGTAAAATTTCATCCTTTTCTAAGGTTAGATTTGATAAATGCACTCCAAATGAAATACTTCTAGAAAAATGTCTACCATCTAAACGTCCAAAACGCCATCTAAATGCGAGAAAAAACATCTAAATCTGGATGTAAAACATCTAAGTGGCAACACTGTACCTATTGCTTTCGTGAGTTTTGCATTCGCATGTATTCCTCACTTGTCTTCTCTTTGGCTATATCGCATCATCAGGAAACCCTTCTGGAAATTCTCCTCATTACACCCACCTACCAAGCAGCTAACACACTTGCCAAGCAACTGTTACACCTACCAACTAACCCAGCTGCCAACCAACTAAACCACCTACTTAGCAAATAACCCAACTACCAACTAAACCAGCTGCCAAGCAACTAGCGTAGGGACATGTCCCAATCAAACAAGCGACCAAATAACTAACTCACCAACCAACACACTAGTGTACATACAAACCAACAAAGACACCATCGCACTACCAATCCATAAAGCAACTAACCCTCAAGACAACCAAATAATCCACCAAGCAACCATCTAACCCATCTACAAACCAACCTACAAACCAACCTAACAACCAACTTATCTGCCTGCCGAGGAACTAGCCACCCACTCACGAATTAGTCCACATACAAACCAAATAACCACGGGTTAAATCGAGCGACGAACAATTGTCTGTGAGAACACAAGCTGGAGAGACATTTCAACAAAAGCGTACGCGAGTGTGGAAGTCATCCATGCAATGACTCGGAGTTGTCCATTCCAAAGTGCACCACTCCCTTGTGGTTTTCTATTGTCAACAAGATGGATCCAACGGTTTTAAATTGTGACACAAACGTGTTTGTCTGAGCAGGATGATTCACCGATTCTAAAACCTGGCCACGTTGCAACAGGAAGGACAGTGATTATGTGTGACCTGGAAGTTGCACTGCTATGAGTAACTGGGAAGATTTAAAAAAAAAAAAAACCCATTTACTGTTGCCTGGTCACAAGAGGGGTTGGTAAGTGTGCTACTCGCATAGCCCAGGCTCTAAAAACTAAACTTTTCATAGATATCCAAGTGCGGCTCACCTACACGTACTTCAAATATCCAAGGACCATACATATGTGTGTACTTTAAATATCCGGTACTACACATATATAGGTACTTCAAATATCCAAATACAACACATATACACGTTCTTCAGATATGCAAGTACGGCACATATAGACGATATTCAAATATTCAAGGAATATACATTCATGTGTACTTCAAATATCCAAGTACCCCACACATTCACGTACTTTAAATATCCAAGTACCGCACACATATATGTACCTTTGGAGCCGAGGCAAATTTGTTTGCTTCTGCCCGACGGTGGCCGATGCATTTTTGCTCCATTTGTAGACTGGATATAGTTTCCGAGCTTCCGAGTTGAATGCATGGCGTGACACTGTGAGCTGCGGGTTTCATTTAGAATGTTTTTTTTTTCGACTGTGACCAACGGGGTGGTGTGAATTGTAGATTCAGAAAATGGGGCGATGTTTGTCGTCGCAATGTTGGTGGTGCCCGTATATGATTAAAATTGATCGCGTGGGCAACTGTTGATCTGTTGGTGACTTCTGCTACCATCAATGATGAACTGCATTTCTAATGTCAGACTGTCTGTGTTAGCACTTCAGATGGCTACTGTATGCTTTAATGCGTGTGTATGCTAGATATGCTGAGACAGCAGTCTGTCAATCTTTCCACAAGGGACTGTGATAGACATTCTGTGTGTTTTTCATTGGCACAGGAGCGGAGCAAAGGTTGTGTGACCCATTTGCTATAAAGTTGAAACTAAGACAACAAGACTACCAGACTTCAAATATCCAAGTACCTCACATTTATACATGCATTTCAAATATCCAAGTACCGAACATATACACACACTTTAAATATCTACGTACCACACAAAAACAGGTGCTTCAAATATTCAAGTACCACACATATACACATACTTCAAACATCTAAGTACCGCACAGATACAAGTACTTCAAATATCCAAGTATAGAACATTTACACATACTTCAAATATCCAAGTACCGCACATATACACGTACTTCAAATATCCAAGTAACGCACATATAGACCTACTTCAAAAGCCCAAGTACCGCACATATAGACCTACTTCAAATATTCCAGTACCGCACATACAGACCTACTTCAAATATCCAAGTACCGCACATATAGACCTACTTCAAATATCCAAGTACCGCACAAATAGACCTACTTCAAATATCCAAGTACTGTACAAATAGACCTGCTTCAAATATCGAAGTGCCGCACACATAGACCTACTTCAAATATCCAAGTACTGCACAAATAGACCTACTTCAAATATCCAAGTACCGTACAAATAGACCTGCTTCAAATATCGAAGTGCCGCATATATAGACCTACTTCAAATATCCAAGTGCCGCACACATAGACCTGCTTTAGATATCTAAGTGCCGCACATATACATATTCTTAAAATATCTAAGTACCACATTAATTTCATCATCATCAACATCACCTTGATCTTCTTCTCCTCAGCATTTGAGTTTTGGGTGCACATCCATTAATTAGTCGCCTTGTATTTACTACATACGAGCTGTGGCGGTGGTGGGGCACTCAGTGGGTCTATCCCCCTCCCCCCCCCCCCCCCCATCCCACCAATGGTCCCTAAAACTGACCCTGGTAATATATTCATTCTGAGCCTCACATGTTGCTGTCAAACATGTGCTAACAAACTACTGCGCTACGACAGTACCAGGTGCAGAGCTCTGCTCACTGACTGGTCAGCTTTGAACTGCCCTTCTGGTCTCACCTGTTGTGACCCACTGGAGTATCTGTTGCAACACTGTTGCACTTATTGCGTGGAAGGAAATGACATCAGTGCAAACAGGAGATAGATCTACTTCAATTAACTGACGTTATCAACTGCTGTTGTTTGGTAACAGTAGGAATGTCAATATTTACAAAAGGATGGGGGAACTATTGATCAGGTACCTATTTTTGAGACACGTTGGTTGAAATGTACACTCGGCCAGGTCTCGGTTCGTGCATCTACCCGTGTTGGATGTGATAACAGAGAACGGTTATAGAATGTGGGTTTTATTGTGGAAGAAACATTCTCTAAGTGCGCACGTGAGCAGACCAACATATGTTTAGGGTATAACAAAGCGAGGCTTTAAATAGCAGTGAGGCTGAACGTTTACTGTCTGGGTTGAAGTATATAAAATCAAATCTTGTCCTAACAACAGTACAGGATGGATGTCATGTCTCTGTTAAGTATAGAAGTCGATGTGTGACACAGGATTAGATTCAGGATCTTATGAAAGATTTTCAGTTAAAAAAAAAAAAAAAATTGAGAAATCTTGTCAAATATAATCATCCCAAGTACACACAAACAGACATTATATTCCAGGTTGCTGAAAGTTTTGTTTCATTTCGAAAGCGCCACGGCGGATTGGAAAAAAAATATAGCAGAAGGCATAGTATCAGGAAGGAGGGGCAGGGGCCCACCGACACGAAGATGGGTACAGGAGATAAGTGACTCCTTGAGTGTGAAAGTTCATGAGGCGGGAGAACTGGTGAGAGACCGAGTTTCTTTCAGGCAGACTGTGATGAGAGCGACGTTCTGCAAAGCACCTGCTACATGATGATAATGACATATATATATGTACACATAATAATACGCAGCCTTTGATTTCTTAGTCGGGGGTTGCGAACAAAACCTTTGTAGCATAGTTCTTGTGGAATGCATGTGATGATTAGGGAGCTAAATTAGGCACAGGAGTTTAGGGTTTCTCTTGCTATTTGTGTTGTATTCGCTGATAAAGACTCCGGTCAAAACATTCAGATGTACTGGGTCAATATATCCCCTCAACTGCCAGTCTCTCATACCAGCCAACTCCGTAACACAAACACAAGCCCCCAATGTCACAAATCCAACAAATAATGTGCTGTAGTCGGCTCTGTGGCTAAGTCGATGCGAACGCTTTGTAATGCCGCGATGCCGGGTTCGATCCCAACTGCGGGCCATGCGCCTTGCGTTGGTTTCGACAGTGGTATCAATGAAGCCGACCGTCCAGATTGCAATGGCAAACTACTGGACGTAAATTTGCCTAGAAAACCCCACACAGGAAGGGTCAGTTGAAGTTGGTTCTGCAACGTCCTGTAAAGGATACACAATTAACCTAGAATGTGCTGCAAGATGACTGACTGTGACAGCAAGAAATCATCAGATTTTCGCATACAGACATTATTGATATTTTGATTATTGATTAGTCATTATGGGCAAATTATTGATTATTTGATGTAATCTTGGTCGCTGCTGACAGCTGTCATCTGGCAGAATCTGTTCTGACACATAAATCGTAGTTTATAGAAAGCCTAATTTATGTTCACACTGCGTCTATCTATCCATCCATCCATCCATCCATCCATCTATCCATCTATCCATCTATCCATCTATCCATCTATCCATCTATCTATCTATCTATCTATCTATCTATCTATCTATCTATCTATCTATCTATCTATCTATCTATCTATCTATCTATCTATCTATCTATCTATCTATCTATCTATCTATCTATCTATCTATCTATCTATCTATCTATCTATCTATCTATCTATCTATCTATCTATCTATCTATCTATCTATCTATCTATCTATCTATCTATCTATCTATCTATCTATCTATCTATCTATCTATCTATCTATCTATCTATCTATCTATCTATCTATCTATCTATCTATCTATCTATCTATCTATCTATCTATCTATCTATCTATCTATCTATCTATCTATCTATCTATCTATCTATCTATCTATCTATCTATCTATCTATCTACCTATCGATCTATCTATCTATCTTGGAGCATTTTTATCAGCTTTCTGAACCGGACGATGCTATAGCATATTGGATAAAAAAACAGTCTACAATGTGTTTGATAAAAATGTGCCGGTTAAAGAAGTTATAGTTAAACGTCAAATTAAGTCTCCATGGATCACTAGTGAAGTTCTGGAAGTTATGAGAGATCGGGACATGACACATAAAAATAAAAATGTTATAGAGTATTGTAGGCTAAGAAATAAAGTGCAATATATGATCCGTAGTATCAAGAAAGATCATTTTAGCAAGTTGATTA